>JAJMLH010000010.1:0-41112 GCA_030569615.1 Ogataea rishiriensis | reverse complement strand
GACCCATTAACTGAAAGTTTGGAAGCAGAAACATGGAGAAGTTGACCATAAATCTAGACAATATCCACTGTGATCAGTGTACAAAGAGTATCCATCGTGGTCTGTCTGAAATATTTACAATTAAGACTGGCAATCCTGGAGAATCTCTTATGGATGGTTCCTCACATTTTGACAGTGACAGCAAGCCAGCAGTCTTCATGATGACCAGAGATAATAACTTGACAATCATAGGCGAGTCTCTATACGTCTATGAGTCCAAAATCATGAGGATCTTGGAGAAGTTGGGGTTTGAGATCAGATCCTACTCCTTGAAGACTGATCATATGGCATCCAAAAAGAATTTCTTGGTCCCATTGCAAACCATCTTGACCAAGACTAGAAAGGCTGTGGAGGCAAAGGGGAGACACAGATCCCACCTAGCCAACTGTAAGCTATGCCGTGAAGAAGAGCTTGAAAAGTCAAAAATTGCTGATGTTGGTAAGACTGTTCCAATCGCAAATGTTTTGAAGGAGAAACTTGGCTTACGTTCCAACAGTTTGAACTCTGATGAAAGTGCTACATTGCCGGATGTACAGAACTCCAGCGATAGACCAACCCAGTTCAAGGCACTAATGAGTATCCGTGGTATGACATGTGGTTCTTGTGCTAATTCCATTGCTACCACCATACAGGAGACCTTGGATCGAATAAAGGTTCCTTCGGTCGATGTGGATGGTAATCCTGTTTTCCAGGTCTCATTGATGACCAACACGGCAACAGTCATACTACCACAACGCCAGTTTGTCAACGATGTTGTCCATGCCATTAGGGACAATGCTGGATTTGACTGTGACTTGATCGATATATCGCCAATTGAGACCACCAGGAGGTACGAGGTGATATCCATGATTGGAGGAATGACGTGCAGTGCTTGCTCTCAGTCCATTACAGAGTCAATCAAGGATTCTTGCCCATTTGTTTTGGAGACACACATCAACGTTGTCAACAAGCAGGGAGTATTTATTCTTGATTCAAACCTGGAGAAAGACCTGACTGCTTTGAAGGATTGTGTGGAGGATGCTGGATACGAATTTGAACAGATTCAAACGAAGGAGATCAACCATTATGTTTCCAGTGCCTCACAGACAAGAATCGTCAATTTGAAGGTTACCGGGATGTACTGTGAACACTGTCCTGAATCGATCAACAACAGACTACGCGAATATGGTGATGTTATCATTATCAACAATCCCATCAGTTTGGAGCATCCATATGTCAAGTTCACCTATTCACCAAACCCACCAAGCATCACTATTAGGAAGATACTACACGAGGTGAATCTTCTCAACACCAAGTTCAAGTTGGAGATTGTCAAGGTGACCACAATAGAGGAACATTTGAACAGACTGGCCAAGCTAGAATTGATGATGATTACCAGAAAGTTGGTCTTATCAACGGTTGTTGCCATTCCAACTTTCATCTTTGGAATAGTTGGTATGTCCTTGCTTCCACGGTACAACAGTTTCAGAATGTGGCTCATGACCCCAGTTTGGAAGGGCAACGTTCCAAGAGCAACCTGGATTCTATTCATTCTTGCAACACCTGTCTATTTCTTTGCTGCTGATATGTTTCATTTGAAAGCCATCAAGGAGATCCGCTCGTTATGGAAGAGCGTTGTACCTTGGAAGAGGAGGCTGTTCAAGTTTGGATCGATGAACTTGTTGATGTCCTTGGGTACCACCGTGTCGTACGTTGCAAGCCTTGCGCTTCTTGGATTGGCTGCAAGTTCTCCTAGGAATAGGAAGGAAGGAGGAGAAGGTTATTCAACAACCTATTTTGATTCTGTTGTATTCCTAACTTTTTTCCTAAGCATTGGAAAATTGTTGGAAAGTTGGTCGAAGTTCAAAACTGCCAATGCAGTCACTGGTTTGAACAGTCTACAAAGTACCGAGGTGGTGCTACAGAACGACGATGGGACAGAATGTGAGATTGGTGTTGACTATTTGGAAGTTGGCGATTGTATCAAGGTCACACCTGGTGCCTCTCCACCTTGTGATTCCATCATAGTTGAAGGTGAATCCAACTTTGACGAGAGCATGCTAACTGGTGAATCCAAAGTGATCAGGAGGGTCAAAGGAGATCAGATCTTTGCAGGAACGGTGAACAAAGGACCCTCCACGATAAAGGCCAAGGTTTCTACATTACAGAATGGATCGTTACTGAGCCAAATCGTCAACGTTGTGAGAAGTGGACAGTTGAACAAGGCACCAATTGAGAAGATGGCCGATAAGCTCACCAGTTATTTTGTGCCTGTTATCTGTCTACTCTCAATCATCACCTGGGTGATCTGGATGTCATTGGCATTGAGTGGTGCTCTACCCAGCAGCTACTTGGACATTGACATTGGGGGATGGGTTGTTTGGTCGTTACAGTTTAGCGTTAGTGTGTTTTGTATCTCGTGTCCATGTGGATTAGCCTTGGCCAGTCCTGTTGCCATGTTTGTCGGTGCTGCGTTGAGTGCCAAGCATGGATTGTTGGTCAAGGGTGGTGGATTCTCGTTCCAAAAGGCATCCGAGGTTGAAATTGTTTGTTTTGACAAGACTGGAACGTTAACGACCGGTGTTACCCAGATCACCCAACATCAGTTTTCCACCAGCTGTGGTGTTGATGATCTTGCTTCGGTGGCATTACAGGCTGCAAGAGATTTGGAGTCTGGTTCGAGTCATCCTTTATCTTTGGCAGTCAAAGAGTTTGTCAACCGGATGTTTGCCAAAGGTGATCTTGTCGAGCTGCAAAATTTACAGTTTGATCAGGTTGAAGAGGTTAACGGTAGAGGACTATGTGGAGTATACAAATCCTACAAGGAGTATGGACCAAAGGAAGCAATTTTAGGTAATGAAGAGTTCATGAGGCAAAGAGGTGTTGATTTCTCATTTAGTGAAAGTGAGACACTTGATCGATGGAAGCAAGAAGGGAATTCGGTCATTGTTGTAGCATTGAAGTTTGACAATGACCAGTTCAAGCCAGCATTGCTACTTGCTTCAAAGGACCAGGTTAGACCGGAGAGTCTGCAACTGATTGAGCAGTTGAAAAGGATGAACATTGAAACGTACATGATCAGTGGAGACAATGAGATTACGGCAACAAGAGTGGCAAGAGAGATTGGGATACCTCCTGAGAATGTCATTGCCAACGTTCTACCCGAGGGTAAGTCAAGCAAGGTGAAGTGGCTTCAGGAAACCTACCATTCCTCTCTTGCTAATGGGTCAACAAGGAGAGCGGTGGTTGCCATGGTTGGAGATGGAATCAACGATGCTCCCGCATTGGCAACTGCCGATATTGGGATTGCCATGGGATCGGGGTCGGATATTGCGTTGAGCTCTTGCGATTTCGTCCTACTTGGGCAGAGATACCCATTGGTTCAACTCTTGACGCTATTGGAGATATCCAAAAAGGTGATTAACAGAGTGAGGTTCAACTTCTGTTGGGCGTTGGTCTACAATGTGATTGGTATACCGATTGCTGCAGGGGTGATCTATCCCTACCACAACACGAGGTTGAGTCCTGTTTGGTCGAGTGTTGCCATGGCATGTTCCAGTTTGAGTGTCCTGTTCAGCAGCTTGCTTTTGAGATTATACCGTCCAACCAAGTACGATATTGATGATGAGAGAGGATAATTTAGTGTGTAACCTGTTGTCTAAGTGTATAGATCTCAAGAGATATAATCAAAGATCGGATCTCAACCTGTAGATTTCCGGAGGTTGGTCAAATAATCTGCCAATACCCACAAGCGTGCCAGCAGCAGCCTGGCCTAGCCTGGCCCCCCCCGGAACCCGTCCCTGCAAATATCCGCCCAGGAGATTCTCCCCCGGGTGTCCGCGCCCTCCAATTCCCCCGCGTCGTGCAAAAATTACCAATCTTTGTACGTTGATTGGTCCAACCGTGGAGAGAAGCCCGGTGTTTCTCCGAGCTGCAACTTTTTTTTACCTCCACGAAGTGAGAGAGCTCAACAGTGTGTGTGACAATGATGGATTGGATGGATTGGATGGATGGATGGATGGAAAGATTGGAAACAACAATTGATCATTGAAGGTTTGATCATCACGGTTCTGTGATCTTTTACCTTATTCAACACTAATCACCTAGGTATAGAAGAGCATCAGTACATTTCAATACTGTCATTTCAATCAATCAACCAATTGAGAAGGCTCAAACTGCTCCTCATCTCTTCATCCACATACAACCTGCTGTCAGAGTCAACCTTTTAGCTCAAAAGTTACTGCTACCAACAACAACATCAACAACAACAACCCTCTGACTACACTTCAATAGCTACGTCGTCATCAAATACATACTCCAATATGCTTTCGTTAAGTAAATCTTTGAAGGCTGCCAGTGGATCAAAGAGATTCTTCTCTTCTTCTGCCGTTAGCAAGCAAGTCATCTCCAAGTTCAACGATCTCAATGGTAAGACCGCAGCTTCTGCAATGGCAAAGGACTATCACATCATTGACCATGAGTACGACTGTTTGGTCATTGGTGCTGGTGGTGCCGGTTTGAGAGCAGCTTTCGGTCTTGCCCAGGATGGTTATAAGACCGCGTGTATTTCCAAGTTGTTCCCAACAAGATCACATACTGTTGCTGCTCAAGGTGGTATCAATGCTGCCTTGGGTAACATGCACAAGGATGAATGGAGATGGCACATGTACGACACCGTCAAAGGTTCGGATTGGTTGGGTGATCAAGATGCCATCCATTACATGACTAGAGAAGCTCCAGATTCGATCATCGAGTTGGAACATTACGGTCTACCATTCTCAAGAACTAAGGAAGGTAGAATCTACCAGAGAGCCTTTGGTGGTCAATCCATCGATTATGGTCATGGTGGTCAAGCCTACAGAACCTGTGCCGTTGCCGATAGAACAGGACATGCCCTATTGCACACCTTGTACGGTCAATCCCTAAGGTACGATACCCACTACTTCATTGAATTCTTTGCCATGGACTTGTTGATGCACAACGGTGAATGTGTCGGTTGTATTGCCTACAACCAAGAGGATGGTACCTTGCACAGATTCAAGGCCCATAAGACCGTCATTGCCACCGGTGGTTATGGAAGAGCATACTTCTCCTGTACTTCTGCCCACACGTGTACCGGTGATGGATATGCCATGGTTTCAAGGGCTGGTTTGCCATTGGAAGATTTGGAGTTTGTCCAGTTTCATCCTTCAGGTATCTACGGTTCCGGTTGTCTAATCACTGAAGGTGCCAGAGGTGAAGGTGGATTCTTGGTCAACAGTGAAGGTGAAAGATTCATGGAGAGATACGCCCCAACGGCCAAGGATTTGGCCTCCAGAGATGTCGTCTCAAGAGCCATCACCATGGAAATCAATGCAGGTAGAGGTGTTGGTCCAAAGAAGGACCACATGTTCTTGCAGTTGTCCCATTTGCCTCCCTCTGTCTTGAAGGAGAGACTACCAGGTATCTCTGAAACTGCCCAGATTTTCGCAGGTGTCGATGTCACAAAGGAACCAATTCCAATCTTACCTACAGTTCACTACAACATGGGTGGTATTCCAACCAAATGGACAGGTGAAGTGTTGGATCAGAACGAAAAGGGCGAGGATGTTGTTGTTCCAGGTCTATTTGCCTGTGGTGAAGCTGCATGTGCCTCTGTGCATGGTGCCAATAGATTGGGTGCCAACTCCTTGCTCGATTTGGTTGTCTTTGGTAGAGCTGTTTCTCACACAATTAGAGATCAGATGAAGCCAGGCCAACCACATAAGGAACTGCCAGCAGATATTGGTTTCGAATCCATTGCCAACTTGGACAAGTTGAGACAGGCCGATGGTGACATCAGCACTGCAGACCTGAGGTTGGAGATGCAAAATTCGATGCAAAAGCATGTTGCCGTTTTCAGGGAACAGAACACCTTGGACGAAGGTGTCAAACAGATGAACGAAATCGATGCCAAGTTTGACAGAATCAAGACGACGGATAGATCCATGATTTGGAACTCTGACTTGGTGGAGACTTTGGAACTACAAAACTTGCTAACGTGTGCAAGACAAACCGCCACATCTGCCGCTGCCAGACCTGAATCGAGAGGTGCCCATGCCAGAGATGATTTCCCAGATAGAAACGATGACGAATGGAGAAAGCATTCTCTATCGTGGCAAAAAGCCTCTGGTGATGATGTTCGTTTGAACTACAGAGCCGTTGTTGCAACCACACTGGATGAGAGTGAATGTAAGCCAGTTCCTCCAGCAAAGAGAGTCTACTAGTTTATTTAATTCAAAACCTGAACATCAAACGGACAAGAAGCCAACACGACAACAATAATGCTCAATCTTTGAACTGTTGACTGTTCCAGCCTGATGGCTCTTGCTTCGTCTTTCATCCTATACAGTTATTTATTTATTGAAGGCTTGCTTTCATTTGATGGATTTCTCTATCAATGATTTGCTTTTATTTTTGTTTGTCCATCTACTTCTGCTTCCATATTTGATTGGTTCTTTCTTATTTATATTTACATATTTCCTATATCATCATTGATATATCATAACCCAATACTATATCCTATATTCCTATATACCTATGTTCCAATGGTCACTTTGTAAAGTTTTCAAGGTTGCAATGGCTCCTTTAACTTTGACGGCACCCAGATTTATATACGAGACACGACCACCAATATCTGGATTTTTCATGAGGTTCAAAAAAAAAATTGGGTTTCTGCTTTAGACACACCCTTCAGATCAACAACAATCAGATTAACAGCCAACAAGACCTTCATAACAAAGATATTATCACTACATCAAGTATCAGACGACTCATTGTGCAAGTCGGTCCGTCGATCTACAATTCCAGCGCTGCGTAACCATCAACAGCAATGTTTCAACTCTCCATAATATCGGATCTTCTTCGAATTCCACCTCATCAGTTCAACCTCCCAACGGACGAAGCCGTCAAGAATGAACTCAACATAAAATACATCAACAAGGTGATTCATAAACTGGGCCTTGTGGTGGCGGTGTGGGATCTTATTTCAATAGACGATGGGTTGCTCAAACCTGGAGATGGAGCAACTTTTATACAGGTCAAGTTCAGATGCATAGTGTTCAAGCCATTCATTGGAGAAGTGTTGACGGGTTGGATAGAGAAGTGCACAGAGGATGGAATCAAGGTGAACATGGGATTCTTCAATGATATCTTCATACCAAAGGTGTATCTGTTCGAGAATTCCAAATTTTCAATCGATGATAATGCATGGATCTGGCAGATGGATGAGGAGAACAAGTTATACCTTGACGTTAACGAAAAGATCAGCTTTAGAGTTGAAGGTGAAGTGTTTACCGATGTGAAGCCAAAGGGACCTGACAATTCAGCAAATGAAGCTATAAGTGTAAACGGGAACAATAATGGTTCTAATGGAGCGGAAGAAAACGGTGAGATCAAGATAAAGGAACAGACTCCTCCATATGCATTGGTTGCAAGTTGTCAGACCGATGGTATGGGTTGTTGCAGTTGGTGGGAATGATGTTGCAGCTTTCTTTTATTGCCATCAAGAATTTTGTAGATTATGTATTAGCTAATATGAGCGTTAAATTTCTTATTGAAACGTTAGTGTGGTAGTACTTTGACTTTCAGTGGAAGTAAAGAAAATGGAAGAAATCAAAATATAACTAACAAACATGAAACATTAAAAGAAACATACAAAACCTGTGGACTGGCGACAAACAGTGGCTCTCTAATTATATTGCATGTATGTACTGGTGGAACTGAACTTCATGTTACCCTTGATAACCTTTTCAACAGCTTTCAAAAAGTCCTTCTCATTTGCAACCTTTCTTCTGGACCTGATTGCAAACATACCAGCCTCGGTACAGACAGATCTCAACTCTGCACCTGTGGCGTTAGGACAAAGTCTGGAGATCAACTCCCACCTAATGTCCCTTTCACATGACATTGCCTTTGAATGAATCCTAAAGATGTTGGCTCTACCTTCTAGATCAGGCAACGAAAACTCAACCTTTCTGTCTATTCTACCTGGTCTCAATAGTGCAGGATCCAAAGTGTTTGGCCTGTTCGTAGCAAACATAACTTTGATGTTACCTCTTGGATCAAATCCATCTAGCTGCGTAATCAACTCCAACATGGTTCTTTGGACTTCGTTGTCACCACCAGCACCATCGTCGAATCTGGCACCACCAATGGCATCCACTTCGTCAAAGAATATAATACATGCCTTTTTGGTTCTAGCCATTTCGAACAACTCTCTCACCATTCTTGCACCCTCACCAACATATTTCTGCACCAATTCGGAACCAATGACTCTTATAAAAGTGGCATCTGTCCTGTTAGCAACAGCTCTGGCACAAAGTGTCTTACCCGTACCTGGAGGACCGTAAAGCAATATACCCTTTGGTGGATCGATACCCAATTTGACAAATCTTTCTGGGGAAAGCAATGGTAACTCGACAACTTCTCTTAACTTTTCAATCTGTTCTTTGCATCCACCAACGTCACTGTAAGTAACATCCGGCTTTTCCTCAACTGTCATCATGGTCACACTTGGATCAATCTTTGGAGGTAATGGCAATTGAATCTCATATTTGGTTCTATCAACACCAACTCTCATGGCTTCTTCGATATCGGTTGGAGACACTCTGTCACCCAATCCAACCACAAACTTGGCAATTTGTTTGATGTTGATCACATATTTTGCTTTCTCATCTGGTTCTCCACCAGCAGTAGCTGCATCGTTGGCTGATTTTATGATCTTTGTACATCTTGCCACCTGCAATGGTTGTTCTTCGCCCATCCTCTTCTTATCGGCGGCAACATCCCACAAGCTCGGGCTGGACAATCCAGTGTCACTTTCCTCTATGCCCACCTTCTCTTTGATTCTCTTCTCCACCTCTTTTAGATCTTTTTCAATGTCCTTGATCGATTGGTTGTATGGTGCTGCTCCGTATGTCTTTAACACTTGAATATCGCCCTCACTCAATGGTGTGGCATCTGTGCCTTTCTTGTCGGTGTCATCCGTCTCGTCCACCGGCTTCTTGTACTTTTCCCAATTTTCTTTTCCTGCCATTGTGATTGTGTATAGCTGTAGGAATTGCCTTTGTGCTACCTCTATGGCGAATATGTTAGAATTGAACGACTGATGACAGGACAGTAAAGTATTAGTGGCAATAAACACGAATCGCTAGTTAGATCTTCCTCCGTCTTTGAGTCAGGGCGAATTTGCCATCCAAAGAACAACATCTGTCATTTTAAGATGTTGTGTCAATACGTGAAGGTCAATTTAGATACACATCTCTGCACCTTTAAACTAGTCATTCTCTCTCTCCTATGGCTCAAGGAAACTTCTTTACGTTACACCAGTACTGTTATAACTTCGACAATGTTTAGTTTTATACAATGGCATCACAACTTAGAGACGGAATGATCAATTCTAGAGTTGAGGAAATAAGTACTGACTAAGCTAACACTTTCAGTAGCAACTGAGCACCTTTATTATCATCCTCTTGCTTCTTGATGAACTTCTTCAGCTGTTCAAGCTTCTTGACAAAGTTCTTAGCATCTTTCTCTTCTATGTTTTCTTTGAACGAGTCTAGAATTGCAACAACAGCAAAACTGCTTGCCTTGTTCTCGATCCACTTCTTCAAAGCATCCTCGTCTTCGCCTAGATCAAACAACTCCGATGCAAAGCTATGTGCAAAGTCATAGCCTAGATCAGCATCTTCAACAACTTGAACCTTTCTTTCTTTGTTGTTCCACTTACCACCTTGAATCAAGGTCTTTAACACTCTTGGAGTGAATGGATGACTCATCAAGTGGTCCTCTTTCGTGAGATCACCCTTGACAGATTCAATTATAACTTCCAAAGTCTTTTTCCTGAGTTCGGAAACATCTTCTGGGAATTCGTTGTTCAAAATCAACTCTTGGGCAAACTGAGAACCCATGTTTTCGGCCAGGATCTCATATGGTGTATCCAAAATAACCTGATAGAAACTAGGAAGGTAACTTCTCAAGATTTCCTGTCTTCTCTGTTCTTGTGGCTTTTTCGATGTGGTGGCTGCAAATTGCATGTATTTTTCGATATCCTTGATGGCAGCTGGTGAGAAGAATGATCTGTTCAATCCATCCAACAAGTAGATGAACGGTCTTCTTGCAAACTTGTCGGTGATCACGCCAGCTAGTTTGTCTTTGTACTCCCCTGTAAATGTCTTGTTGACCAAAACTGTATCATCGACAGTCATAAATATGACCTGTAGAACCATTTGACCATGTTCATTGTTCACCAATGCACCGGCGTGTGATTTCAATCCCTTCAAAATGTTCTTTCTCTCCTTTGCGGTAGCATGGGCAATCAAAGTGCATGCAACTTCGCAACCTTCAGGTGTGTGAACCAACTCGGCAACTTGATCTTGCAATAGCTCGATAAACTTTCTGATTTCCTCACCTTCAAATATTTGAACGTACTCTCTCATTGCAGCGTGCAATATTTGGAAACCGGTAGAACCTTTTTCCACTGAGGCATTGATAGTGGTGAACAAATTCGTCGAGATCAGCTTTCTCTTTTCGGTGGAGGAAGCACAAGTCTCCACTATGGTCTTACCATCATCTGCATTTCTGAAGAATGCATATTCTGCACCCCAAAACTCCTTTATCATCTGTTGCTTTTGCTTTGCCGTTGCGTAAAGCACGTATAGATCTTCAACAACGTGGGCACCTTCTCTGTGTCTCATAAGCTTTCTAAGCTTACCGTGTAATTCTGATAGAATCATTTCAATAGATTCCTTGGATCCATAATGGAGCATCTTGACCAAAAGATACTTACCATAGGCAGAGGTTGCAAGGTCATAGAAATGACCCTTCAATGCTAAGGTTATATCGTTTCTTCTCTCTCTTGAAGAATACTTGATCAATGTTTGCACAATTCTTGAAGCATCGTGCTTCAAGACCAAGTCTCCTATGACGTCCTTTGAAAGCTCCCAAATTTCATCAGCAAGTTTGTCTCTGATTGGCTTTGGAACAGGTGGTGTCTTGACTCTCAATTTCTCCCATAATCTCTTGATATGTTGCACTTCGACACCACTCTTTCTCTTTAGCTTTCTTTCGTTCAATAGTTTTTTCTGCTCTTCGTGTTGTTCCTTTGATGACTTTTTGTTTTCGTCAATGACTTGACCATTTGCTTCAGCTGCATCAGATAGTTCTTCTTTATCAATGTTGTCTAGATCATCCTCGGATTCGTTCTCCTTGCCAACGTTGTCTAGTTCGTCCTCTGATTCACTCTCAGAGATCGCAGCTGATGCTTCCTCATCGCTTGATATATCACCTTCTGAGACACTTTCGTTGTCGCTGGACTCATCAACTGAGTCATCACTGACTTCAGATTCGGATTCTTGTTCGACAACAACCTTCTTTGAAAACTTGGCTTTCTTTGAGTTGGACACCTTCGATGAGACAGCCTCGACTGACCTCTTGGTACCTGATTGCTTGACAGCCATTCTATTTGTTATTATTATTTGTTAAGTAAACCCACTGTGCCAATCAGTATAAGTCTAATAGTCTTGATCTCTTCTAAAGAGGAGAAAATAAGAGGTTTCTTATGTTAATCTTCTCTGGAAGCTCTTGCAAGTTCCCAAAAAAAAAAAATATAAAAAAATTTCAAAGTGAAAAATTATTTTTCTTTCTAGGCATCTTTTTGTTTTTGTACACTACCTTAGAGAATACATTGAAAAGGGGGGTGAGCCTCTCTATCTCTACGACATATGCTCATTTTATTCATTCGTCATGTTCAACCCATCCTATAATTTGTTTATCAGTCTATATATTATGAGCGGTTAGTCTCTGCATAACGTGTACAGTTTCCTTGTCTATAAGCTTTACAATGCAAACCTCTTTGCAAAGTCAGATGTCTGAGGATTGACATACTTCTTTAGTTTCAGTTCGGTTGGATCAGCAGTTTGGGCGTATAGTTCCGGTCTAACTCTAAACAGCTCAGCATACTCTTCTGTAGTTAAAGACTTAAACTTCTGCAATTGTAAGTAGATATCTCCTTCAAACTCATCAATCAAGTCAGGGGAAGGGTAAAGAGTCTGATTAAAAGATAGCGATTGTAACTTCTCGCTATTTTTTTCGACAACCTTCAAGGTACTGACATACTCTGGATCCTGATATAAGCAAGTCGATGAGGATGTGTAAGATATGTGCGACTCGTCTGTTGGTTTCATGTTAATGAATTCTAGGAATGATCTTCTTGGTAAACATTTGTCCAATGCTAGAAAGTTTGTTGGGGTCAAAGAGGCGGCACAAGATTCATGAGGATGTGCAGTACTCTCAGCCTCCACCTCAGACTCCGAATCAGAAAGCAAGACATCTATCTCATCATTGTTGAGCAGTTGAACTGGTGGAGACGACAAATCTTCGTCAAGATTGAGAGTGATCTCATCTGTGTTGATACTATCTTGATTTTTATGGTTTGTGGCCACTTCTTTCAAGGATGGATTGGTAGGCTTTGCTAAAGCAAGCTTGCCTTCATCCTCTTCAGCTGATTCGGTCTCAACATTCAAATCAAGCTGTATTTCATCATCATTAACAGGTGGAGTATTGCTCTGATCCTCTGTAGCTTTGACAAGCTTCCTGACAGTTCCATCGTTGTAAGATTGGGCTCTCTTTCTAACTTCCCAGTCCACTGTCACTTCATATTTGACATGTAGATGCGCACTAAACCAATAGTACGGTTTCAAATGGTTGAGCAACTCTCTGCAAGGAGGACTTCCAAGCTCTGATTTTGCAATATCAGCTTTGAAAAATGGCTTTTTCGATAGTAGCACCTTGAGAGAGCCATATCGATACACTCCTTCTGGCCAATCGTGGGATAGAACAATTGAATCGTTACATGGCTTCATCAATCGTAACTTGAGGTAGTCCTCCTTTCTGTAGTGATATATCGATCTCAATGCCCTTCCTTGGTATGGAAAGAACTCATTGGCCTGTTTCATGAAGTTGTGGTCGTTGTATATTCCAGACATTCCTATGATTCTGAGACCCTTGTACCACACTGCCCCTGTTCTTCCCAGGTAGTAAATATTTGGAGCAACGAATCCACCATACTTTAGCTCATCGAGATAGTTAGAAGCCTCGTGGTTGCCTCCAATGAAGATTGTCATTACTGGAGCCTTCTTTTGGCGGCTGTAATATTGATGAAAATCACCCAGTCTCTTGTACTTTGGTGGTGCTGCAAAGCATTCCATGTCAGCCTCGTTTCTGAAACTTTGAAAGTCCCCACAAACTATGAGAAGATCTATGGTTGGTTGAATACGAGCATATATTGAGTTCAGTTCGCCGTGGCAGCAACCAACAACGGCAACTTTCAACATTGCTGATGATTTGACGATTCAAATGAGTTGGAGTATATACGTGTATCAAGCTTATCCGATAGTTAGATTGAAAGAAAAGCAAAAGTGAAAACTTCAAAACGACGGTGGAACCAACCTCCTGAAAAGTTCGAGGCAGGCATCCGCACAGTTGAGTAATCAATAGGCAGAGAGGTCCATGTGGGGGAATTAAATGTCGGCTTCACAGAGGGAGGGAGTGGTTGGCCCGGTTTAAAGCTTTGCTTCTTTTAACAACGGGTATACCTTCCCTTCACATCAAACAATCAACTTGCTCAAAAGGATTATTGGGTTGTTATTTTGGAAAGATTGCTGAAACACAATGACTGAGGTTTTCACACCCTTGGCAGACCAGTTCGATCCACTAGTATGTTCCACACATCCCATGCAACCATTTTTGAAAGAGTTGCCACTGATAGTTCAGCTTATAGATAAATACAGCTGTCCGAAACCAAGTTCAAGAGTCATATATTATGGAAGTGAGGAATTGAATATACTTGAGATCAAACCAAACTGGCTTGATAACTTCACAGACTTACAAAAACTACAGCTTTGCGAATCCCTAGATAAGGCCTTTTACGAAATACAATCCTCTGTTTGGACGTTGTATAGAAAGCAGGTTCAGTTTGTTCTTACCATGATAGATCTCAAGGCCAGTCACATCGCAAGATTGATCAAACAGCATCCACTGTTGGTTGAAGCTCAATACGTTGACCAATTGCTCCATAAGCTAATAAAACATCATATACCTTTCATCAACCAGTTGACTCAAGTCTACACATACAAATCCTTCATCAACTACAATTGGGTTTTTAAGTCGTTGTCTCAGCTCATCTCATCAATGTATCCATACTGGCTAGTATTTTTGAGAGCCTACCTAAAATTGGAGCAGATGGTGAAAAATGACGACTTGTATCAAGTTAGCATAGAGAGAATCAATTTAGACTCCGATAAGAATGGGACGGAGAGACTGAAAACCTTATTGCTCTCTCATTTTGACAACGCCAAATCAATCATACTTGATAAGTCATCAACGGTATCAAAAGTGTGCGTGAAGTCAAACTTCAAAGATAACATCTTTGATTATTCAAGACTTGGAAGAGCTCTTCATCTGCTCTCAAGCCAGTCACAATATATCAAGGCTCAAATGAAGAGTGATTCAGACATAAATGTCTATCACTTGTACAAGGTTAGCCCCATGGTGGAAAGAGCGCAGTTAGTCACCATGTATAACCGACCGGCCAATTACAACGAGGAACCTATATTGCTTAGTCTGACGAGCATGTACATCATAATGTCATCTTTAGAAGGATCCAAAAGACTTATACATATGCCCATCAGATTGGATCATGTTTCCAGATACAAGAAAACGGTAAGTGGCACGCTTGCTGTTCAGCTTATCGACGGTGCAACCATACAGTTGACATTTCCAACAATAGAAGAGTTTGCGATGTTCAAAACTGCATTGAAGCAAGCTTTGGAAGTCATCACATTGACTGTCAAGTTTCTTGCATCTGACAGATTGTTGAACTTTGACACTCACTTTGGATTCCAGTTCAACGCTATGGCAAACGTGCGGGTAGTCGGTGACAATTTTTGCTTAGGTTCAACAGTGATTTGCTTGGAGACGTTTTTTCCTCCGGACCTATCAATCGAAACGAGGATTTTGTTACAGGATCAAGAGCCGTTGTATGCTTACAAACTACGTACCGAAGACCCTGAAGATTTTGACATCATGTTTGTCTACTCCAAGCTTGTTATGTTTCTCACGTATTCGAATGGCATATTACTCAACCATCAACTGGGTTGTCGGGAGCAGTTGCTTATTCCACTGTTCAACATCAAGAGGGTTAGCTATTCTGGAAACTTGTTGACACTAGTTGGTGACGAATTCATCGAGAGTTGGTTGGTTCCAGATAACAGATTTGATTACTGCAAGTTGCGTTTCAGCTTTTCCAAAGAAGACATGAAAAGAGTGGAGTTGAAAGCTTCGTTGAAAGATACGTCATCATTTGACTCTGGTGTGTCTCGCATCGTTAAATCGCTACAAATCAATCATTGTAGGGTTGAATATTTGCCTTTGCCACTTGATACCTTCATGCTGTATAAGAATCAGGTGATGATTCCGGAATCGTCTGTTGCCAATCCAAGGGTACAAGAGTTATGCTACCAACTGTATCACAAAGCATTAATCTTTTACATCAATATGTTACGGCTGAAAAACTGGTATTTGGTGAAGCTTTGTGACTATGACATTGTTTATTTGGATGAGATCAACAAGACGGTAGAGACTGTGAATGTATTGCTAAACTACTACTCGAACTTTATCAATCTGACGACGCAACATTACAAGCAGTATACCACGATGGATCCAGAGCTACTTATGTTTGAGTTTGAGAATCTGCTTTCTCTGTCGATCAAGTTCTTTTACAGGTCCTTCAAGCTGATATCAATGTTACTGCAGGTTCACAAAGTGCAGGGATTCGAGAAATTGTCAAAACTTGAGAACAACGAATGGTATGGAAGCTACAAATGGGCTGTTGATTACAAGGGATTTGCCAACATGTTTTTGAGCTTCAACAATGTAGCCTATGGTTTAATAGTCAATTTGGATAGGGAACACTCTTTTGGTGAGGTTGGTACAAGTACGAAGAATCTTGTAGATAGAATGAGGGACAGATGCTTAAGGATTGCTGCCAGCGTGGAAAATTCGACTGAGAATGTCATTTGAAGGTGAAGTACTTGTATATTTATTGTTGCATATAAACACAAAACCCAGTATTGAAATATTGGACATACTTTTAGGTCAGCAACAGGATCTATCCTCGACTCTGACCATTCAGATCCATAATTTTGGCAACACTCCTTAAAATACCATCGTAGTTTTCCTTATAGCCATCCTTAAAAGCTTCAAGTAGTAGTTTATACCTTGACCAATGCTGTAGTAAAAAGTATGGTCCCAAGAGAGCATCCAGCGAATCTATCAACGATCCACTCGTGTACTTTTTGTCGTTCAAGCGTCCATCTCGTACTATGTTTCTCAAAACTTCCTGGAAACTTTGAGGACTAGCCAATTGACCAGCAGCACCTGTTGTTGAAGAGAACGGTAGAGAAGCAGTGGAGGTAGAAAATGCCAACGCCGAGTTGGATGCAAGTGTTGGCACCGTCGATGAGGATAATGAAGACGATAAAATATTGGGGCTGGAAGAGTATGACGTTGCATCTGGACGTCTTGAGCTGGGTGTACTCGGTGCTACTGTCAAGTAGAGCTCATGAACTCGACTCACAAACAATGAAAAAGGACTCCAGTTATCGGCTATTTCTGACAGCATCGTGTCAAGTGCACCCAAGACATGGGTAGGATCTAGTATGATATCATTATTGATTCTTTCCGTTGTTGCGTTGACAAACGTACCGACAGAGCTGATAGTTTTGGGAAAAACGCTCTTCACCGGTTCATATATGGATTTGAAAGGTTCATACTTCTTCAATAGTTGTGGACAAAGCTGGTATCGTATTGTTAACAGATTCGAGAGCATATTTGTCACGATGAAATAGATTTCGTACAGCTGGAACTGGAGTTTCTTGATGCTATACAACTCCAGCAACGCCAACTCCAACTCATTCAAGCGCCAAAATGTATTAAAATTATCTGTGGTTTCGTAGTAGAAAGTGAGTGTTATTGGGATATCATCAAAGTTGTGATGTACATACTTTTTCTCATCTGAGTAGTACTCTTGAAAAATCCTGATGGGGAGAGGAAGCTCCTCAGTATCAAAGATCACAGACCAATCATTATGGCTCTCTTTGTTTGTTGAACTTGCCAGTTGATGCACTGGCTTGATTTTTGTTGCCTTTAACGACAGCGATGAGGAGTCTTTCAACCCCACAAGTGTGCTAGTTCTAGAAAGCGAAGTGTCTGTTTTGCGTTTCTGTTTCAGCAGTTCAGGAGCAGTCGACGTTACACTCGCCATTGTAATTTGGTTGGTGAATTCTTCTTGAATATGCTCGATTGCTATCTGGCACTTCAAGATTGACAAGTGGACTGACTGTTTGTGTTTGGCAGGCGCTGGCTACTTCTCAATTTAGATGTTACTATAGTTTGAGGCAAAGCTCAATTAGTCTCGTCCTAAGTCACTTCGCACAGCGCTCACCGTCTTTTGCAGAAATTCAAAGAGCAGGGAGCGGCTGAGCGCTCTTGGGGCGCTCTTTTCTTCGAGACAGACAAATTCGAAGATCTTGAGCTTCTCCACAACCCCACTCTTGATAAGGAAGAGCCGGTCGTGTTTACAAGAGAAACATCAATTCCAATCAACGTCGTATGAGTTTATTCTGATAGAAAACGGGCGTCTGTCAACAAGTAACTTGAGTAAGTAAGTGCGCTGGCTATCCGTCAAGGTCAAACGAGACCTACTTCTTGCCTGTCTCATTTGTGGATACCAAAGCTCATCAATATTTTCTGATAGTAGTATCATACTGGTGGTACCATTTCGAAGACTTTCAAAGCTTCGAAATACGGGCTGTTGTGTCAAAACTGAAAAGGTTCGTCGCTAATTTTGATGCGATCGACCGTGTGAGACGGTAGCTTGCAGTAAACACCCCCACATTCTCGTGCATTTCTCTGTCGATTGATCTCTTGAATAGAGGACACCTGAATGTACTTGTGAAGATGAGGTTGGTTCATTTTGAAACTGTAGATGGATTGTTAAGTGGAGTGTTTCTTTAATAACCAACAGCTTTGACTTAACGGAAGTTTATAGCACCTGCCGAAAGCGGACTTGAACCTTTGCTAACAGGTCGGTAATTATCCAATGCGGAAATAAGCCCGCTATCAGTAGCAGCAGATCTTCTGTGTTTGGCAAGAAGCGGCCATCAACTGGAGACAACCTGGCAATATAACGACGGCTCTTCTTCAGTTTGAGCGCATCAGAGTGTATATTTTTAGATTAGCCGTCTGATTGAATAGGATGGTGTATAAAGCGAAGTCTCACGGATGTCTCTCTTATGTTAGCGTTTTGGTGATCCCGATTTAGGCTGTTCGCAGAGAGCGGCAATTTTTATTGAGATTGGCTAGTTATCGATAGAAAAAGATATGTTTGAATGGCCTCTCGATATCACTATTCTTCTGGACGCTTTACAGATGTTTACCTCTTCTTTCTCGGATGGTCATGAAATCAGACCATATTAAAACATAACTTGATTTGTTTGATTATTCAATTAGTTCATATAAAGTTTGCAGTATCCAGGACACTCACTCAGTCAAAATCGTCGATCTCAAAAGCATACTTCACGTCTGATCCTCGAGTCAACCACATCATCGTTCAACCTGACAGACACAATATCACATAGAAACTCACACACACATACATACAATGTCGCATAGATTTTTGCCTGTCGCTAACTCAACCAAGTCCTTTTGGTTGACAGCAGAAGACGAGTTTGCAACTCACAGAACCACTCCTCAACTTCCAAAAGAGGTTGATATTGTTGTCATTGGCTCCGGTTACGCTGGTACCACTATCTCTCACTTTTTGACAAACGATGATTCTCTTCCAACTCCTAGTTTGTTGGTGCTAGAAGCACGTAACGTTTGCAGTGGTGCAACTGCAAGAAACGGTGGGCATTTGAAGCCAGATCTTTACTACAGCACCGAGGCATATACCAAGAGGTATGGAGAGAAAGGAGCTGCAGAGATTGCCAATTTTGAGTTCAAGCATCTTTCAGCTCTCAAAGAATTTATTGAAGAGGAAAAGATTGAGTGTGATTTTGTGTTGACTCGTTCTTGTGATATCCATCTAACTCCAAAGGCTGTCAAGAGGGCCGTTGATAACTACAAGCTAGCGATGCAAAACCCATACTTGACGTGTAAGAGTGATCTTCAGATCAAATTTGGCGAGGAGGCAAAGGTGATTTCGAAGTCAGAAGATTCTCCAGTCTGTCTTACTTATACTGCTGGTCAGTTGTGGCCTTACAAACTGTTCACTGCAGTTATGAAGAAGCTTGTTGCTACAAAAGGTGTCAACTTGCAGACCAACACTCCATGTCTAGGAACTGTCAAACTTCCAGATGGACGTTATTTGGTCAAGACAGCCCGTGGTAATGTCATTTCCAAGAAGGTTGTGCTGGCCACTAACGCATACACCCCTTCTGTTGAACCACAGTTTGAAAACAAGATTGTTCCAATCAAAGGTGCATGCAGTCGTATTGTTGCGAGTAACCCAAATGAACGTACACCGCACTTGACAAACACTTATGGAATCAGATACGATGGTGCTGACGTTGACTATCTGATCAACAGACCAGACGGATCGGTGATTGTTGGTGGTGCCAAGAGACACATCTTTCCATTCAAGGAGCTCTTCTACAACGTTGTTGACGATAGCAACTTGATTCCAGAGACCGATACCTATTTCGAGAACTACATGAAGGACCACTACTACACCTGGAAGAACTTTGATGAAAAGGTTGACCGTGTGTGGAGTGGTATCTTGGGTTATACCGATGACAGCTTCCCATATGTTGGTGAAGTCATTGGTGATCAGAACAAGTTCATCCTGGCTGGGTTCCATGGTCATGGTATGCCTCGTGTGTTCTTGTCAGCAAAGGCTCTTGCTGCTAAGATTCTTGGTAAGTGTGATACGATGGATATTCCTACTGCCTATCAAGTAACCCCTGAAAGAATGTACACCACTCAAAACACCATTCTTGCTACCGCTGGTTACTCAGAAACTGCAAAGGCTAAACTGTAGTGATGATTTGGTATCCAGCTTTATGTGTGCTTTTTCTTCTTCTGTCTCTCTTTCTTTTCAACTATAAAAAGTTATCTCCATCCATTAATTATTGAATGTCATCTAATATACAATTTACGATTATTGTTGATATATCTGTAAAGCTGGATCGATGTTTATCATCTTCGTCTTCTGTGGTAGTATGGCTGCGAGTAAAGTCCGGCTGTTGACGCTTAGAGCCGGAGTCGCGGCCCCTGCCTACTTGTGTGAAAAGTTCCGGATAGTAGAGCCATCGCCGATACTGGCCGTGTGGCTCTCTCCACTACCCACGTCAAACTATTGGTTTAGCTAAGCAACTGTCCATTCGAAGTGTATACATATGTAAAAGACAGAGAATATCAGCGCTAAATCAGATCTGTAATAGGGTCCATGACAAACTGTCCTCGAATGTAGGTGTATTTATGTCTGGAAAGCATCGGTCAGTGGAGTAGAATCGAGTTTATCTCGTTGAATCCGCAATGCAGGAATCAGATTGGGAAATGCGCCTAAATAAACGATCGCTTAATCCCTAAGAAACAATAGTGCTAATGGTTAAAGTGCCACTCGCCAAAAGTGTACAAGCGCTTACCAGATGGCATCCATCGAGAACTATCACTTATTGCTTGTATGGAGAACATATATATTGGACATATTGCCAACCCTTCATCATACTGAATAATGTTGTATGGTTTCAATCATGAGTCTGGTCCTATAGAGTCATTGAATCCTTGGATCATCATCATCATCATCTTCATCATAACTACCTACCAAATAACATAACACAGTATGCCTGATATCGTTTTTGACATTGTTGGAACCTGTATTTCCTACGAAAAGTGTATCGAGGGAATCCAAGAACGTATGGGTGAAAGGTTCAAGGCCAGTGGTATTGACGCCCGTTTGTTCTTCTTCTTCTGGTTGGCCGGTTGTGAGAGAGACTACTCCTACCTATCACAATGTGGTAAGTACGTTCCTTTCCAGCAGGTTTTCAAGGGTACCTTTTACCGTTCCTTGTTCTTTGCTGGTGTCAAGAACCCAAGAGAATACGCCACAGATGATGATTTGGAATTCATCTACAAAGCTTGGTGGTCACTAGAAGCCAGACCAGAGTTGGCTGAGATGTTCCAACTATTGAGAGATTACGGTTTCACCATCTGGTGTTTGACCGATGCTTCTCATGAAAGAGTTGCCGGTTACTTCAGAAAGTCCAACATCCACATGCCAGATGAAAACTTGATCTCATGTGATTCCATTGGTGCCGGTAAGCCAGAGGCTGTTGTTTACAAGTTCATTGCCGACAAGATTCCATCGTCCGGTAACGATGCATTCTTTGCCGCTTCTCACATGTGGGATTCCATCGCTGCTAAGCAAGGTGGTTTCATCACTGCTTGGTCCAGTGTTCACGAGCTTGATCCATGTACCGAAGTGTTCGGTAGCCCAGACATTCTTGCTGAAGGTTTGGTTGACATGGCCAAGAAGATCATTGCCAAGCACAAAGAGTTGAAGGCTTCTGCTTGAATTAATCCTCCTCTCTTTTTGCATAACCTCTAATATTCTATTTTGATTGTCACCTGTTTATTTATGTTAAAATTTAAAATGTGCATGTTGTTGAGATACAACACATTACTTTTTGGATTGTAGTAGAGAATGTTCTAGATTTGAAAACGTGGTTGTCGCTGTGGTAAAGATGGAACATATTATTGATTAGAGTATAAGAAACAAAATATTTAAGCCAAACACAAATCCCAGCCAAGCTCCTTTGTGATGTCAAACCAGTTGATACATCTTGTACCGTTCTGATTACGCTCCCAAACATGCTGGATGATTGTCAAAATCCTCTCAAAATTCTTCACGGGGAAGCTATTCACCATGTTTGTGATTGTATCCTCGATGCTCTGACGATCAGCCTTATCAACGCAAAGAGAACCGGCCATCAACATTGGGAAGCACAACGATGCCTGAACCGATGACCCAAGCACAATATCGATACATGCCTTCAAATCGAGCAACAAATGTTGCATCTCTAATAGACATGGTGATAGTTTCTTCAACAAGAAACGAACATAAACCATGGCAGAAAGTCTGTAGGCTTCAAACAAGGTCAAATGATACTCCAACTCCTTGTCTGTTTTCAAGTATGTCAACGAAAGACTGTGAGGTTTTGTGTTGTTGATCTGTTGTTCTAACATCTTGAACTTGGAACTCAAAGAGTTGTAGTAATCCATCTTGAGTGTGAGAAGATCATTGGCAGATCTGGCATTCAACTCTGGATCGGTTTCGACTGCCAGTGACGCTTCCAATGATGTAATGTTGGCAAGCTTTCTTTCCAATTCAACATGAGTGTTGACAATTTCTCCAATCAAGATGTAGAGAGGTCTCACACATCCTTGCAATGGATCGGCAACGTAGGCATGGTCTGCAATCTCAAGCACCTGCGATTCTGGATCGTGATCTCCAGGACTTGAGTTACGTTCAATATCCAGCGCTTCACAGTACTGATGCATCTGGAAGAAGGTACCGCTTTCATGGCTGACACTGCTCAAGACATCATGGTACAAAAAGTTGGAGATCAACCATTTCATATCGTCAAACATGTCAAAGTATTCGTTGACAAACTCTCTCAAGTTTCCGTTTGAATACTGAACAATCAACTCTTTCAACGTTTTGAAGTAGACAGACCATTCCTGAACATCACCAACACAAATTTGAGCAGCACATAAGATGGTGATGACACAAACCAACGACAACACGTCCGATTTGTTGTAGACACCACGTTTGATTTTTTGCTCACAAAGCTTGACAGATAGCTTCAAGTAATGAGCTGGAGCACTGATGTTTTTGGAACCGGACAAAAACATACCGCCCCATGCAATAAGAGCATACAGGATCGACTGGTCCTGATTTGCCAATGGAATGTAAAACTTCAAGAAATGGTTGGCCTCTTCAGGTAGGATGGAAACCGTATGGGCAACACAATGGGTGTAGTAGTCAAAATAGAGGATTCCATTATCGTCCAAACCGTTAAGACACGAGAACGAAGGATTCTTTGGAATCCCCATGTTACTGTACATGTCAAAGGAGGATTTAGAAGCACCAGGACTGATCACAAAGGAGTTTAGCAAAGGCGATTGCAACGAGTAAGAACCTGAGAAACCGACATAGCTGTGCAAAAGCTTTGCCAACTTGTTCGATGGAAGGTCATTGTCGTTCTGTTTGTCTGTGCTCGTCACTGCCTCTTTGAAACCGTACATCATCATCCTGTCAAAGGAGGATGGTGAACTGAAACCCGAAGTGTCATTTCTGGTTACCAGAGTGGTTAGACTGTCAGCTGATGCTGCCCCTGGACTAGGGGTTCTTTCAAACATTCTCTGGATGGTTGACATCAACGTGGAATGAGATTCAGTCAACATTGGAGCAGAATTCGACTCTTCCATGGTATCAGACCCCGAAAAGTCTCTCGAAGCAACACTGGAATCCAAAAATTGATATAGAGCAGCAGGTTGAATCTCGTCGATACCAGTATCGGTGGTAAGCTTTGGAGAAAGCGGATTGGTGGCGGCAGCATCTTGAATAACTGGCGCTGGAGTTGGTGTAGCAACATACGATGTTGACTCGACCGAAGCTGTTATAGTTGCTGTTGCTCTTATGTTGATATGTGATGTTGCTGAAGTATCCAGTTTTGTACTGGTGGTAGTTGCCGTTGGAGAGCTAGAGGATGATGACGACGATGATGATGAAGAAGATTTAGTGTTGTTATTAGCGAGATGGGCTGTAGACGATAAGCTTGTATTGCCATATGTGTTGCTGGAGCTAGTTGTGGAGCTTGGTTTTGACACCTTGTTTTTTGCATCTCTCTTTTTGTTCTTGCGTTCTGTACCTGGTTCACGCCACGTGCAAGAGCTTGATGACTTTGTACAAGCACCACATTTAGGTCTAACTTCGTCACAACGCTTTCTGTTTTGAATATGAAGGTGATGGTTAGTATAAGGTTTGTTGAAAGTGATAGAGCTGAGATCAATGATGAGTTTGGGCGAATACATACTTTTTTCTTCTGCAGTCAAGACATCCATACCTTGATCTTCTTCCAGTTCCTGCTCTAAATTTATCGTCAGCCAGTAACGTTTGGAATTCAGATACAGTTGCTATAGGTCCAGGAACCTGTAATGAGTTGAGAACCTTCAAGTTTTTTCTTCCATCGAGTGTTGTATACATGGTGAATAGAACGAGCGATGAGCACTGTATGTAGATTGATGATGATAATTTTTTTGACCGTTATTTGGCAACCAAAATCTTTGATCCTGTGATTTGGGCGCTACTGATGACTATTTTAACGAAAAAAATGGAAGGTTGGAACAGTTATAAGTGGAGTGTTGCAATGTATGGGTGGAGCAAGATGCTGATTTCGTGTCATTGGTATTTGAGAGGTTTCTCTGCAAATGTATACTTTGTTGGTTTGAATCATCTTGATAAGCAAAATGGGTGAGGCTCGTCGGCTTCTTGAGCGCGGAAAAATCTCCCGATCAGGCAGGCTTCTGCGCCGTGACGTGGTGGCCTCGCACAGAGCGCCCGGGGAGCCCGTCGGAAATCGAGTTCCGCGTACAAGGGGGCCGCGATGCCCGTGGCAGTCCCCGTGGCGGCGCCGGCCAGGTACCACCGGGTAAAGCATCTAGCGGACAGCGGAGATTGCATTGCAAGCCGATGTTGGGCAAAGTAGAATGTCCGTCTTTCACAGCTAGAGCAAGCTGTTGAGATGAAACAGAGCGTTTGTACGCCCAAACTCGACCTTTCTCCGCATCTGAAGAGTACTACTAGTCTTCTTGGCGTCAGTTGGATGATCAGTTACAACTCAGCATCAGCAGATCGTATGGAAATGGAAGCCGTTGGCTTTTTTGGTAGGTTGGATCAAAGACTCACATATATCACCAAGCGTTAGTATCGAGATGTGCTTCCACTGCAGCTAGCCTACCGTTGTCGCAGCTGAAGTGAAAACAAAAGTAGTAATTAAACGATATATTGATGATAAACAAACATAAAACCAAGAAACAACGAGATAGATCCACAAAGAGAAGTTTAATGAGAAAGGGTACAAATGTCCATCAGTTTGCACTGGTTCTAGCACCAGCACCACTCTTGATCAAGTCCAAAGTCTCTTCAGAAAGGTTGACTTCAGGAAGCTCAAGCTCGGCTGTACCAGTTGGAGCAGGCAAGAATCCAGTTTTGATCAAATAGCTGATATAGTTACCCATGATTTCTTGGGTCACACCCATACCTTGAGAGTAGTCTTCACCATCAAAGTTCCACTTGCAATCTTCAGTCAAGGTCTCAACTGCATTCGAATCATCCAATTCTGGAGCTTTGGTATCCTGTGGTAGGTTGTCCAAAACAAAGTGTAGTAATGGGTACAACGCATTGTCCTTACCTTCATCAATGACAAAACTCTCCAGTGCTTTAGTCCATGGAATGTATTCAGATTTGGAGACATTGTAGCCATAGGTGGATAGAGCAGACAACATCTCGTTGAACCTTATTCTTGGATGACCGGTGACATGCACAACAGGAAGACTCAAGTTGTCTTCTCCGCTTGGAGGATGCAATGCTGAAGAAACAACAACCCTTGCGACATGATCGACTGGCACAGTGTTGACAGTATTGGAAATATCTGGATATTGACCAATCTCAACACAACCCTTCAACATCCTCAACAAGAAGTCATCGGTGTTGGCAGAACCTGTCTCGGAGAATCCTTGCACGTAACCAGGTCTGACAACAGCACCTCTCAGGCCAACCTCTCCAGCCTTTCTGATGAGGTATTCAGCGGCCCATTTGGACTGGCCGTACCCGGTACCCAAACCGGTGGCCGCACCAAGAAGATCGTCCGATTCTGGAATGCCTGGCTTGCCTTCATCAACAAGCTTATCAGCCAAAGAGACATAGTGTTGAACATCAAGGGTAGACGTGGATGACACAAACGAAAACGTCTTTGGCTTTCCTTCTGCACATAGATTCATCACGTTGATTGTTGAAACAACGTTTGCAGACCTCAACTTGGAGTATGGGTAGACCCAGTGGACTAAAGCACCATTATGGATGATAGAATCAACACTATTTGCCAATTCAGACCATTTGTCATTGCTCAAACCAAACTTCTCCTCCGAGAGATCACCAAGAACCACTCGTATCTTTGAAGTCCAAGAGTCTTTCCAAATACCGTAGGTCTTACCGGTCTTGATCAACCTCTGTAAACCAGCAGCTTCATCGCTTGCTCTGACATGGGCCCATATCTTGATGTTCAACTTTGATCTCTCAAGCAAATCTCTGACAATGAATGAACCCAAGAAACCAGTACATCCTGTGACAAATATGTTGATCTCCTGAGATGGGTCAATGGAAGATCTTGTTGGATAAGAAGACTTTAGCAATGAGGATAGATCTTTGGCATCTTGATAGTAGTCTGTCTTTTCACCTTCATTATCACTACTATCAACCGCATTATTCTTACCATCGGCCAACTCAAAGGAATCTGCCTTGAGCAATCTTTCCACCTCAGTGGCAAATCCACCAATGGTTGGGAACTTGAAAATTGTACCCAAAGCAATATCAATGGAAAGACTCTTTCTTAGCTCAAAGATCATTCTGGTAGCTAGGATGGAGTGACCACCAAGATCAAAGAATGAGTCTTCGGGAGTAATCGTTGCTGGTCTGTTTGGTAAAACTTTCAACCATAGATCTCTAATTTTGGCTTGAACTTCAGTGAACTCCACCTCTGGTTGATCTTTGGCAGTAAAATTGGCAACAGCAGCAAGTTGGGCAGTATCAGGGAACGGCAGTTTTGGTTTATCAACCTTACCGTTTGGATTCAATGGAAGTTTAGACATTGGAACAACAATGGTTGGGATTGCATAGCTGGCCAACCTCTTCTTCAAGTGTGATTTCAAATCCTTGATCAACTCTCTGTAGATCAACAAACCTTTAACGATAGGATCGTCCAAATCATCAACATCTTCTGAAGTTGACTTGAACTTTTCCAACTCGTCAGTAACCTTTGGAACGATATAGGAAATCAATATTGGTTCTTCGTTCTTGTCCCTTCTGACCAACGTGACGTTTTCTCTAATCAAAGGATGCTGAGAAATATGAGTATCAATTTCACCCAATTCGATTCTGAAACCTCTAATCTTAACCTGGTCATCGGCTCTACCACAACATTCACAGTTACCATCAGGTAGGTATCTACCCAAATCACCTGTTCTGTAAAGTCTGTCCCTTGGCCCCTTCCAGACTTCTCTCCAAGGTTCACCTTTGTCCAACTGCTTGTCTCTAGCAACAAACTGTTCCAAGTTTGTGTACCAGTTGGTGACAAACTTCTCCTTGTTCAATTCGTCGTTCATTCTATAACCTTCTGCCAACCCTGCAGCTCTAACATATATTTCACCAACCTCACCAACACCACAAGTTTGGGTACGGTCATTTCTATTCACAACTAACAACTGAACGTTGAGCATACCTTTACCGGCAGGCATCACATCCTTTTGACTTTCTAAGAATCTAGAGTCCTTCTCTCTTGAAGCTACTTCAAAGTAGGAGACCGCCCTTTGAGTTTCTGTTGTACCGTACATGTTGACAATATAACAGTTCTTTGCCAAAGTTTGTAGTCTCAAGCAGTCTCTCTTGGTCAATATATCTCCCACGAAGAAAGCATGGTGCAACGATGAAATCTCTGCTGTTGCTTGTGCTGATAATAGTTGTCCCATGGCAGGAGTCAAATGAGTGACTGTGGCACCATGTTCTGCCATCCATTCTGCCAACTTACCAGGAGTACCAATATCGTCAGGCGTTGGAACCAACAAGGTCGCACCAAGGAACAAAGGGGTAAACATATCCCTTTGAATTGGATCGTGTGCAATACCGGACAACATGGTAAACCTGTCCTTTTCGCTGAGGCCGAACGTTTTTGCCATCCAAGGAAAGTAGTAGGCCAACGAGAAATGTCTACCCAAGACACCCTTTGGAATACCTTCCGAACCAGAGGTGAACGATAGAGTCGGGTTTGAATCTGGACCAACAATGACACCTGTTCTTTGAGACTTGTATTGGGCGTAGGAAGCAAGGGAATCGGTAGTATCATTACCAGCAGCGCCACCTAGTAGTGATCCATCATCCTGAATTTCTAGCGATGGAATCCTGGTGACAACATCCAATTTGTCCTTGATGTAGTCTTCAACAAGATCTGAAATGACACCTGCCTTTTTAATTCCGATGATACCTTGTGGGTTGGCAACTTGTAGGTAGATGGTTTGTCTTGCCGGTGGGTATGCAGGGTCAATAACAGAAAAGGTGGCACCAGCCTTGAGTACTCCCATGACTGCAACCATCAAGTCAACACCTCTGTATGCATAAATCATGACAACGTCACCTCTCTTAATACCAGTCTTGACTAGGTAGTTACCCACGATGTTTGATGCCTCATCGATCTGCTTGTATGAAAAAGTTCTGTTTTTGGAAGATGGATCAAGGAACGAAGCAGTCTCAATGACACAGTCTCTTTCTGGGAATTTCGCAGCATTGTCACTGAAGATGTCCTGAATGGCACCTCTAAAATTACTCCAATCAAGGTCAATGGTAGGGTCAGGTAGAACGTCCCTTTGAGATTCGGTGATAAGACTAACGTTTCCAATTGGTACAGATGCATCGCTCAAGACAGCATTTAGGAATTGATCAAACTGTCCACCAATGATTTCAATTCTTCTTCTCGTGTATAAGAGAGAGTTGTAGTAGATGTTCAATGAGCCATCGTTCTGTAGAAAAAGAGCCAAATCCCTGGCCGAGCCTGTGACCGAGGTGGAGAGTTGTTCAGAAGATCTTTGATGTTGGAAGGATAGTCTGAATAGAGGCGGAACAGTATCCAGCTTCTTTGAGGACTTCAGGTACTCACCAATATCATTCACGGGAACGATCTTGGTGGACATCTCATTGTATGTGGTACTCACGAGTTGATGGAGCTCTGCAAAAGTCTTTGTAGCGTCAACACTGATTCTCAAGACGAAAGCCTGGTTCGAGGCATCATCCGTGGCAATGACAATATCATCATCACCTGTCAACCTGAAAACTAACACGGCAAATGAGGATAATGCAGTGATAAAATCTGCATTATTACCGCTTGAAAGTTTGACAGATTCGCTTGCTTCCACCATCCTACCATTGGCTGGTCTGATGTAGTCCAAGGGAACAATGTTCAACGTTGGATTGTCCAAAATGGATGCCCAGTACTGTAAACTTTCGGACATGATGTTGTTGCAGATTGTTATAAGTCAAGGAAAAAATTTGGAATGAATGGAATGATTTTGTTCTCTCTAACAAGAATCAAAGATTTTTTATCATGGTTGTAATTGGGATAAAGAATATATACATCCAAGAGTGACTCAGACCAGTTGGAAGTGGAAATGTTCGTTCGAGGTGAAAAAAGTTTGGAAGCTTTTTGTCTGCCATTATTTCAAAGCGTGCCTGCAAGCTGTGGACGAATTTGAAGCAATAAAGTGACATGTTGAAGTTGAAGTTGAAGTTGAAGAAGACTACACAACGTTTCCATTCTAGCTAGCCATTTCCCCAGTAACAACACAATTTGAAACATTGCCACTTGCGATAGACTGACATTCAGCCAGGATTAGAGAATTTTGTACCAATAGAAGCCATGTCGCAGAGGAAGCTACAACAGTAAGTAATAACGTGCATCGATCCCTAAGAGAGAGAGAGAATATGGAACAATGATTAAGACCTGACATACTAACACAACCTGGCAACATTAATGAAGAGAGATTGACCGTGTCTTCAAAAAGGTCAAAGAAGGCTTGGAGGAGTTTGACTTTGTGTACGAGAAGTTACAAAGCTGTGACGTGCAGTCTCAAAAGGAAAAGCTGGAGAATGACCTAAAGAAAGAAATCAAGAAGCTCCAAAGAAGTAGAGAGCAGATCAAAAATTGGATGAGTGGGAATGAGGTAAAGGACAAGAAACAGTTGATTGAACATAGACGACTCATTGAACATGAAATGGAAAGATTCAAAGAGGTGGAGAAGATAATGAAGACCAAGGCATTTTCGAATGAAGCCCTTGCATCAAGTGACATCAAGATTGATCCTAGACAGAAAGAAAAAATGGAATGCGCAGACTTTGTCCAGTCCATGATTGAAGAACTTGAAAGACAAATTGAAGCATTGGAGGCACAAGTTGACCAATTGACGGGAACCTTGAAAAAGAAGAGATCGGACGCCTCAAAACAACATCAAATCGACCTATTGAATGAACTTTCAGGAAGGCACAGATGGCACACCGACAAACTCGAAACCATTTTGAGACTTTTAGAAAATGACAACTTGGAAGTGGATCAAATCAATGAGATAAGGGAGGATATCGAGTATTACGTGGAATCCAACCAGGATGACCATTTTATTGAGGACGATACATTCTACGATGCCCTAGGACTGGACGAAATTGATGAGAGCTTTAGAATTTCCCAAGCAGAAGTGAAAGAGGATACTGACAATGAGGAGAGACCTGAGGAGAAGCCTGAAGAGAAGTCACAAAAGACTACCGGTACAGGTATCATATCCAGGAAAGTCTCTATTAGCAATCCTCCTGTTCAAGCAGGAGCACCACCACCACCATCATCATCATCCTCTGCTACTTCTTTGATAGCCAATACTTCAGCTTCTACACAGATACCTCAACCACAGGCTTTGTCGTCAAGTGTCCAAAGACAACTTTCAGAGAACAACGGGCCTGCCATGGTTAACTATCAAAATGTGATACCTCAATCACAACAAGCACCACCTCCTGGTTTGTCACATGATGATCACCCAATACCTATGGCACATACCCTTCCTGCACATCTTACACAATCTCAAACAAACTCTCCAAAGATAAGATATGCCTCATTGACATCGTCAGTACCTTCTCCAGCTCCAACAGTGGCATCCGTGCTGTCAGGTGGCCTAAGACCCGCCACTCCTATAGGAACTCCAAAACTGAAGTATGCATCAGTGGCAGCAGCATCAGCTCCAGAACCAGCCCCAGCCCCAGCTCCAGCTCTAGATCTACCACCTGTGTCAGTACCAGCCACACAGCAAGTGAAACCAGAGCCATCAGCTCACGACCCATATTCAGAAGCAGATGCATCAAGTCTTGCAAATCCACAGCCGGCACATGTTCAACAAGGTATATCAGCAGTGTCCTCATTGACAAATTTGGCAAGAATGCAGAGCAACCAGGAAATTTCAAGGGAGAACACTGCGTCCCCAGCTTTCACTTTTATGGACAGTGCAAACTATACTAATCTTCCAGATGGGTTCCAGGACTACATAGGCTCTTTAGAATCTGCTAAGGAAAGACTTGGACTATTGTCTCTTGACTCAGGGCTGTCTTCCCAGCAGATACAAACCCCACAACTGCCCAATTTGGATTCTATATTCCCACAGTTGGAATCATCATTGTTGAACTGCCCAGACTCCTATGATTCAGACAAGTCAAGAAACTACAAACCTACGAATCAGTTTGTAACTCACGCATGCTTCCCTCAAGAACCAGCAGTGGAGATAGTGGGATCGACGAAACTATTACAGAAGTTGGAGATAGAGACGTTGGCTTATTGCTTCTACTATCACAACATGAAGTACAAGTCTAACTTAACCAGTATTAGCAACGACGTTGACACTCCGTCTGATTCCTTCAACTATGGCTTTGGAACTTCTGAAAGCGATGATTATTTGCAATACATAACTGCCAAAGAGTTGGATAGCCGAGGCTGGAAATATCACAAAGAACTTCAAACATGGTTCCGTAAAGATGACGAGCCTACCGGTCCGACCCTTGGCCTGAATGGTGACTCTGCGTTAGGCAGTCAAAACTCATGGAAGATGTTTGATTTTGAAGACACATGGATGGTGAGAAGAAAGAACGATTTTGTTTTTGATGATGCTTTTGTGGAGAATACCAAATTCTTCTAACGTTGCCTTTTGTGGATTAGTCCCTTGGCAGAAAACTTTATGCCTTTCTGTTCTGCTTTTCAGTTTTTATTTTTGCATCGGAGCGTTTTACGATCTTTGTTACAAGGTTTGGGAATTCTTATGACTTGATCCAGACGACCGGCTGTCTGTATTTTATCTTTATTATTTTCTTTCTACTTGCTTGAACCACTATTTCTTCAACTTCGTATTTCTCTTCTGTCTTGGATAGTAACTTTGAGCTCGTGCAGCTTGATCTGGCGGTCATGGTGAGCAACACTAACGAGCAATACAAGGTACCATCAACCCAAACTTTTCATATGGCGCCAGAATCATTTGCTCAACTCTCTACTGAGAAACACTTCACTAAAATGAACACATTGTGCGTAACAAGTCTCAAAGCCACTAGTGCCTCCATAATATGGATCATCGACAATGACGTCAAACTGGGGATCCTCCTTCCATTCTCCAAAGAGTGCCAGTTTGGCATTGCTGTCGCTAGGCTTTATTCTTTCCAACGAGCTTAAGTTATACCTATCCATACAAATAACATAATCGAACTTTTTGAAGTCGGAAGCTTTAATTTTTTGAGCCCTATGTTTTATTGGAACGTTGTACTTTTCACATGTGGCCACAGTACGGTGGTCTGGAGTCTCGCCTTGATGGTACGAATGCGTTCCATAAGAGTCTATCTTGGTGATTTTTGAACTCAGGTTTTTTGACTTGACAATATCGGCAAACACTGCCTCTGCCATTGGAGAACGACAGCTAAGGTGATAGTGTTAGGAGAATATAGGAGGTTAGTCTTTCAACCTTCTATCGAGTTTGTAGATGGATACCATTGGTTCAACTTACATGTTACCTGTGCAGACGAAAGCAACACTAATTTCTCTTTGAGACGACATTTGGGACAGTTCGATGCTGCTGAAAAGTATCTATGGGCAACTGGAAATTGTTCTTGTGGTTTCGGGATCGTATAGACGTTACGATTGTCTTTTCAATTTACTTCGCTGATAATTCAAATTGTGAAACAACCATCCAATCAACAATCATGCGCCTCAAATTTGACTTTATTGTGGCTGGTGCAGTTCTTCAATTTCATTGCGGCTGGTTCTTTCACCTTGATCGATTCTGTTCGTTTACAGTTAGTTAACGGTTGTATTCATAACGTCATTAGATGGTATTTATGAGGATCGAAGATTATACAACGAAAGAGTCATACACATAGAAGACACGGTCAAAATGACTTTTCCTCCTCAATTATACAGTCCAGGCCAGTGAAAGCATCGTTCAAAGACCTCTCGAAATAAGCCTTGAGTCTATATCCTCCAGCCTTGTACTGCACATCATCAACTAGCTTTAACAAATAAGGATCCTTGTACGTGTCAAAGTTGAGCTTGTAAGGCAAATCCAGCATTCTATCTCCATTGAAGGGAGTGAAAGGAATCTGGACTTCTGGTTCTTCTGGTTGTTCCTTGTCCAATGAACCTGTTCTGAAGAGCAATTGTTTCTGTGCATCATACTTGGTCTCTAAATCTAGCAATTGGTTTCTGTATTTGTTTGTCTTATTCATCATTGCTGTTTTCACATTGTTTATGATCTTCTCAGGGTCCTTTTCGCCGGTGGAATTTTGCAACTGGTCTATCACTTCCAACTTGCTCAAATTCTTCAAGTTTTGTTCTTCCTTGATGATCTCTCTATTGATCTTGTTTCTCTCTTGCTTGAATCTTTTCTCCAAGTTTGACATTTTTATAAACTTCTCGTATTCCTGATCCTTTCTAGAGTTGTTCAACTCAATATCTTGCTTGTTTTGAATCGAGTATTCTTTCAATTTTTCTTCCGTCTCTTCCAAGTCTATTCTATGCAATAGTTTGTAAACAAACTCCTCGATCTCTTCCAGATACTTGTTGTATTTCTCAACATCATCGCCAAAGTCGTTCTCCTTCTTGTTGTAAACACTCATCACCTTCTTCCGTATATCGCACTCTCTTTCCACCTCAATGTCGTCAAAGATTTGAGTCTTAAATTTGTTCCTCCTCAATATCTTTCCACAGTTTGGATACGGGCAGGGTGATGGACCAAGAGAGTATATTCTATCCACACACGAGTCACATATCTTATGGTAGCATTCGGGATTGATTTTGAATTGTAGAGAGGGCGACAAGTACTTGTCCGTCTTACAGACTGGACAGAGATCTTTAGGTATGTTGTTCCAGTCTAAGTCAACCATTGTTTGAGCTAATCTTTCCCACTGAACTTTGAAAGAGGCTAGAGCACTCAGTTGGCCACCCTTGTTATAAATACAAGAACAAAGTTGTACTTTCAAGAGAAAAGGAGAACCTTTGTGGTTGATAAACATAGAGATATATATAAGGCTCTCTAGATATATACAGCTATTCGCCCTGGCTGAGCAGAAATTTGTCATTTAACGACAGATTATTTGGACAGATCGAATGCGCCACTCAGATCAACCTCAGCCACACCGATCTATCTGCAGTGCTTGCTTCTTCCAGCAACAGCTCAAAGGAACGCGTTAGTTATTTTACCTTCCACAACAGCTCCTTCTTACCATCAACCGGCAATCACCCTATAAATGTGATAAACAACTAGTTACTACTGTCAGAATCAGAAATGTCCTTACATGATGAATCACCCCAATTCGATGCTATCTCAAAGCATGTTTTGAGCAACAAGAAACCCTTAACCTACAAGTCTCTTTCACGTTTGCTCCAAACTAGTAACTCTAATGCAAGGCATCTTTTACAGGACTTCTACAACAATTTTAAACGGGATGTACCAGATTTGTCGCTGAGGTATGTGATAACAGGAAAATCACGCGACCAGATACTTGTCAAGGTCAGCAAAGACGAAGATTTGGATTCTGACAAGCTACAGTTTGACAATGTTTTCAGCTGTTCTATTTACAGCTTGAACGTGAACAATCAATTGGAGTTTGCCAACATAGTTTCGGTAAACCAAAACATCACTTCAAACTATACAGAAGGGAATTGCTCCAAATGGGGTGTCATATTGTCAGCGAGTGGTAAGAGGAGTGGTGTTGAAGAGGCTTCTCTTCAAATGGCCGATCATATGCCTGTAAGATCCACTGATAGGATCTCTGCCACTGAACCCGTCAAGTCATCAGTGCCACCTACAATCAAGCCTAAGGCAGATGCTACCAGGCCTTCCAGTGAAGGAGAGATAAGATCACTCTATGTGTCTAGGAAGTCTGCAAAACCAGTTGCATCAACAGCTCCTAAGCCTCAGATTTCGACAGAAACTCACACACCGTACGTCTCGAGGAAGATGGCTTCTGCTCCACAGGGCAGGAAGGAACAACAACACACTCCCATTCAGGTATCAAATCAACCCGAATCTTCTTCAACTCCAAACAAAAAGGAATCAAACAAGCCTAGGTCATCACTCTACACGTCTCGTAAGAATGAAGTGAAGGAAAAGGTAGTGGTTGATGATCATGTTGACGTAGACGAAGACTTCGACCTTTCTGAGTCAAACAGAAAGAGAACTAAGCAGGAAACTTTGGAAGAGAAGGCACAGAGAGAAAAAAGACAGGAAGAGTTGGCAAGAATGTTTGCCGATGACGATGACAACTTTGAATTCAGTGATGATGGGGATAATCATGTGCACGAAGAAGAACCACCAATTGTGATTGACCTACAAGCAGAAGAAGATGAGGAACTAGTTGATCAGCCAGAGAGACCCGTTGTAGAAACGGTCAATGTCTCGGCAAGCTCGCCGTTGCCTAAGGATTCAATACTCTCAGAGACAGAGGGTGATCAAGAAGAGAGCGTTCCAGCTGCAACATCGTATTATGACGAGGAAGGATACCTTGTGACCTGTGTCCAGAGCCCCAAAAAGCCAGCGAAGGGAAAAGGATCGAGGAAAGCAACACCTGGTCAAGCGAAACGTCAAACTGTCGAAACTCCGAGTACAGAAGAGAAGTCTGGCGTTGGTCATACACTCAGCACTACCAAATCTTTGAGTAGCAAGAAGAAGAAGAAAGATGCACCTGGGAAGCAAAGCAGTCTAATGGCCTTTTTTGGAAAGAAATGATGAGATCTTTAGGAATCTCCAATCTTCCTAGCAGTATTGCTTCCTTATAGTTTTGTTACTCAGAGTTTATATGATGGATGTTCTCAATAAAGTGTTTGATGATGATGTCTGTTACTTCAATACCGTATGCTCCTACTAGATACTTTTCCCTAAAACTCCAGTACGATTGACCAATGATCTTCATAAGTTCGTCTTCTTATCTAGGTCATTATTGATCAACATATTGATGTCATTTCAAACTAGTCTTGGGGTACCTCACGGCATCTTCACACTGGTTGCAGTAATTCTTGCTGACAGTGCGCACCAGGCGATAGCTGTTGGATGTTGGATACAATACCAACTGCCTTTCTTTGTTCATTCTTTCTCATAGTGACTGAGAGTGACTGGGCTTACAAGTTGTTCGTAGGTTTGTGATTTCTACACTGGCTCTTTGAAAAAATTTCAACTCTCCAAGACACCCCATGACTAGGTTCCATCTTGACAGGATTCATCTCTTGTTTGTTGTTTCCAAAGAGGTAAGTTGTACTGTCGACGCTGTAGGTGTTCATCAGTTGTTTTTGATGATCTCTGGCGATCATCCAAAGACGTTAATCAACTCTTGGCCCGTTGAGATCTATAATGGGGTGCTCTACAACTCCAGTCCATTGCATCCACTTTGGGCAAAGATTTCCCGGGTATATAACCATCTGATTAGCTGAACCGTTGCCTCTCTGTTATCCGGACGGCCCAAAAGTGCTTATCTGGATATCCGTATGATGTTGCTTATTGTTCTTCCGGTTCTCCTGAAATTTGTGGGCCAGCCTTCGCCAAGGCCTCACCCATTCTGGGCGAACGTTGGTCTTGGATGCCAATGAAAACTGCCAGATGCAAGGCAGTCTCCCACGTGCATGCGGCATACGCCGAAATGATTCTCCTCAACCCTGCTATCTTTGATCACCGGAACGCTCTTACAAGTAGTGATTCTGATCGATGAGAGGCACTGCTGGTGGTAGATAACATACCCTTCGTTATACACACATTCTCTCGAAGAAGCTATTGATCCACATCCATTCGATGTTCAGGGTAAGGGCAACCCTGACGGCCGGGATTGTTGGCTATCGGGATCGTCGTCGGCCGATCTATTGTTAACCCTGACTTTTGACCCTATTGCTTGAAAAGTCGGCATGTGGATCTACATAATAGCGATAAGCAACATGTTTGACGCTCAGATAAGCACACTTTCCATATCCAGACTAATCCGACTTCCTCGCAACTTGCAATCGCAATCGCAACGGCAGAGTATAAAAACTCGATCGATTCTTGAGTCGTCACTCTTTACTTTACACTTTCAGTCATTCTTCGAGAGAAACAAACTGTTAGAGAGCTTGTTGCAACAAGAGGATATTAAACAACAGCATGTCTATAGCTGACTCTAACGAATTAGCTGAGAAGAAAAAGGATAGCGTCGACGTCCATGACGTTGACTCGGTGGAGATGGGTCTCGATCCACAGGTCACCAACCTGGACATGACCATGCTCGAAGCTGAGGATATGGTGCTCAAGAAGAAGATGTTCCTAATCAACAATGCTCTAGATGAAGTTGGATTCACATGGTACCACGCTAGACTATTTTGTGTTGCTGGGTTTGGTTACTCTGTTGACTCTCAGATGGAAATGATCCAGTCTTCTGTGAAGACATATGTCGATTATCAGATGAAAGGAGGAGGGTTTCCTATTGACACAGAACTCATGTACCTTGCATTGATTATAGGTTCCGTCCTTATTGGTTTCAACGCAGACATCATTGGTAGAAAGCTGCTATTTAACTATTCACTCTTCTTCACTGCACTATTTGGTTTTGTTGCAGGAGGAATGGACAGCTATGCCACTTACTGTATCTTCATGATGATGTCTAACGTCTTTGCAGGTGGTAACCTAGCCATCGATGTCACTGTGTTCTTGGAATACCTTCCACACAAGTACGGTTACCTGAACACAATGATGGCAGCATGGTGGGGTGTTGGTCAGACTATAGCCAGTCTTCTCTCTTGGGCTTTCATTCCAAACTATTCCTGTGACGGTACTGGTGCATGCCCTTCCAGTATCAACAGGGGCTGGAGATACGTCTGGTATGTTAACTCTGGTATAGTCATGATCTGCTCTCTCTACCGTATCTTTTTCCTAAAGCTTGACGAGACTCCAAAGTATCTCATTTCAATTGGAAAAGACGAGGAGGCTCTTGCCTCTATCAAGAGGATTGCCGATGACCATGGCAGAACTCTCACTCTAACTTTGGAAGACTTGCAAGCTTGTGGTGACATCGAAGAGAACTACTTGAACTCTTCGAAGCCATACAACGTTAAGGATGTTTACCTTGCAATGTGGGGCCATCTAAAGTTGCTATACTCCAACAAAATTATGGCCAGGTCGATGACGCTAGTGCTAATCCTATGGCTTGTCATAGGTATCGCATATGGAACCTTCTACAACTTTTTGTACATCTTCATTGCAAGTCATGGAGGTGACACTGGTTCAACAAACTATTACACATATAGAAATGCCACAATTGCCAATTTTGTTGGTATATTTGGTCCAGTTGCCGCAGGATGGATAATGATGATTCCTAAGTTTGGTAGAAGGGGCACTATGGCATTTGGAGCACTTGCTTCGATGGCTATTCTATTTGGTTACACTACTGTTCGTACTCCAAGTGGAGATGCTGGATTTGGTGCTGCTACTTACTTCTTCATCAACATCTTCTATGGGTGCTTGTACGCTTATACTCCTGAGGTCCTACCTACAGCAGCACGTACCACTGGTGTTGGTTGCTGTTTGATCATTGGTAGAATATTTGGAGCTATATCTCCTGTCATCTATTACTTTGGTGCTGAAAGTGGAACTTCGGTGCCTATCTGGGTTTGTGGTGGTCTTCTTGGAGCTTTGTCCATTGTGTGTGCTTTCCTACCATTTGAACCTTCACATCTCAGAGCCGTCTAGATGCCTTTCTTTTGTTGTTCTGTAACTCCTTTGGAGGATTTAATACATTTTATTTGTCAGTTAGTTGACCATCGTACGTAGGGATCGTTATGCTGCCAAAGTCTAGACCACTGCTTGAAAATTGGAATGTTGGAAGCCGTTTCCCGACACTCTCCACCTCCAGATATGTAGTTTATAGGATAGAAGATTGGTTTTCCAACACCTGTCAAATGAATGGAAAGTATAGTGGCAAAACAAATCGCCAGGTGAAGTTCTTCAACGGGGTGAGACTAGTTCTTCTTGGCCCACCAAATGTCTCGTTCTAGATTAGGGTGTACGCTGGACGATGGATCTTGAGCTGGAGTAGTTGGTCTTGCTGATATGGGTCTATTGCTCGGGTACAATGGCTAGTGGTGCTAAGGAGATCTGACCATCTTGAGATGCTGCGGCACTAGGATACGTTGATTTTACCCAATTTTGCAATTTCACTTCAAGCAAAACGTAAATTGTCTTTGACAATATACCAAATTATAGCTAGATGGTAAAGATTGGAGATTCATGTCTATTCATGTCTATACAAGTCTTGTCAAAATCGATAGGAGCTCAAACTGGCGTCGCAGGAGCTCTCTTGAACGGTTTGGTCGTTGAGTCTCTCCGTTCATCTCGATACACAGTCAAACATGGTCAAACACAGTCAAACATGGTCAAACACGGTCAAACATGGTCAAACACGGTCAAACACGGTCAAACATGGTCAAACACAGTCTAAGACAATTTTCTTTTGTGAAGAAAAATACCTATATGAATTGATGTTGTGCTCAAGAGAACTCTTCTCTTTTAGTAAGCTGATAAAGGCTTGATTCCTGTTTGGAAAAAAACAACATTTAAGGCCCAAGAAGTAGTGCACAGCCCAAAGATAGTTGTTGATCTTTTTGACTTCGCAGCTCATCTCTGAGATGACAATACCCCGCGGCACTACGCCAAGCATGTGATAGTTACCACGGAGCCACCGGGAAGTTCCCCGTGGACAGCCAGCCGTTCGCGTACCTTACAGGTAGCGGTTGAGAAATGTGCGAATAAGTGGCACAAAAGAACACGCCTGGATCAAAAACAAACTTAACCACCTAACCACTCTTCAGGATGAAGCTCTCTTTTACAAAATCCTTCCTACCACCAATAATCGTCCTCAAACATTGTCACAAAACACATATTAGTATGCTACATCAATGAAACACATTCAATTATTGATTGATGCAGCTGTTTAACCAGGTTGCCTTCATCATCATCAAAGAGGGCTCAACCATCTCCCTCAACGATCCCCCATGCATTACCACAACACAGAATGATCTAGCAGCCGGTGTTTTCCATTAAACCATCCAGAATCCAGTTGACGAGGTCTGTCATGATTGGCATTGACTCAATTCAATACGAACCCAGTGTATCGAACTACGATAAAGAAACTCCACGATGGATCAACAATAGAGCCAACTGCAACCGAACTAAAACGAAGAGAAGCCCAACCGGAACATACTCAGGTTGGATCATGACCAAACTCATAGAAGCATCATAGAAGCATCATAGCATGAGAGTGTCACACCAGGAGAGTCATCAAAACAGCTATGCAATACCATCCTCCCATCCATTTCATCAGTTATGAAACGTCCTTAGCTTTAGCACTCAATGGCATTGTTGTTCGGTACAGCACAGTAGTATGTCGATTGTGTTTTGCTTTACAAGCTGCATGGTATCAAGGATACATGAGCATGGTTTATTATAGTTGTTATTTCATCAATAAAAAAAAAAAAAGAAAGAGCCAAAGAGCAAAGAAAAGAGACAGGACAAAGAAAGATCCAAATGTCCAACCCTTCAATATTTTAATGCTGTTTCGTATCAGGTATACGTGAGCTTGTTTTACTATGATATTACCAAAAAAAAAAA
>JAJMLH010000009.1:0-453906 GCA_030569615.1 Ogataea rishiriensis | reverse complement strand
TCTGCCATTTAAACCGTGAGGGCAAATAAGAGAAGTCTCCTTGATGAGGTTGCACTTTTTTTGTGCTACACGTTAAGTTACTTAGTTACTTAGTCACTTGGCTGGCTTGTTACGAACTCAACTCACGAACCTTTATTTCCCTTGTACAAGCGTGTCTGTTTTTTTTTCGAACCCTCTTGTTTTAGAGGATCATCTTAAGCACAGTCTCCCCCTAAAGGTTACTAGAAACACAAGCCAGCATATTTGAATCGACCACCAGTTGTCGTGTCTCCTGATCACCTCAAACAAGGAAGAAGTTACACTTAGTACACATATATCACCACTATCTTTCAAGCTTCAATTCTCATCTTATACTTCTATTTTGAGCACCAGTACCACTACATCACTGTCAAGGAGTACAACATACCTTAATCAATAGATTAACCTTTACAATGGAAATGAATGGTATCACCAATGGAGACTCCGACAAGGCAACAGTTTCAACCACCATGTCAAAATTTCCCCCTCAGCCGACCCTTGTTCCACCTATGGACATTCCAATGCCAGATACAGTCCTCCAACTGCACTACATGCTTAGAAGATACCGAGAGCTGGAAGACTCACAGACTTACCAATCAGAGAAACAGGGAATCTTGAACACGCTGAAAGATGTCAGTAAACAACGGGAAGATTTTGAGCAAGATCTGGAACAGGTGGAAGAGCTATGGTCCAAAAACACAGAGGACGTCGATGCTGATCTGTTGAGAAAACAGATAGTTGCACTGCAGCTCCTATCAAAGGATTTAGATCTACCAATGGACTTACAGCTAAGCCTCGCTCAAGGTTTGGACTTTGAAAATGACAAAGACCAGGACGATGTTGACAACGACGACGATCAGGATGAAGAGAGAGATGATTCCAAGGATGTTTCCACTGACACAGCACCTAGCGATGAAGACGATGATGATCTTGTTGATTTGCCATTTGACGACTATACAATCAAAGCCAAAAGGTTGGGGATCGATCCTTATAGAACAATTCCTGATCCAAACATCCACTCTGTTGGTTCCGTGCAAGCAGAGGAACAAATATACAAGAAGATTTCAAACAGAGTTGCAGAATTGGAAAATCTGCCTGCAAACATCGGATCATATGACTTCAACAACATCGCCAACGACTTGAACCTTACTTCAGACAGAATCATTGAAGGTGTCGATGAGCTAAAGATAAGATCGCTAGTTGAACTCAAGTCATTACATCTGTTGTCCAAACAAAAGGAACTAAGGCAAAAGTTGGTTCAAACCACAATGGCCAACTCTTTATTCAGAGACGAGCTATCCCAAAAGCACCCAACTTCAAGATCGCTGAACAGATCCTGTTTCATTCGTGAAAAGAAAAAGGTTGAACAGACTGCAAGATTGGCAGAAAAACTACAAGAACAGCAAAGAAAAGAAAAAGAGTTGTTGGAGCACGATCGTCAAAGGAAAAGCGTTGAACATAAGGCTCGCATCTTTGAAGAGGTTCAAACTGAACTTTTCGCCAAGAAGAATGCTAGATGGGCTCTAGGCAGATCCGTTCATCACTTCCATCAGCAAGTTGAAAAGGAAGAGAGCAGAAGACTGGAAAAAACCGCAAAACAAAGATTGGCAGCTTTGAAATCCAACGATGAAGAGGCATATTTGAAACTATTGGATCAAACCAAGGATACCAGAATTACTCATTTGCTAAGACAGACAAACTCGTTCTTGGATTCTTTGGCTAGTGCCGTCCAAGTCCAGCAGCAAGAAACAAAGGTGCTGAATCAGATCGAAAAGGGAGAGGATATATCTGTTGTGTCTGAACCTATAGAAGAGACACACGCAGAAGAAGGCGAGGACGTCGATGACGATGAAAAGAGAGAAAAGATTGATTATTATGAGGTTGCTCATAGTATCAAGGAAACAATAGAGAAGCAACCAGCACTGTTAGTCGGTGGTACATTGAAAGAATATCAATTGAAAGGTTTGGAATGGATGGTTTCACTTTACAACAATAACTTGAACGGTATCCTTGCCGATGAGATGGGATTGGGTAAGACCATTCAATCTATATCCTTGATCACATACTTGATTGAATCAAAACATGAAAGAGGCAAATTCTTGGTCCTTGTGCCACTTTCCACTATCACCAATTGGACGCTAGAGTTCGAAAAATGGGCACCTGGAGTGAAAACCATCGTTTACAAAGGTACCCAGCAGCAGCGTAAGATGCTTCAATACGAGGTCAGATCAGGCAACTTCCAAGTTTTATTGACCACCTACGAGTACATCATTAGAGATAGACCCCTGTTGTCCAAGTTCAAATGGGCCCATATGATCATCGACGAAGGTCACAGAATGAAAAATGCGAGCTCAAAACTCTCACTCACATTGACGCAGTATTACCATACGAGAAACAGATTGATCTTGACCGGTACTCCATTGCAGAACAACTTGCCTGAATTGTGGGCTCTATTGAATTTTGTCTTGCCTAAGGTTTTCAACTCTGTGAAGTCGTTTGATGAATGGTTCAACACGCCCTTTGCCAACACTGGTCATCAGGACAAGCTCGAACTATCCGAAGAAGAAAGTTTGTTGGTGATTAGAAGATTGCACAAGGTGTTGAGGCCGTTCTTGTTGAGGAGGTTGAAAAAGGATGTGGAAAAGGACTTGCCCGACAAGATTGAAAAAGTCATCAAGTGTAAGTTGTCAGGCTTGCAAAGTTGTCTATACAAACAGATGTTGTCGCACAATGCACTATTCGTTGGTGCCGGTGCCATGGGTGCTTCCAAGTCAGGTTTGAAAGGTTTGAACAACAAGATTATGCAGTTGAGAAAAATTTGCAACCATCCGTACGTCTTTGAAGAAGTTGAGGATGTTGTCAATCCAACAAGAATGACGTCCGATTCAATTTGGAGAAGTTCGGGTAAATTCGAACTATTGGATAGAGTGTTGCCTAAATTCAAGGCCACTGGACACAGAGTCTTGATTTTCTTCCAAATGACACAAGTCATGGATATCATGGAGGATTTCTTGAGATACAGAGATATGAAGTACATGAGGTTGGATGGTTCAACAAAGGCAGACGACAGACAGCTGATGTTGAAGGATTTCAACGCTCCTAATTCCGACTATTTCTGTTTCTTGCTCTCCACCAGAGCTGGTGGTTTGGGTTTGAACTTGCAAACTGCAGACACGGTGATCATTTTTGATACCGATTGGAATCCACATCAAGATTTACAGGCTCAGGATAGAGCACATCGTATTGGTCAAAAGAACGAAGTGAGAATCTTGAGATTGATCACTGAAGATTCAGTTGAAGAGGTCATTTTGGAAAGAGCACATCAAAAGTTGGATATTGATGGTAAGGTTATTCAAGCTGGTAAGTTTGATAACAAGTCGAGTGCCGAAGAACAAGAAGCCTTTTTGAAGAGATTGTTGGATTCCGAAAAGGACAAGACTGACGAGAAGGAAGATGATGAACTGGACGATGACGAGCTTAATGACATTTTGGCAAGATCAGAGCCAGAGAAAGAGTTGTTCACCAAAATGGATGAAGATAGAATAGCGTCTGAGAACAAACTAAAAGTCCCAAGAATAATGGAGGTGGATGAGTTGCCATCTGTCTTCAAGGAAGATATTGCACTTTACTTAGAAAAGAACAAGGAAGAATTGGCCGACAAGAGAGAGAGAAAATCAGTCATGTACGACGATGGTCTAACTGAAGAGCAATGGTTAGATGCCGTTGACAACGATGATGACTCCATTGAGGCAGCTATAGCAAGAAAAGAAGCATCTAAGAAAAGAAGAAGGGCCAGGAAAGAAGATGACGATGATGGAAATGATGACGATTTGGAGGAAGGTGATAGCGATGATGAAAACGAATCAGGCAAGAAAAAGTCGAGGAAAGCCAGAAGATCAGCAACTTTGGAGTCCGAAAATGAGCTTGATGCTGACGCTTCTGTCGTGAAAGCTGATGGAGTTTCATTTGACGATTCGTTTGTGAAGCCGTGTTTTGCTCTGCTAGATAAACTAATGGAAGTTACGGATGAGACTGGCCGTACGCGTGCCGACTTGTTTGTCGCTGCACCTTCTCGCCGTATCTATCCTGATTACTACAAGATCATCAAGAAGGCTGTCAGTATCACCATCTTGAGGAATGGATTGACTAAAGGCAAGTATACCACTCTGGCTGAGTTTGAAGAGATGCTGGCACTCATGTTTGCAAACGCAAAGTTGTACAATGAAGAAGGGTCTTGGGTTTACAACGATGCTGTCGAGTTGGAAACCATTGCCAACATGTTATTGCAGGAGATCAAGAATGGGTTGTCCGACGATTCTGAGCAGTAATTAGAGGTGTTTTGATTGTGGTTACCGTGGTGAATCTTACTGCATATATTGCCTTGGTCCAAAGATGTTCTCACAATTGCTAGCGATTGCTTGTTATTTTTTTCTGCTTTGCAACTGACACTCTCAGTTTTGCGTTTAAATTTTTTGTTATTCTTTATATTAGTCAACCTTGTTACATTACATACAACATTTCATGTCCAAACTATCAATTGGTCCGTTCGTTGGAGAGGGACAACTAAGCAAGAATATTGAAGTACCAGTCCAAGCGGAAGTACAACAGGTATGGAACAGCAAGGCCGCAGGCCAAACCCACCACCTTTTCCAGAGCCGTATGGTAAAAGATTGCAGTTATTGAAAATAGCAGTATCCAAGCGCCCACCAAAATGCCAACGATACAGCTTAGCAATGCCATAACTTTGCCCGATCCAAATATGCCCATACTGTTGTTTTGCTTGTTCACCCTATAGACTTGGAATGCCTTGCTGAATTCCAAAAGTGAGCAGATGGCAAAGCATGAAAGTATCAATGAATGGCCACTGAGCTTCGTTCCTCCTATCCAGTGGTTCACTTCCTCGTCAACCATGAATTCATCCCTACGATAAAGCCTCGTTTCTGGGTCAAGGCCTACCGTTGGATTGCTCAAGCACTGATGATAGTTCAGCGTTGTATCTCCATTTGAACATCTACCACCGGTATACTTCAAAAACCTGTCGAATAGTGAATCTCCAAAGAACCATACTATCAGTAGAGAGATCCAGGGATATATGACGAACAGCTTAGTGACCTGTCTAATTACAATCTGTTTTTTGCCTTTCAATTTGTTCAAATCTCTGTTGGTCAATGGGAGGTAGGTACCTCCCGTGGAGCCGTAGTGGTAGTTGAAGTTGTTGTTTTTGTTCACTAGTACAAACAGGGTGCATAGCGCAAACACCAAGAAAAATAGCTCGAACGAGGAGCCTGCAAATATCGCATTCAATGGTCCACTTGGATCAATTATGAACGAACCAGATGGTAGTCTTTGGAAAATCAGGAACAGTAGAGCCCTAACTAGGAGACCTATGCCGAGAAGGACCGGATGGAATAGAAACGTGAGCTTGGGACTGGTGGATACTTTAGTCAACAAGCTGGACACCCGCTGCTCAATGGGCATGATGTGAGGCGGTTTTCAATGATCTTTTCTTTCTGAAGTTTAGACTAAAGACTAGGGGGACACAAAGGTTTGACTGATATCTGTATATCCTTCTATATCTCAAAAGCTTTGTACTTCTATTTTGCAAAGCCCTGCCCAAATACTCAAGACCGTGCTTAAGACGGTAAATCTCTGCCCGAATTTTCCCGCGCGTAACCTTAAGTAAGCGTTTGGGGCTCGGCTAGCGGCTATTGCACAGCCCTAGATGTGGCCCCGTCCACGTTTCAGAACAAGTTGGCACAATATAATTGGAGATTATATTCAACTATTCTCTAAGGTACAAACCGCACTCCTCCATTATTTTAAAGAAACGATTCTCAAACCCATTTAGCTTGGAGTCTTTCAATAGCATCTCTAACATCTCCTTCAGATTTCCACCGGAAAGTGCACTGGCCTCGTCTGTGTTGTTGTTCAGACCATTGCCAATAACGATAACCTTGGAAACTTTGTACAGGTCACAGACCAAGATGATCTCAAACCTTCCCAACACTTTTACGTTGATCTTGCTAAATTCCAGGTCATACTCGATTTTGCTCGGTGTGTGCAATTGCTTCTGTATCTCTAAAAAGGTTGATCTTTTGATCTGTAGTTGAACTAAATGCCTTCTCACATCCTTGGCAAATCTTGCTAGATCAACATTGAGAAACTGGGACGCAATTGAATGTATGGGTATAAACCTAGGAATGGTTGTTTTGAAAATTGACCACATTTCGTTTTTCATCAACTTTTTCAATATCACATAATGTGGCACCACATAACTCGAGGTTGATCTGTCAAACACATCAAATCTAATCCCTAAGAAATTATCACTACCAGTATCGTTGTCTAACGTTGGATTGGTACTTGTGGATTCCAGATTTCCCTGCTCAAGAACCGGTATACTTCGGCTTGGATCGTTCACTGGGAAGGCAGTGATTCCACCTAGCCTATACACGTTTTCCAGATAAATGTTTTGCTCGTTGGAAGCTCGAAGCTGATTCCAATCATCTAGGTTCTTCATCGTCTCTGCGAGTTTCTCGTCTGCCAATTCTTTGTTTGACTCCATGTCATCTTTTCCCATCTGCTTTTCTAGCTCGGACAATCCATCAACCATCAAGGAGTTAATCAATTCGTCAAAGTACTCATGATGGGCCACCTCTGGAATATAATCTGGTTCAATATTGGTTCTCTTCTGTGACTTTGAGTTACCTTCATTCCTATATGGTCTTTTCCTGTTCAATATATTCGTATGTGGTGGTGTTATGTCTCCCCATTCCACGTCTTGTCTCTCATGAGCAGGCTCGATAGTGGATAAAGGAGGTGTCGTGGTCTCATGATCGTGACGGATGTCGTCTGCATCTTCTTCGTTTCGACCCGAGTCCCTCAACTCATCGTACTTCTCCTGAAGTTCAAGGTAACTTTTCTCGAGTAGTTGTACTTCTTTGCGTAACTGTCTCAAAGAAGATGTCATTGCTAGTTGTTTCGATTGCTGAACAAAGATTCAAAGCGGTGGTGTGCTCGTTTGCTCGTTTCCTGTTGACTCCTGATAAATAAGTACCTGATGATATAGTTGTATTTCCCTTGATCCTATTGCAGCTATATCCTGGTTTGCATCTCAAGGGGAGTACCACTTGTGAAAAGCTACACCAGTAGTATAAATCTTGATAGATAGCATCAAACATGTTATTGAAGATAATTCCGCTAAATCAAAACAAACCACCTCGCTCTTGCACAGCCGTATTTTTAACGGGGCAGTGCATGATTCAGTGATCGTCAGAGTGTATGTTTTTTTCCAGCTATACAGAGTTTGATTTGATTCAAATGGCTACTACAGGGCTTGCTCACGGGTAATCTTAACCGTAGAGAACACAACAAACTCCAATCTGAGAGAGCAATTTTGATGAGTAGTTGCAAGATAGAAGAGTTGAAGATACATCATCGGTGGATGAAAAGGGCGCTCGCTGTAGCCGAGTCTGCACTAGAGGTGAAAGAAGTTCCCGTAGCATGTATATATGTTTACAGAGGGAACACAATAGCAGAGGGTTACAACCAGACCAATATTACATTGAATGGTACCAGACATGCTGAGTTTGAGGGATTCGCCAAGATAAGATCGGTATACAAGGACAACGTTGAAGAGGTTCTGAGGGAGACTGATCTCTACGTTACCGTTGAGCCTTGCATCATGTGCGCCAGCTTACTTAGACAGATTGGAATACGAAGGGTATTTTTTGGATGTGGTAACGAAAGGTTTGGTGGGAATGGTTCGGTCTTCAAAGTTCACTCGGACTGGCCTGAAAGTGTAGCGCACAAGGATCGTGATAAGATGTCTGGGAGGACGTACACGGTTTATCCTGGATTTTTGAATAAGGATGCAGTCTTGCTCTTGAGGAAGTTCTATCTGATGGAAAATGATAAGAGTCCCAAACTGAAGGATAAGAAGCACAGGAAGTTGGAAGTGAGTGAGTTCCCATTGATTAACTACAGTGACTATCTTACTAAAGATGAGTTTGTGGATTTGTTTGGCTACGAGAACGAGTTCATTTATGACCAGAACTTAATCATAGAGTTCGACGAGGATGGTAAATTGATCAACGAAGTTTTCGGTAACGACTTGAAGCGTACCAAAGAAAGTATGAACTTTATTGAATAATATAGAGAAAGCATGAAAATGAAACAATCTTGGTCCAAGTAAAAAGCCTCACCACATCCACATCACTTCTCTCCCGTTAGATGGTATAAAGACTGGCCCCCTATTCAGCCTCCTGTAACTTCGTCAGGCTCTCATTGAGTAACTCGTTATTTTTCAGCACGTCGTTATGAGTAAACAATTCGTCATTCTCCGTTAGCTTATTGTCAAACACGGACGCGGTGCTAACCTCTGGAGCAATCTCAATATTCTGCCAATCGTTGAACAAGTTGGTGTAGTATTCCAAATAAAAGTCACTCAATCCTCTCAAAGAGTCATTAATCTCTTCGTTCTTGATTTTCTCAAAACGTTGATACTCCTCAAGAATGTCATTCTCGAACTTTTCAAAGACTCCAAACGCAGCCTTCTTTTCCTTTTCTAACATCTCCACCCTCACGTTCAACTTATCAATTCGTTCGTTTGTGAGGTTGCCGTGATGATGGGCAGATGTGAGACCTGTCATAGATTCCAGTTTCCTAGTCAAGAAACTGATTGTTCCTTCGGTAGATGCTGTCACTGATCCTCCATTTATGAGATACTCTCTCTCCTGTTTGGCCTTTTCAAGATAGTTGGACAACATTTCGTAATCAATAGACTTGCTCTCTTTCAGCTTAATCAGATTTTTCAGCTGATTGATGTAATGCTCGAGATCTTTCAACGAGGTTAGATAGTTGTATTCGATGGCATGGTTTAGATAGTGTGATCTGTCTGCAATTGTTTTCAGGTTCTCTGAGAATCTTGTGAACTGTCTTGATATCACCAACGAGTTCTCATCCATTTGCTGGGGCTTACTCTTGCCGTCAAAATCGTTGCTTAACAAAACGTTCAGCTTTGAAAACTCCTCTGAAAACCTTGCAAAGTCATCTGAGATATCATGCTGCCTGTTCAGGACCTTTGAATAAATGTGATCAATCTTGTTCAAGTTCTCCTGTAATTTTGAGGTTCTTTCATGTATCTCCTGGAACTCTCTTCTATGGGCACTCTCGTATGATGGCTTCTTGAAAGAGTTCATGATGTAATCAGTAACTGTCTCCAGATTTTGCGATGGTGAGTTAGTTGTGTCCAAACCATGGGCAGATATCTTCAAGTTAGACTTGTACGTCAACCAGTAGTCTGAATCTTCCAAGAATATGTGGAATATTTGGGCTTGTCTCAATATAGGATGCTTGCAGACACGAGTCAAAAAGTTATTCAAAGAGATTGCTCTCTTGCTTGTGAATTCCTCTGTAAACCTTCCTCCCTTAATGTACTCGAGCCTTTGCTTGTTTGGCAATGGTGGAATTATCAAAGTTGGATAATCGCTCGATAGACACTCATAAAGAAAATGGAAATCCGAATAGCGTCTTCTCAAAGTCCACGATGTTTTCTTAAACTGGTCTGAGTTTGAGTTCACTTGAATAGAGAAAGAGGTGTACGGATTCTGTCCATCATACTCAGTCGCTGGATTAGAAACAACCGTGATTATGTAATAGTCCTTGGTATCCGATCGTTGTTGTCCGTGAGATTTATCGTTGCCAAGAACAGGCTGCTGTTCAGCATCTTTCTTCAGTTCTGGTGAGGTTGTGGTATGATCATTACCATGGTCTCCGTGCGAATGTGAGAGAGCATTTTCCGGTAACAATCCGGAACCCGTGTCTTCTTCTTCCTCCTCCTCCTCCTCTTCTTCTTCTACTTCGTCATCAGTGTCATTATCGTAGTTGTTTCGCTCCCCGTCATTGCCGTCACCACCATGGACATCATGATCACTATGAGCTTGTCGCTCAGTCTCATCTGCTTTCAAGTAGACATCGTCTCTGCTTATAAGGGGGTTAGTTGATTCTTTATTGACTTCATTTTCTTCCTCCGTCAAGTGTGATACATTTGGCTGTAGCAGTCCTGATTGTGATTCTTCATCTTCTTCATTCGTCTTGGTTGTATCATGTTCCGCCTCCTCTGTTATTGCCTCTGGAAAACTTGGTGCACCAGGTTGGTTTGACGATGGACTTTGATCGTCCTCTCTGTCCCATTGAACTGACGTAAATTGGTCGGACATGTTGTATACACCTCAGTTTTTCTGTGAGATTTGCAATTGGGGTTGATTGTATTCAAGTCAGGTAGGTATGGGGAAGCTGTAGCGGTTGAAGATATATAGTAGATAACAAATCTTGACTAGTGTTTATCTGATCAAGCAATAGGAGATGGGATTCAAATACCTTGTTATTACTTTCGTTGACACTATCTTGAATCGATTGATCACTTTTCCATCGAAAGCTTCCCGGAGCTTAGTTTGCTGCTTCTTCTTGCCTCTACTGTTGTTGTTGTGCATGGGGGAAGTTTGTCAACTACTCCACACAGCTTCTCTGCACGCATGAAGTGGCCTATATACAGTCAAGCGAAGGGCGAGTTGCTCGTATGCACCCTATCTGCACAAGGTTGAACTCTACACAGCTTTCAATCAGGCTCATACAACAAGTAACAGGTACTTCTTCATAAACTGTTCAAAGGTATCTGAAAAATAAATCAAAAATAAAAACCTAAAAAAAAAGACTGGGTTGGTGAGATTCCCAGGGTTGCAAGTCAGGACTGGCTAGTTTATAAAGGAAAGGTATCAGTTGATAAAAAGGGGGGCTATGAGTAAGTGAAAATGATAAATGATTGTTGATTGATCGCTTAGAAAGCAGACACAAGATCCATTGACTTCACTTTCAAAAAGCAGTGATAAAAAGTATTCTTTGAAAGTTGTTGGAAAGCAGAAATGTCATGACATAAACCACTCAGTAAACCATTCAGAAAGTGAAAAAAAAATGGAACAGTATCGGTGAGTATGTACAAATTAAAAGCAAGATTGAGAACCAATAGTGATGTATTCCAAAAGTTGGAGTAGAGGGCAGTAGGGTATTCAGACACAACCACTAGGGCATCTCAGAAAACATATTGTGATGGGTCATGACCATCGAGAGGTATTTGTTGCTTAGGCAGAATGGAGAAGGTGAACGCTTTACCACACAAACCTCAATCCACTGAACACAACTGAGAATTAAATATGCTGATTGTGTCGTAAAGCCCTTTATTCCTCGTTGACGCATTGTACCTTATCTTCCAAAGCTGCTATGCCCGACGAATGTCTCCAATCGCACAATTTTAGATTATGGAATAATGACTTTGTAAGGACAGAAGAATGCAGTTTCACACTCAGACTGGAAGAATCAGTAGAAGATTGAAGAAAGTGAAAAAGAAGTGGATTAAACAAGGAAGTAAAGCGTTGAAAATAAATACATGGAAACATAAAAGGAGAAGTTGCACGCAAAAAGAATTGGTCGCTATAGTTGACCCTCTTTTCTTTTCAACTTCAAGCTTCCTCTTCCTTATTGCCCTGCTCCTCCTTCTGTTCAAACTCAACGTCCAAGTCTGTAGATTCTTCTCCCTCCTTTCTTTCTTCAATGACAGCGGGACTCTTGGAATCGTTACCAGCCTCTAGCCTTTGCTCTACTGGTAACACCCACACGCTGTAGTCACCTTTGACTCTAACCTTGTACTCATTGATAGTGGTGATACCCTCGTCTTCTCCTTCTTCTGCATTAGCATCGATGTTGGTCTGCTGAACTTCAACAGTACCGTACTGCAGGTTGTCACATAAAGGTAGGGATTCGATCACAAAGTCAATGTCACCAAAGGATAAGTCTGAAACACGGTAAAATCCAGCAATCACCTTCAATGGAAGGAATCCGTCGTCATTCATGCTCTTTCTCAAGTAGATATCCTTCACCAAATTTTGGGTGGAGAAGTAATAATCGATCTGTCTTGCCAAATTGTACAACAGGACATCCCTTTGCTTCTTGTCCTGTGGTGGGGTGCCCGTGAGACGTTGTGGGTTGCCTTGGTATATTGGGTTGCCAGGAACAAACTGAGGCTGGCCGTTTTGAATCAATGGAACTGGTGCAAACGCAGATGGATGCGAGTTTTGTGGGTAAGGCATGTATGCAAGAGGTTGGTAGTATGGTGTATGTTGCATCATGTATGGTGAAGGCTGGTAATTCCTGTTATTGTTGTGATGGTTGTTGTGGTGGTGTCTGTTGATGCCGTTTCCATTTGGGAACTGCTGAGGAGTGTAGTATTGCCTGTTGTATGGGACAAACTGTGGCAGTCCACCATCTATCTTGCCGTTTGGGTTGCTGTACCTCCTGTTTTGATGCTGGTTGGTATGAGGTCTGAACACTCTTGGCTGGTAGCCACCGTTTTGGTGTTGATTTTGGTTGTTGACGGTATGGTTTTGGTGTTTCACGTATGGCTTGGTATGGTTTAGGTTTTGGTGCTGCAAGTGATGCTGGCCATTGTTGTGTAATTCACCGTTGCCATGTATCTGCTTCTTGCCTTGGTAGGTGTTCTGTCTCTGCTGATGTTGAGACTGTTGTTGCTGCTCTTGTTGGTTTTGAAGTTCAGATTGTGATTGTGATTGCACGTCCGTCTGTGTCTCGGACGCTGACTGTGACTGCAACTCAGCTTGAGACAGGGACTTTTCCAAAGATTGTGGTTGATCCTGTTCGGCCTGTGATCCAGCCTGAGACTTGGACTCCTTCTCTTGGACTTGTTCCTCTGAGTGTTGTAGAGCTTTTGAGGTGGTGGCAGCAGTAGCGGTCTCTTCGACAGGCTTTCCATTGCCGTTAGAAGCGTGTTTGCCTTCAGTCTTATGTTCTTGATCCTTTGAATCAGTTTTTTGTTCAGACTTTTGTGAAGGTTGCTTTTTGGAAGTCTTCTTGGTCTCTTTGTTGCTTTCAGAATCCTTACCGTTTGGGGTTGTTGAACCGTTGGCAGTCTTCTTCTTTGTCTTTTTCTTGCTGGCAGCTCCCTTACTTGTTGAAGGTTTGTTGGTAGCAAGAACAACAGAAGCTTTGAACGGAACCCATTTTTCCTTTCCGCTAGCGGCCTTAACGAGACTTGAGTTGTCATTGCCTTGTTCAGGTATTATTATGGACTCCGCAATTGGGTTCTCTAGTGTCTGTGGGACTGCTGGAGCCGCACCCCAAACGTTGTTGGATGGTATTGGAGCTGGAGCCAACTTCACCTTCTTTGATGTAGGAGAGGTAGTGGCGGTGGTGTTTGCAGCTTCCTCCTTGGTTGAAGATGTTGAATCGTTGGTACTTTCAGGCACCTCACTTTCAGTATTTCCGGCAGCTGAAGCAGCAATAGAAGCAGTAGCGGTAGGGGAAGTGGTTTCTTGTGACTCTGGAGTGTTCTCTATAGAATCTGATTTTTCACTCTTTGTCTCTAGAGGTTCTGATTTTTCAGCAATTGATAAGTTGGCAACGCTAGGCTCAATAATGACATCTTGTTCGTTGACGTTGTCTCCTTTAACGACTTGAGCTCCAGCAGCATGTGCATAAGAGATGATGGCTGACATTCTCGATTATGGTGATGATTGAAGTATGCAAGCTTTGGTGTTGGACAGCGGTGTGATCGAGCCTGACAAAAGTCTAAATGATTCGGTTTTTTTATGCCTTTTTTTAAATATTTCTTGTAAGAAGAAAATGATGATTTGCAGAACAGTACTGATAAACTTTTCAGCTGTCTTTATGAATTTGGTGCCTTGTAATGTGTTATGTCAGTTGGCTCCTTGTAAAAGGTTGTCTGGAAATGCTTTTGTTCGAGAGAAAAAAAAACTCGTGAATGAGGCCAAGAAGAGTCAAAAACTTTGATTTTGGAGTTGTGAAAAGTCTTTAAGATTGATATGGCTTTCAAGAATGATGAACTTCAAGTCTTTGAAGGTGTGATTGGACTGTTGATGGTGTTCCTGGGAGTGCTACCTGGTGAAAGATGATAAATGGTGAACACTGACAAAGAGGAATCAAAGATGGAAAGAAAGTTAGAGGTCTCGCTCGTTCTGGTACTGGTAGTAAGGGCTAGGCGATGGGGAGAGCCCTCGTTAGTGATTTCCCGGTGGTACGCGGTGGTACGCGGTAGGAATGAGACGCGGTTCCCCGGTAGTGGTGGTGGGGGGTCAGGCCCCATAGCACGTAGTTAGGGACGGCCTACTGTGGGACAAACTGATTGGAGGTTAGCACAGGAAATGAAAAATTGTTACCGGGCAGGCGGTGGGAGGAGCATTACCCGGCGATGCCTGCTAACTTCTCGAGAAGCCCTGCGGATTGGGAAGCCTCTGGGGGAGATCTGAGTGAAAAATTACGTTGCAATCCGGGTAATTGTTACGCACAACGTGCTAATGATGTCATGGCTTACGTCATTTTTTTAGTGTTTTGCCCCAGTCTGGTTGACTGAAAAGAGAAAAAAAGAGGACTACTCCCCTATTTTTCCCATGGTCTGTTCAGGAGCAGGACTGTATTCTGATGCCACCTCACCAGATACAAGATGCTACAGTTTGTAATGTTTAATCGACCTTGAACATCATGTTTCTTTCTCTCCTTCTTCTACTTCTCTCACTGAGCTGTTACCTCCATTTTCCAGACGATGAACAGTGCCTTTCTACAAGCCTCTTCTCACATGACTGTCATTGCATACGATCCATACAAAGATCCAGCTGATCAAGCCTATCCAGAGGAACCAGTGACAAACTTTGTCTCTGAAAACGCCTCGGAATCCACAAAAGTTGCATCGCCTCAGGAAAGTTATGGGATTGCCATCACAATCATAATGGTCGTTGGAATCGTTATCACAATATGTGTCTCGTCTAGGGCGTTCAAGAATAAGTCTAAGAACAGAGAAGGAAAACTTGTCCGCCACTATCCAGAGTTTGAATTTGTTGAATTCATGCCCACCAACAACTATCCCACACCACCATCAGCTGGTGAAGAAGTACCACCTATCTTGGAACAGCCGACTTTACAAGTTCCACCTCAGGCAAAAACGAGAAAGTATAGGCGGTACTGGGGAAATGCCACCAGCCCCAGTCCAGCCCCAATGATCTGTAAGAGCAAGTCAAACGACACAATGGTCTCATCACCACCATCTTACTCGTCTGATGAGGGTGAAGGTGGACTTTACATTCCACAATTGCCGCAACAACCTTGAAGCCTGTGAAAACGTTCACAGCAACTGGACTCAATGGTAGCACAACTCCTTTGAATTGACCATGTTTCTTTTTAAATGATGTTTCCGAATGCTTATGCCATAACTGCTGTTTCAATTGACGTTTTCTTCCACTGTCTACCCTCCATATTTGCTGTACCTGGAAAAGACATTTTATATTCCATGTCTGTATACTTCGAGCTCCTTTTCTTTGCCCTTATGATCTTTTCTTTTGAGTCGTTTTTTGTCCCAGTGCTATATTGAAATCTAATTTTCTTTGTATGAGGAATCATTGGTATCAATTGGACGTATTGTACTCTAGTGAATCCACAGAGGAACAGTAAAACAGTCTGTCTCGGTTACTGAAGGAGCTTCCTTATTGTGCCGCATCAGCCGTTGTGCACAGCCTTTAACGGTGCTGTGCCCTCCTGCTCCCTATGGGGCGATGATCGATCACAGTAGTAAAGGACTTGGAGATGAGCAATAGTCATCTCTTTACTTACGATTGGAACATGTTCCGATCACAAATCATCACCAACCAGAAGTCTGTTATAGAATTGGAAGATAAGAGCTGGACTGTCAGGTATCACTAAACAACCCGCGTCCATATCGTTAAGGTTAATCTATTATCACTTCTGAAAGTGAAGCACGCCTCATCAATAACACCAGTTAACAACCTAATTAGCAACTCTAGATTATAACTTACAGATCTGATAGAATACAATATCATGCCGCCATCACAACCACCACAACCACAGCTAGTAGCTCAATCACAATCTGAAATGAGGATAGACAGCATACGTTCGGACTCCTCGTTTATCGTCTACGTTGTAGTCCTGCTTATAATGGCACTGATCTCGCTCCTAATCAACTGTTTCAGAAAGCGAATGGACAGAGCACCCAAGCCAACACCGAGGCCACAACGCTCCACGTTTGGAAGAGTACCACCAGGATTCCCTCAATACAACCAACGTCCAATGTACGCAGAAAACGGATACCGACATGACCAATTGCCGGGTTATCACATGGAGGCCACGGATGATCCAAGCTGTTACAGACCGTTAGGCGGTACACCAATCGAGAGGATTCATTCTGCTTCTAATTCCGTGGTTGAAACTGAGGATCATCATGACACGACGGGAATTGAGCAAGCACCAGTAGTTCACCCCAACGTTGAACATCAACTCAATGATTACGGCGAGCTTCCATCGTATCCTCCACCGGCTTATACTGGAACAGCCTCCAGAAGCTGAAAATATCCTTTTTGTTTTTTATTGTATTCTATATTATTCTCCTGTTCTCTGGTGAAGAATCCCCTCTTTAATATTCTTCCATCCTGGGCTCCGATTCTTTCACTACAAACGCTATATACCCAGTTACGAAAACTGATGTTTTTTTCAGTTCAATGAAGCCATGAACCAATCGATTTCCTTTCTTGCCATCTCTGTTTATCCGACAACAGTGTCAGACGGGAAACATCACCTTTCAAATAGTAATTGTCCCGTATCTTGATGGTTTGTGGGGATAGGCTCCACCGCCACCATGCCTCCACATTCAGAGCCTCATGTGTCACGTGCTCCCATATACTTTGGGTCAACCAATGCTCCTGATATCCTCGGTAGTTCATCGCTACTATCCTCTTTTTACAGTGCTTCTTTTTACAGTGCTTCTTTTTACAGGTTGTTTGTACTAACTAAATGGATGTTGTAAAATATCAATCCATGAAAAGCGGTAGTTTAATCTATGTGAACCTATTATAAGCCAGTCCATAGTAGAGCCTCTTCGACCGTGAATTCTTGCTTCAAGAAGTTGGAAGAAGAGGAAGAGTTACCAACGATGGCGGTGTAAACTCCCTTCTCTTGGTTCCACTTGTTACGCTCAGCATCAAAGTATGAGCAAGCATACTTCAGTGGTGCCTTGATAGTGACGGTTTTGGATTCGCCTGGTTGAAGGCTAACTTTTTGGAAGCCCTTGAATTCCTTCAGTGGTCTTTGGACAGCAGTTGTTGTTGCAGGTGGGGCAATGTACAGTTGGGCAACCTCTTGACCGGCAAGCTTACCAGTGTTTGTAATGACAACAGTTGCAACAAGTTCCTCGCCTTCAATGGCAACAGAAAGTTTATCAAAGGTGAATGATGTGTAGGACAATCCGAATCCGAACGGGAAGAGTGGTTCTGTCTTACTCTTCTCGTAGTATCTGTAACCAACGTAAACGTCCTCACCATAAACAACCTTACCGTTGTTTGACTTAAAGGTAAAGAAGGCAGGGTTATCCTCGTTCTTCTTTGGGAAGGTCAAGCTCAACTTACCGGAAGGATTGGCATCACCAAATAGAACATCAGCAACGGCATTACCACTCTCCATACCGTTGAACCAACCTTGAACCAAAGCAGGAATTTCGTCAACCCATGGCATGGTTACTGGAGTACCAGACAAGTTGACAACAACAACGTTCTTGTTTGCAGCCAAGACAGCCTTGATCAATTCCTCTTGGGCACCTGGTAGATCCATATGAGATCTATCGAAACCTTCACTTTCCCATTCAGAAGATGTACCGACACATAGAATAACCTTATCGGCATTCTTGGCAACCTCGACGGCATTTGCAATTTGTTCACTCTCTTCGACCTTACGCATGAAAGAAACATCCAATGAACCACCACCGTTGGAACTGACCAAGTCCAAAGTCTCTAAGGTGAATGTTTTACCGGAACCGAATTCCACTCTATACTTGATTGGAACACCTTTCTCCAAAGCAAGCGTTTTGGTTTCACCTAGAGAGCTTGCACCAATGGCTGTAGCGCCCAACTTTTGGTTGGTCTTATCATCAATGAAAAGTTCATCGTTGATGAACATTAGAAGAGTACCTAGACAGCTAGCCTTGATGACATACTCACCAGACTCTTCTGGGGTAAATTCACCCTCGAGATCAATGTAGAACAAACCATCGGTAACTCCGGGAGGAATGTAATCAAACAAGATTGCTCTGGAGGTGGTCAATGGGAACTCTTCCAACAAGGTTCTGTTGGGAGTACCAACTGGTTCTCTGTAAACCTTACAGTAGACACCCTTTTCTCCGTTGTAGGTGGATGACAAACCAAGATCATACAAGTTTTTCTCAATCATACAACCTTCAGCATGAACTGGAGTTTGGTCTAGCTTGGATGCGACACTGCTGTAGATATCGGTGGCATAGTATGGATTCAACGATGCAGAACCACCACCGAAGATTCTGGCATTTTTGGCATTAGGTCCAATAACGGCAACATTTTCAGACTTCTTCAATGGTAGGAATGAATCTTCGTTTTTCAACAAGACAACTGCCTCTGTTGCTAACTTTCTCAAGAATGCCGAAGTTTCTGGAGTGTTGTTGTCTGAATCTTCAGGGGCGTCTTGAGGGATACCGGTTTTGAAACTGCTCTTGACCAAATTCAAAACGTTACGGACTCTTTCATCAATGACATCCGTACTGACCTCTCTTGCAAAAATGGCATGTAGCAATGAGTCGTGCTTTCTCATCAATGGATAACCAGGACATTCCAAGTCCAAGCCTGCATCCAATGAAGTCTTCAAAGAGTAAACACCAAACCAATCGGACATGACCAAACCATCCCAACCCCATTCTTCTCTAATGATATCGTTCAAGAACTTTTTGGACTGTGAGACGTGTTCACCGTTGATCTTGTTGTATGCACTCATGACACATTTAGGGTTGGAAAGCTTGAATGCAAGTTGGAAAGGCAACAAGTAAACCTCTCTTAAGGCCCTTTCTGTAACGATTGCATCGACAGAGTTTCTCTCATCCTCCAAATCGTTACAGACAAAATGTTTGATAGTGGCAGCAATATCCTTGCTTTGGATACCGTTGATAATGCTAGCCGAAACAATTCCGGATAGGTATGGATCTTCACTGAAGGACTCAAACCCTCTACCACCTAGAGGACCCCTTTGAATGTTACAAGTTGGTCCCAAGATGACATGAGCACCTTTGTGGTAGGCCTCGTCAGCCATCAGTTTACCTGCTTCTTCCAAAAGTTCAGTGTTAAAAGTTGAACCTAGACCAGTACCAGCTGTAAAACAGGCAGAAGGTAAGCTTCTGAAAAACTTGGTACCTCTGATACCGTTAGGACCATCACTCAAACGGATTGATGGGATTCCTAGTCTTTCAACTTCGGCAGTATGCCAAAAGTCTTTCAAGGATAAAAGCTTGACCTTTTCCTTGATGGTAAGTTCCGTGAGTAGTTTGTCAACGTCGAACGTTTCGCTCATGATGGTGAAATGTTATGTTTTTGTTTTCTTTTCACAATAATAGCGTGAGCTTGATCTGGTTTGACTTAAAGAAAGTAATGTTAATGAATTGAGACCAACAAAAAGAAACTTTGGTCTTTTGTGTTGCCTTGTCGAAAGAAATTGGGTTCTTCTTTGGCTTCTCAAGCTATCAAACACAAGGTTGAGTCCAACAACACCAAGGTTAAAAACAGGATCGTTGGTGGAAAGTAAGGCAGCGCAGCCCCTCCCTCCCCCGCGGGTTGAATTGCATCTGAGGCTAATCTCAGCAGCGATACGTCATCTGCAACGAGCGGCTCATGCACGGCTGGCTGAATCTGGTGGAGCTGTGCTATGGTGGGGCGGCCTTTGAATGGCTCGGACGGCTTTGTTGGGTGACCAATTTTGCGGAGGTGAGGTGACCAGATTTCATTCTTCCGTGCTGCTGGCTTACACCATCCTCCCGTGCTGGCCTAAACAAGAGTGTTTCTGTTGGCCAAAGCAGTTGGAAAACAGTTCTGATGACGGAAGAGGACGAGGAGCCACCAACGATTGAGTGAGCCGGACTCTTGATCAGTATCTCCTGTTATTGGTGTGGTCAGATCCCCGCCTGTTCTTTTGTTTGGCTCAAACAAACAACAGTGACCCCGCAAACTCGATTGTCTTTTTCCTCTTACATGTCGAAACACGCGCATCCTCCATCAGATGACCGCGTTGTCCTCAAGACAGGAGAGTCTAGCTAGCCATTCCAATGACGGTGGATGATGGCACCGCTCCGTGCGTGAATACAGCCAGGAGGAAGAACATTTGTCCGCAACAGTAGTGGCAATATGAGACGCCGCAATGCTAAAGGCGCTAAAGCTTAATTCTATGCTTTTGGCCCGTGTGCACTACCTTTGATTTTTCAGCTTGAAACACAGGCGGACCCTGTTCGTTGCTTTGCTCTTCTGTAAAACACGCATACGGCTACTTTCTCCATGGCTTCATCATTTCCCCGAGAGCACCTATTGTTGTTTGTCTCCAGCTATTACACAAAGTCAAGTATGTTCCGTTTCCCCAGAAAGTGAGAAAATCTTCCTGCAGTTTGCCATCTGACACGGGTAAGGATGGCTGACTGAAAAGAATACTTTCAGTGGAGCAACGTCTACTGTGTAAACGATCAATGTGGTTCAACACGTAAGCTCATCAAATTCGGTTTTCACGAACCTATCAGGTGTCTCATCTCATGAAAAGATCTCTGATTAGAACGGTAAAAAGGTTGTATGGGGTGTCCACCGGCGAAAGAGTTGATAGTGCAAGCTACGCTAAAAGTTACCGATACACCCCCCAACCATTACAACTGACGTGCAATAGGGAGAGAGTATGGAGGCATGTTGCAGAAAAAAATACCCCAAGTTTCATACCACCTACTGTAACAGCTAATCTTCCCTGAGCCTCGTGAATACCTGCAGCAAGAAGAAGAGAAAAGTGGACACACACCTACAATTAATGCAGATCCCCAGATACTCTTGCTCAAGCAAAAGCCGGGCCGAGCATCAATAAGCGGACACTTGTTACCACGTTATGCTTCCCGATCCTGATACAACATACAGTAGAAGCCAGCCGGCGTGCCTGTACCCTACCCTGTTCTTAACGGCACGGCTGACATTCATGGAAGACTTCCTAATACGACCCTACTTCCTTGCTCTAGCATGAAAATGGAGACCCAATCTCTATTCAGGGGTGATAGACGCCGAGACAAATCCAACTCTCACATATGGTGTCGTTTAACAAGCCACCGTTTAAATTAGCTGAATACTGGAGGCTCGGTGATATGAGCCTTATTGTTTGGGGTACCAGAAGTCTGGGGTAAGTGATGATCATACTGCTTCTTGCTTGTTGGAGAGCTGCTGATATCATGTCTGCCTGGTCTGTCAAAACTTGGTGAGTAGCAAAGGCCAGTCTATAGAAACCTGTTTCAAACTGGAAGGCAATCAAATCACTCTTGATGGTGCATCTCTACGCCCACCCTTTTTTGAGTTTAACCATAAAAGTTTCTCCGTCTAGCGATTGAAGTTTTCTTTGCTGAAAAGTGTCGAGTGGCCATGGAAATTGTATGCCGACCAGCAATATGCACAACATATGCAAAACAAAATTACCCCACTAAGTATGTGGCTCTGCGGCTGTTGTTCCCCGTAAAATAGCCTGAATGGCTGGCGAGCCGTGACAACGTCCAATCTCCCCACCGGGCACTGCTGCAGCACTGGGAGAGTCCAACTGAGAGTCATCAAGTTCAGCGATGCTCATGCCAAGCTGCTGGTTTTGGAAACCACTTTTGATCCAACAGTTCATTGTATCTGGCAACCTTTGTCAATCATAATTGCTCCCTCACCTGTTAAATTCTGGGGAACCTATTGTAATTCCATCTTGACGAAAATCTCATATAAATAGCAGTAGCTGCCGCTTGGGAGCGTAGTTTCCGAATTTGGAGAAGGGATTCAATGGATCATACTCTCTTCACAATAGTAGATCTTGAACTACTACTATACAGAACAACAACTAAGTCACAAACTATACGATGTCTGACGAGGAAAACATTCAATATCAGATTAGCCCTGTTGGGGTTACGGAAGAAGACGCTGCAGATTCAAAAGATCACCTTCGTGAACAAGCCGAGGCTCAGCAGGATGTGGAGCACAACCTAACGAGATGGCAGGCTATAAAGGCATACCCACGTTCTTTTGGCTACATTCTAGTCATAATCTGGACTTTGGTTTTGGTTGGTTTCGAAAATCAGGTTGGTGGTATTGTTATTGCCATTCCTCAATTCAGACAAGATTTTGGATACTACTATGCTGCCGATGGTGACTGGGTTTTGGACGGTCAGTGGCAATCTGCCATCAGTGGTGGTCCAATCGGTGCTATTGCAGTTGGTGCCCTTGCTGGTTCATTCTTTGGTGACAGATTTGGTAGAAAGTGGGTGATGTTCGCCTCTACCGTTCTTACAATGGCCTTCATTGGTATCGAGTACTCTTCAACAACCATCGAAGTCTTCTTTGCCGGAAAGTTCCTAAACAGTTTCGTCTTGGGTGGTTTGACCACTCTATGTACCTCATACGTTGGTGAGATTGCTCCTTTGGCTCTGAGAGGTCTTGCCTCAGCCTTGTGTGCATTGTCACTATCCGTTGGACCTTTCACCTGTTACTTGATCAACAACACCACCAGTGCCTACACCGACCGTATGGCCTACAGAGCCATCTTCATTGCTCAATGGGCTTTCTCTGGTACCACTATGCTAATGCTACCCTTCATTCCAGAATCTCCATACTGGTTGATTCAAAAAGGTAAGGACGTCGAGGCCATGAAGAATATCAAAAAAATGTTCTTAGATGAAAACCTTTCTCAACAGCAATATGCTATCATGAAGATTACTGTCGATGAGGCTGAATCTATTTCAAGTCACAAGTCTTCCTACATTGATTGTTTCAAAGGTACCAACTTGAGAAGAACAGCTATACTATGTTTTGCCTTCATGATGCAATCCATGTGTGGTCTATCTTTCATTAGCGGTTACTCCACTTACTACTTCCAACTTGCAGGTTACTCGACAAAGAAGTCTTACCAGTTGGGTTGCGGAGGTCAAGCCCTAGCAGTTTCAGGTGTCATCTCTTCATGGTTTATCGTTGATAGATTTGGTCGTCGTCCATTGGCATTGTTTGGTATCTGCTCTTTGACCCTTTTGAACCTATTGTTTGCGTGTACCGGTTTGAATGAAGATAACGCAAGTTCTATGACTGCCGCTGCTGCCTTCATCGTCATGTACAACTATTTCTACAACATTGGTATAGGTTTGATTCCATACGTTCTGTCTGCAGAAATTTCATCCGTTGTGTTGAGGGCTAAGACCAACGCCCTTGGTAACATTGTCAATTATGCCTTCCAATGTATGTGGTCTTTTGTCTTGCCATTCATGTTCAACCCTGATCAAGCAGACATGGGATCAAAGATTGGCTTTATCTTTGTCGGTACTTCTGCTCTTTCCATTGCTGTCTTCTACTTCTTTTTACCAGAAACCGCAAACAGGTCGTTCGAAGAGATTGATGAAATGTTCAATGCTGGTATTCCAGCCAGAAAATGGGTCGAATACAGGAGTGAATACACAAAGAAAAGTGACGCTCTTAATGAGTCAAAGCAAACTGTTGGACATGTTGAATATGCCAGCTCCCTTTCTGAAAAATGATTTTGATTGTTCTTCTTTGCACTTTTTGTACTCGTGCCCTTTTATGATTGAAGAAAATATATTTTGCTTACTTTATGATCTCGAAGAGCCGTTGTAATCTGGTAATCTGTGTTGCACACCAAACTAAAGAGTTTTCCTGGATAAGCCAGCGCGTAAAGATTGATAATAAGGTTTTCAGTCGGCATATGCGGTAAACTGTATATTAGTACAACGATTTTTGACAACTTTATGATAATATTTAAAGACTGAATACAGAAAGTAAGTTTGGAAAGATGATAAACACTTTCAGTGCTTCCACTGCAAAGACTTCCAGATGCTTCAAAACTGTTGTAGAGTTATTTTTCAAGATTTAAAATTTCGAACTTTCCATCTTCACATTGCTAAGATTTCTAGATATATTACTTGAACATAACAACTTGTTCAAACCTTGAACTCTCGAAGAACTACAATCTATGGGACTTTATTGATGCAAATAATTGGAAAAACTGTTCATCTGCTCGCCACTTATGATTTGTCGTGACGAAAGCCCCATATGGGAACGTGCCATCGTATTTTTTAGTGGCTACAAGTGACTCTAAGGTTTCAACGTCAACTCCCGGTGCTCTGTACTGTTTCCGTTCTTTTGACTGAGACTTTTCCTGAATATCATCATTCAAAAAGCAGGAGACTTTATGAGGCTGCTCCTAGTCAGTTAATAGCAAGGAAGATCTTTGTCTTTTTACGATAGATTAGTTGGCAGAAGCGTTCAAATTAAAAAAGATATGGTACATAGTATACTTAAAAGACTCTCATCTTACTTAGTAGGATAACTTGAGCAAAGTGAAGGAGTGCTTCTTGAATTCCAACTCGAACTTGAAGCCAGGTTCAATTTCAAGCTCAGATTCCACAGGAGTAACTCTTTCTGGATCATCAATGGTGTTTCTAACGGTTAGGTCATCGTGGTACAACTCCCATTGCTTGATCGACTTAATCTTGTGACCATCGTCAGGCAAAACAATCTTGGTTGTAGCATCTTCTGTCTCGGATCTGTTGACAACAGCTAGATATATAGCATCTTCGTCATCTCTGGCAACGGCAGAACAGTCAAGGAATGGCATCTGGAGGTCGATCTCACTGACAAAGGTGAGGTATCCTTCAGCAGCGTCAAACCCGGTCTTACCAGTGTAAACAGGACTCTTGACGTGCAAGTTCAAAGCACTACCGTTCTTCATGTGGTTAGAGAACAATCTCAATGGATGATATGTTGTTTGTAGGAACATCTTATCCTTGTCGGTCATGATAGGAGCAATGACGTTGACCAACTGAGCAATGTTACACATACCCAACGACTCACACTGTCTAATGAAGACGTTCAACCAAGAGGCAACAGCAATGGCATCACTGAAAGTGTACTTCTCTTCGGCACCATCGAACCCATCGGCTCTTCTTGGGTTCCACACGTTCCACTCGTCGAAACAGATCTTAACAGGCTCCTTAACAGCATGCGTACCATCGACAGAATGAGACTGTGGAGCACCACCAATCCTTGCCAGTTCGAACAGTCTACTTGTGATCTGGATAGCAATCTCGGCGGCACCAGGAGTCATGGCGTTCTTGTGGAAATCCTCAGAGGCTGTGTATATGTGGATGGAATGCATGTCAACCATGTTGTATAGCTCGCTGGTGACGTATCTGTCCCAATCGTCATGACCGTTGTTACCACATGAGATTAGCTTGACTGTTGGATCCAGCAACTTGATAGCCTTTGCCCATTGGAACGCCTTCTTGGAGTAGTCTTCCTTGGTCATTTGACCAACCTGCCATGGTCCCCAAACCTCGTTACCCAAACTCCAGTACTTGACGTTGTATGGCTTTTCGTGACCATTCTTTCTTCTGAGGTTTGCGTAGTATGTGTTTCTGTCGGAGTTACAGTATTCAATCCAACCCAATGCTTCATCCAAGGTACCTGTACCCATGTTCAAGCAGAAGTATGGTTCGACGTTCATGAAATCACACCACTGCATAAACTCATCCGTTCCAAATTTGTTTGACTCTTCACCCAACCATGCCAATTCTGGTCTTCTTGGTCTGTCCTCAACTGGACCAACACCGTCGATCCAATGGTATGAGGAAACAAAGTTTCCTCCTGGCCATCTGACGACAGGCATCTCCAAATCCTTGATGGCTTGAGCAACGTCCAATCTGTAACCCAACTCATTGACTGGAGCATTTGGGGTGTCGTAATCCACGATACCGTTGTAGATACAACGGCCCATATGTTCGAGGAAACCAGAGTAGATCTTGTCATCAACCTTTGCGATCTTTCTGAAAGGATCGATTCTGATTTCTGATTTTGCCAACGAGTCTGTGGTTTCAACTGTTTGCTTTGATGATGACATGATGTTGATTTGTAATTATTTATGCTTTGCTCAAGTGATTGGTTTGAATCGAGAGGTGCTTGAACTGCTTCAGCAACGGAGAAAGAAAAAAGATGAGAAATCAGGAGATATACCGTCTCTTTTGTAGTACCCCAGACCCCAGAGCCAAATTTCCCCCCGAAGCGCCTGCTCAAAGGCTGACCCGAGGATAAATGTTCACATCAGTTGCACCGGAACGAAAAAAGTTACATTGGTAGTAACTGTATGGGGCGGTGGTAGTAATGTTGAATTCTAAAGATGACGAAACGTATGGGGGGTCCATGCTGGGTGAATGTTTGTTAATTCATACCCCAGGGATCAATGAATAGAAGTGGGGCAGAAGCAGTGGGGAATGTTTAACAATAAACAATAGAAGGTGCTCATGCATGCAGAGCTTAATTTTGTTCCAACGTCGTATGAAAAATTGTGGATTGTCCGATGGCACCTGTCGCTGGGGTTATCTGAGAAGCAGTCACTCATCCACTCCCCGATGATAATCTATTCGACTTTTATCATCCAGCCACTCTCGTTCAACCCCACATTGGGAAGCGTTGCCATACTGATTCAACTCGTTGCACATTGCAAGAAACTCGTCGACACCCGCGTCGGTACATACGTGTGTATACTGACGTGCAAGTACAAGCTAGCGAGATTTGCTTCCGAGGATTGAATGTCCCAAGGTGTACATTTCTCCGCTATCGTTCCAGTAAAACACGTTACACGCTATACGAACTGGGATAAAAAGTACGCAACTGCAATTGAAGGATCAGCTGTGATGTTCAATGACGCAAATGAGAGTAGCTCTGTGAATTGAAGCAGTTCCGGCTGGGGCCGTTTCAATATGAAAATTCTCATATTAGTTCCGGTAAAGAGAACCCAACCTTTATTCAGCGGTAATAGACGTTAAGACAGAACCGATTCTCATATATCGTGATGTTTTACAAACAGCTGGAAACACTCTAGGTGACGTAAGCCTGAGTGTTTGGATTTTCCGAATATCGGGGGAAAGTGATCATCATACTGCTCTTTGGTTGTAGAAGAACTGATAATGTCAATCTGCCTGGTCTCTGTAGTTTTCGGTGAGTAGCAGTCCTTCAACATGGCCAATCTATTGACGTCCGTTCCACACCGAACGGCAAACAAACAACTACTGATGGTGCATCTCTACCCCCTGCCCCCTTTGAGTATGACCATAAAGATTTTCTCCGTGTGGCAACTGAAACTTTCCTGGCTAAAGTATGTGTGTGGATTGGCCCTGGAAATGCTATCCCGGCGACCGCAGTATACACAGAATGTTACCCCACTAAGTATGAGGCCCTGCGGCTATTGTTCCCCGTAGTTGAGCTTTGAGCCTGAGTTGCTGGGGAGTCGTGCACCGTCCAATCTTTTCACCGCGCTTTGACTGCAGCCCCGGGAGAGTGTCCAACATCGTCATCAAGCTCAGCCATTCTCAGGCCATGCCTGTTGGCCTAACTAACGCTATTGATCCGCCGGGGCCTTGAATTGGCAATCTAAACCTTATAATTGTTCCACCTGTATGATTCTGGGGAGCTATTGTAAGCCATCATGAAGCAACTCTTATATAAATAGCGGTAGCTGCCGCTTTGATTGAATTTCGAGATTGGTTTCAATGGTCCATTCTCTCTTCACAAAAGTAGATCTTGAATTACTACTATACAGAACAACAACTAAGACACAAATTATACGATGTCTGACGAAGAAAACATTCAATATCAGACTAGCCCTGTGGGGGTTACGGGAGATGAAATTGAAGAATCTAAAGATCACCTTCGTGAACAATCCGAGGCTCAGCAGGAGGTGGAACACAACCTAACTAGATGGCAGGCAATAAAGGCTTACCCACGTCCTTTTGGCTACATTCTAGTTATAATCTGGACTTTGATTTTGGTTGGTTTTGAGAATCAGGTTGGTGGTATCGTTCTTGCCATCCCTGAGTTTAGAAAAGATTTCGGATACTACTATGCTGCCGATGGTGACTGGGTTTTGGACGGTCAGTGGCAATCTGCCATCAGTGGTGGTCCAGTCGGTGCTATTGCAGTTGGTGCCTTTGCTGGTTCATTCTTTGGTGACAGATTTGGTAGAAAGTGGGTGATGTTTACCTCCACCGTGCTTACAATGGCCTTCATTGGTATCGAATACTCTGCAACAACCATCGAAGTTTTCTTTGCCGGAAAGTTCCTAAACAGTTTCGTCTTGGGTGGTTTGACCACTCTATGTACCTCATACGTTGGTGAGATTGCTCCTTTGGCTCTGAGAGGTCTTGCCTCAGCCTTGTGTGCATTGTCACTATCCATTGGACCTTTCACCTGTTACTTGATCAACAACACCACCAGTGCCTACACCGACCGTATGGCCTACAGATCCTTGTTTATTGCTCAATGGGCTTTCTCTGGTACCGCTATGCTAATGCTACCCTTCATTCCAGAATCTCCATACTGGTTGATTCAAAAAAATAAGGACGTCGAGGCCATGAAGAATATCAAAAGAATGTTCTTAGATGAAAACCTTTCTCAACAGCAATATGCTATCATGAAGATTACCGTTGAGGAGGCTAACGCTACCTCAAGTCAAAAAGCCACCTACGTTGAGTGCTTCAGAGGTACCAACTTGAGAAGAACTTTGATTCTAGCTTTTGCCTTCATGATGCAATCCATGTGTGGTCTATCTTTCGTTAACGGTTACTCCACTTACTACTTCCAACTTGCAGGTTACTCGACAAAGAAGTCTTACCAGTTGGGTTGCGGAGGTCAAGCCCTAGCAGTTTCAGGTGTCATCTCTTCATGGTTTATCGTTGATAGATTTGGTCGTCGTCCATTGGCATTGTTTGGTATCTGTTCTTTGACCCTTTTGAACCTATTGTTTGCATGTACCGGTTTGAAGGAAGATAACGCAAGTTCCATGACTGCCGCTGCTGCCTTCATCGTCATGTACAACTATTTCTACAACATTGGTATGGGTTTGATTCCATATGTTCTGTCTGCAGAAATTTCATCCGTCGTGTTGAGGGCTAAGACCAACGCCCTTGGTAACATTGTCAATTATGCCTTCCAGTGTATGTGGTCTTTTGTCTTGCCATTCATGTTCAACCCTGATCAAGCAGACATGGGATCAAGCATTGGCTTCATCTTTCTCGGTACTTCTGCTCTTTCCATTGCTGTCTTCTACTTCTTTTTACCAGAAACCGCAAACAGGTCGTTCGAAGAGATTGATGAAATGTTCAATGCTGGTATTCCAGCCAGAAAATGGGTCGAATACAGGAGTGAATACACAAAGAGAACTGATGCTCTTAATGAGTCAAAGCAAACTGTTGGACATATTGAATACGCCGGTTCCGTTGCTGAAAAATGATTTTGATCTTTCTTCTTTGAACTTTTTGTACTCGTCTCCCCTAGATTATTACTTAAGAAGATATATTCTGATTGCTTTATGATTTCGAAGGCAGTTGTAATTTAAAAATCTGTGTTGCTCACCAAATCAAGGAGTTCTTTGGGATAAGCCAGTGCGTAAAAGTAGCTTTCGTATGTAATACGATTTGCAGTCGGTATATGCGGTAAGCTGTATATGTTTGCAATGATTTTTGACCGCTTTGTGGTAACAATCATAGACTGAATCCAGAAAATAAGTTTGGAAAGATGATAAAAACCGAAAGTCTCTGAATTGCAAACACTTCCAGGTGATTCAATAAATTTTGTAAAGTTATTCTTCAAGATTTCAAATTTTGAAATTTCCATCTCTAGGTTGATAAAACTTCTAGACATAATATTAGAACGTAAATACTTTTTTTTAACCCTGAACTTCCTAATATAATCCATGGAGCCTTATTGATGAGATAACTGGGAGAACCGTCTATCTGCTTGCCACTTATGATTTACCGGGATGAAAGCCCCATATGGGAACACGCTATCACCATTTCAGAAGCAGGAGATTTTATGAGGCTGCCCCTAGTCAGTTATCAGCAAGGAAGGTTTTCTTACAAAGGATTAGTTGGCATAAGCGTCCAAATTCAAAAAGGTACGGTACACAGTATACTTAAAAGACTCTCGTCTTACTTAGTAGGATAACTTGAGCAATGTGAAGGAATGCTTCTTGAATTCCAACTCGAACTTGAAGCCAGGTTCAATTTCAAGCTCAGATTCCACAGGAGTAACTCTTTCTGGATCATCAATGGTGTTTCTAACGGTTAGGTCATCGTGGTACAACTCCCATTGCTTGATCGACTTAATCTTGTGACCATCGTCAGGCAAAACAATCTTGGTTGTAGCATCTTCTGTCTCGGATCTGTTGACAACAGCTAGATATATAGCATCTTCGTCATCTCTGGCAACGGCAGAACAGTCAAGGAATGGCATCTGGGTGTCGATCTCACTGACAAACGTGAGATATCCTTCAACACCCTCATATCCGGTCTTACCAGTGTAAACAGGACTCTTGACGTGCAAGTTCAAAGCACTACCGTTCTTCATGTGGTTAGAGAACAATCTCAATGGATGATATGTTGTTTGTAGGAACATCTTATCCTTGTCGGTCATGATAGGAGCAATGACGTTGACCAACTGAGCAATGTTACACATACCCAACGACTCACACTGTCTAATGAAGACGTTCAACCAAGAGGCAACAGCAATGGCATCACTGAAAGTATACTTCTCTTCGGCACCATCGAACCCATCGGCTCTTCTTGGGTCCCACACGTTCCACTCATCGAAACAGATCTTAACAGGCTCCTTAACAGCATGCGTACCATCGACAGAATGAGACTGTGGGGCACCACCAATCCTTGCCAGTTCGAACAGTCTACTTGTGATCTGGATAGCAATCTCGGCAGCACCAGGATTCATGGCGTTCCTGTGGAAATCCTCAGAGGTTGTGTATATGTGGATGGAATGCATGTCAACCATGTTGTATAGCTCGCTGGTGACGTATCTGTCCCAATCGTCATGACCGTTGTTACCACATGAGATTAGCTTGACCGTTGGATCCAGCAACTTGATAGCCTTTGCCCATTGGAACGCCTTCTTGGAGTAGTCTTCCTTGGTCATTTGACCAACCTGCCATGGTCCCCAAACCTCGTTACCCAAACTCCAGTACTTGACGTTGTATGGCTTTTCGTGACCATTCTTTCTTCTGAGGTTTGCGTAGTATGTGTTTCTGTCGGAGTTACAGTATTCAATCCAACCCAATGCTTCATCCAAGGTACCTGTACCCATGTTCAAGCAGAAGTATGGTTCGACGTTCATGAAATCACACCACTGCATAAACTCATCCGTTCCAAATTTGTTTGATTCTTCACCCAACCATGCCAATTCTGGTCTTCTTGGTCTATCCTCAACTGGACCAACACCGTCGATCCAATGGTATGAGGAAACAAAGTTTCCTCCTGGCCATCTGACGACAGGCATCTCCAAATCCTTGATGGCTTGAGCAACGTCCAATCTGTAACCCAACTCATTGACTGGAGCATTTGGGGTGTCGTAATCCACGATACCGTTGTAGATACAACGACCCATATGTTCGAGGAAACCAGAATAGATCTTGTCGTCAACCTTTGCGATCTTTCTGAAAGGATCGATTCTGATTTCTGATTTTGCCAACGAGTCTGTGGTTTCAACTGTTTGCTTTGATGATGACATGATGTTGATTTGTAATTTTGCTTAGATGGTAGGTTCGAATTAAGAAGTAATTGAAGTGCCTCTGCTAGTTAGACAACGGAGAAAGAAAAAAGATGAGAAATCAGAAGATATACCGTCTCTTTTGTATCTCTGACCCCAGGGTCCAACCCCCCGAAGCTACAACGCGAAAGCCTGCTCAAAGGCTGACCGGAGCAAATGTTCACATCAGTTGCACCCGAACGAAAAAAGTCACATTGATAATGATTGTATGGGGTGGTGGTGTTATTTTCCGTGGATGAGGAAACGTCCATGCTGGTTGAATGTCTGTTCATTCATTCCCCAGGTTGAATAAAAGTGGGGCAGAAGCAACAAACAATAGAAGGTGCTCATGCATGCAGAGCTTAAAAAGATCGAACGTCGCACGAAAAATCGAGGATTGTCCGATGGCACCTGCCTCGTGGGATATCTGAGAAGCGGTCAGTCATTCAGTTCCGGGTGATTCGACTTGTGTATCATCCAACCACCACTCTCGTTCAACCCCACATTGGGAAGCGTTGCCATATTCATCTCGTTTGACGTTGCAAGAAACTCGTCGACACCCATATAGGTACATACGCGTATACATATGTATGATGACGTGTACGTACAAACTAGCGAGACTAGTTTACGGGGAATGTCCCGAGGTATTCATTTCCCCGCTATCATTACAGTAAAACACGTTACACGATATTTGAACTGAGGTAAAAGTGCACAACGTCAATAAAAAAATAATCTTGATCATCATCGAAACGAATAAGGGTAGCTCTTCCAGCTGAGTCCGCTTCATGATGAAAATTCCCATGTTTGTTCTCGTCAAGGGACCATGAATTGATTTGAAATTGGAAGCCTGAGAGAGAAAGAGAGTAAGACTTACTAAAATCTGCATCTTGCCTCAAGCTCCTGCTTTCAATTTATTTCACTCTATCAACTCAAAACTGGTGTGTCTAGAGGAGTTGGATGGAGAAGTTGTTCACCAGACTATGACGTTTTTGACGTCTATCAACCACCTCCTCACATTTACCATCAACTGACAACGGATTCGAGGTCTGACTGATGCTTGCTTGTTTTGTTAAGTTTCAGCATAGTTTGGCTGGCATCTCGGTCGATCTCTTGAAATGATTAGTCACTGATACTGAACTCTTCTGGATGCATGAAGCTGTCGCTCTGGCCCTTGCGTCAACAAGCAAGGGAAGCTTCACACTGGAACACTCCCAGCTACTAACACTAGTGGTCAAACCGAACTCAGTCATCACCTACTGGGATCCTTCATTACGATGACTGCAGTTACAATCCACTGGGATGCTGGGCTACGATGGCCAAGGGCAACCAGTCAACTCTAACTTGACCTCCGGTACAGGGATTCATCCACTGGTGATCTCTATAAAGATAAAGAAGCGTCTAGTAACACCTTTGAACCTCAACAAAAGGTGGTAACGTCAGAGAGGACCATTGGATTAGTCACAACCATAAAATTGGGCTATAGCTCATGTTTCCCCACGATTTCTTCAGATTCAAAGCTTCAGTACGATTATCCGGTGTCGCTCCTTCCTTCCTGTACCGGCATTACTCATACATGGTAGAACACCGTCGTAAGCCGAGCTGCCTACTGCTCTCTGCAGCGCTAGCATGAGGTCTCGGGTAAGTGCATGGGGGAGGGCATGGCATGGCATGGCACGGCTCACCCGCGGCAGCACTTTGCGCCTTAGAGCCTGTGCCGCCGCCTGTACTTTCCCCGGTGATGGACGAATGCTCCCCTGTGCACCCGTGTGGACGCGTGCTGGCCCCCCCCGTGACACACCAGGCCTACCGGGCCCGTTGGTGAGTCATTGCGGATCGAGCATTATATCCAATGTTCACCTCACGGCACTTTTCAACAGTTTGTGTATTTTCGTTCAATAAAAAGAGCCCAAACACCACTCAACTTTGGCTTCTTGGCTTCTAACAGACAATATTGTTCGCTTCAAGATATCCGTTCTTGTACTTAACGCTTCGTTTGAACACACCCTATATTCTCCATACCAGCTGAAAAATTTCACAAACTTTTCATTTTCACAAGGAAACCATCAAAAGTGTAAAAAAATTACTTTTTCTTTCAAGATGTTTTCTTCAGTCAAGAGATCTCTCATATCAAGAAGCCCTACGGGTCTACTACGTTCACCATTGGCAAGAATGTCTTCACAGATCGCACCTCTAGATGCTTCAAAGTTAGTCATCACAAAGACAACATCCCCTAAGAACAAACTTCCAAACGATCAGTTGGTGTTTGGTCAGTCTTTCGTCGACCATATGCTAACCATCGAATGGAACCAATCCACCGGTTGGGCAGCCCCTGAGATCAAGCCATACGGTAACCTGTCCTTGGACCCATCTGCCTGTGTGTTCCATTACTCCTTCGAACTGTTCGAAGGTTTGAAAGCATACAAAGGCTCAAAAGGTGAGGTGAGGATGTTCAGACCAGACAAGAACATGGAAAGAATGAACAAATCCGCAGAAAGAATCTGTCTTCCTACCTTCGATCCAGAAGAACTAACAAAGTTGATGGGTGAACTCTTGAAGCTGGACAAATCGTTCATTCCTGAAGGACGTGGCTATTCTTTGTATCTAAGACCAACCATGATTGGTACCACTGCAGGTCTAGGTGTTGGAACTCCTGATAAGGCTCTACTGTTCGTCATTGCTTCACCAGTTGGTCCATACTACAAGACAGGTTTCAAGGCCGTCAAGCTTGAAGCTACAGACTATGCCACTAGAGCATGGCCAGGAGGTGTTGGTGATAAGAAGTTGGGTGCCAACTATGCTCCATGCATCAAGCCTCAATTGGAAGCCGCCTCAAGAGGTTATCAACAGAACCTGTGGTTGTTCGGCCCTGAAAAGAACGTTACCGAGGTTGGTACGATGAACTTCTTTGCCGTCTTCAAAGATTCAAAGACCGGTAAGAAGGAGTTGGTGACTGCTCCTTTGGACGGTACCATCTTGGCAGGTATCACAAGAGATTCCATCTTGAGTTTGGCAAGGGAAAAGTTGAACAAGGACGAATGGGAAATTAGCGAGAGATACTGTACCATCACCGAAATCCGTGACAGGGCTGCCAAGGGTGAACTAGACGAAGCTTTCGGTTCAGGTACCGCTGCCGTTGTGTCTCCAATCAAGGCCATTGGTTACGAAGGTGTCGACATTGAAGTTCCATTGCTTCCAGGCGAACAGAGTGGACCATTGACCAAGGAAATTGCCAACTGGATTGCTGAGTTGCAATACGGTGACATTGAGAGTGACTGGTCAAGAGTTGTTGCTTAAGAAAAGGAAAACACTCACAAACGCCCATCAACATTGTCAATATCAACCCCAATATCAACCCCAATATCAACCCAAGATCATCACCATCATAATTACTCGAGTCTTGAACTGTCCTTACCAAATTCGAACTGGTTTCTGGACAGTTGACCATTATTTTTATTTCTTCTTCTCAATTCACATCAGGTTAATCTGTTTTTCTGCTCCTCTCTGAAGTTGATTCCTATATAGAATTAGATCCATCTAAAATCAAGTTATCCGCATACAACAACGATAGATTGTACATGGTAAAAGGCATAATAGAAATTGGAGATTCAAGATCTGCATTTCAAACCCAATCTGAAGTGTGTTAACACCGTTGGTTAATCCGTCGAACACAGCCTTGGGACTGTATGCGCGAGCCGCACGGATAAACCGATGCTCGCCCCTTGGAGCAATGCTATTATTACTGCAACTTCAATCGAAACTTTTCAAGATGGGGTTGCCATCCTTCTTTGATTCTTCTTCCACTTTAACTCTTTTATCAGTCAACTAATAAAACTACAAGACTGTTCACCAAATATAAATAGAACACGACATCATGATGTTTGAAAAAGAGCTTGTTGCATTCTTGCATTCCCCACAACCAGCATTTAAACTTCTCTACACAACGAACCAACTGATCCTACCATTAACACAACGTCTACTGATTCTTGATTCTTCGTTTAATCCACCACATAGGGGTCATCATTCACTGGTTATGAAGTCCATAATGCACAACTTCGATGCATCCTCCAATAATACCGTCAGTACGATAAACACAAAGTCCGTCTTGCTTCTCCTGTCGGTAAAGAACGCCGACAAACAATCAGATCAACCGGCAAGCTTTCCAGATAGGTTAAGGATGATGCATGATCTAGCCAATGAGATCACCAATACTTTGGGTGTCTCATGCGGTGTTGGTATTACCGACAAGTCTCTGTTTGTGGATAAGGCTGCCGTGTTGAATCAACATTTCAACGGTTCAGGCAAGACCAATACCAATCTTAAGCTTACTTTTTTACTAGGATTTGATACGTTGATTAGGGTGATGGATCCCAAGTATTATTTACCGGTGAGTGTTGCCGACTCTTTGAGAGGGTTTTTCCAACATTGTGATTGCTTCGTGTTGACTAGAGAGGACAAAGCTCATTCGATCGAATTTCAGAAGAAATACATTACAAAACTAAAGGAGGAAAATGCTGCTGAAAGATGGGGAGAGAAGATAGCTGTTGTTGATGGAGATGATGACAAATTAGCGATCAGTTCCTCTGAAATCAGGAAACTTGCCATTGATGGTAAAGAAAAAGATTGGACGAGCAAAACATTTGACGAAATCGCACAGTATATCAAGAACAATCGAATCTATGAGCATTGAGTCCTCGGAGCATACCGATCAGTCCCTGCCCATTGGAGAAGCCGTTTATTGGACCTTCAATCGGAAATCGTTAGCAAAGAGTACTTTTTTACTGTTCAAATGTGGATTAGATTGTCAAATAAGGAGAAGATTGGTCAAAGGAGGATGATGGTACATCAGTTGGAGGCTGTGCATCAATATGCGCCGCAGCACGCGAGCCAAAAATGTCTGGATTCGAACGTTAGTTAGTTGGTTAGTTAGCACATGGTTGGAATAGACCAGGAATATACGACGGAACGATGGAAGGTGTCGTGTTCGTTTGGGAGGTTGCGGTTGAAGCCATTGAAAAGTGGCCAGGTGGCACACACCAAAGTACGGGTAAAGAGCCGCACTGTAGCCTCATTGCCTTTAGAAAATGCCGATGGAAGAGAGAGTTTCAATCACTCAGTTTTATAATTATTCCTTCATTAAATATTGATATGATGAGTTGACATTAGATAACTGCTACTGTCACTATTACCATTTGCCATTGCCAATGCCATTGAGGTCAGTGTTGAAGATTGAAGAGTCTCTTCAGCAGGTGTAAAGTAAAGTGCTGGCTGGCCACTACCGCATGGAACACTCTAGAGGCCACGTAAGACAGAGCCGTCCGGGTAACCCTTGAGGAGTGGGAACTTGGAAAGGGTTACCCGCCTTCTATCCGCATAAATGCTGCAAAAGCGCTGCAAAAATGTTTGAAATTTCAGCCATTCCGCAATTATTCTTACTCTGCCTTTGCCACCCTGTCGGTTCGGTCCCCACCATCACTCCTGTCCACCACTTTCTCTTCTTTGGAAAAGTTTTTCTTCCCGTTTAACTAAGGTATTTGCCACCCCTCACCTTTTTACTCCCATACTTAAGAGCTTGAGAACAGCACACAAAGTTCAAGTAACTACACAACTTAGTTGATAAGACCATCCTCTTACACAACTAGAACCAAGTTATCATCTAGCTGAATTCTATATCAGTCTTTAGAAGATTTCACTCCATTCTCGTTATCTTTTGTTGATATAAAAACAAGTTTAACACCACACTTTTTTCTAACTGGACTACTTAGTTGTTTCGTTCAGTTTTTGGAACACGTTTCTTATTGGTCAGACAGAAATTTGCCTACAGGCTTACCACTTCTCTGCCATCTTTTGATTCCGTGTCAGAAAAATAGTCTTCCCAATTCATCAGGGCCTCTAAGCTACTCATTTTTTTGAATTCGGCCACGACCTTTTGGATCCCACCTTTTCCATCCCACCTTTTCCTCACCTCTACATCCACATCTACAACATATACCCCCTCTTTCACCATGGCATTGTCATTGAAACGTGCTTTTGCACAGTCAGACATGGACAAGGAAAACCATCCATCATCACCATGCTCCAACTCCTCTCCTTCACTCACACACAGCAAGATAAAGAGACCTTGTCTCTTGCCTCCTGTTGCCAACAAGTTGTTGTACGTTCGTGACGGCGCTCACCAAAACTCATCAAGCGATGACGATTCATCAGACGATGACTATCCCTCACCGCAAGTCTCACACTCAGGCTTGAGCGTGAGAAAGAACAACAGGTTGAGAAATCAGAGGAGAAACTACAGAAACATTACAAAGTCATTATCTGGAGCTCCTCTAGATTCGAAGCTAAGCAAAGCGGTTGCTCAATACAGTGATGACGATGATGAAGATGAACGTAATGTCGATAGTGATGCCACTTCGACACCATCCACATCTAGACATTATCAACAGCATTCCCGTTCTCGTTCGTTATCCGGATCCATCAACAACAACAACTCAAACAGCAATAACAACAAGAGGCCAAGCTGTTCCAACATCACAGGCTCTCCTTCCTATGGAAACTCTTCTGCTATCACAACATTACAGGTCGATCAGCCACAGAAGTTGAGACACTATCTACCAAATTCCGACTTTTCTGCTAGATCACGCTGCTTTGAGTACTTGGTTGGCGCCATTGATGAAGCTTGGGCAAGATACTGTGACGCCACTTCCTATGCCGAAGATGAAGTTTATGGATACGATGCAGGCAACGCTATTCCACAAACTCCAGCATCCGTCATTTCATCAGATGAGGAAGAAGGTTACAAGTCTGAGATCTCAGTCACCACTAGTATCACCGACTATGATAGCGACTTCCCTGCAGATGCTGCACCAAAGAAACCTTCGATGACTCGTCGTGTTTCTGAGGTTCCCGCTAACGTTAGGTTACAACAGCTCAAGGATAGACTTATCAAGGCTAAATACTACTTGCAAGACTATGTCGATTCCGAAGATTCTGAAGAATGCTCGTTGTTCTGGAAGAAGTGGGACTTGATCAAGTATGCCACGATTGAGTTGGTCGAGGATGATGACGACGATGATGTCGTTGAAAGTCAAATCGAGGAGCTTGAATCTGGTCGTTACTCGTTTGCAACTTAGGTCAGTCTTAGAGACTGACTCTTATTATTCACAGGGTGTGATTTTTATTGGAAACGAAGGAAAAAGAAGAAAAAATAATTCAACATCAATTTTGTACAGTATGGGATCAGTTTTTTGTTTTTTTTTGAATTTATATCGGTGTTTCTGGAGTTTGAATTTATATTCATTTTTACGCTGTTACTCATGAGACTACAATTGGTTGGATGGATGACACTTGTTCATCTTTCTATTCTCTTTTGCATTGCTCATGAGCTTACAGTTATCGTCTTTACTTCTATGCTTATTTCCTTTTTATCTTTTGATTAGCCAAGAGGAAGATTCTGGTATGTGATCATACCTTTTCAGTTCCTCTGTCTTATATTTCCATATCTCTTTTTACTATTTATTAATGTATACTAGTTCTTTACTTTCTATCGGTTAATTTGTAGTGTAGGATATAACCAGTCGAAACACAGCCAAAACTGCTCTCGATTTTGGTAGCACTGGCCAACTTTTGAAACTTCACTTCAATTGACCTATCTATGCCAATCTACTTGATTAAGAGAATAGTTGGTGACTACAGATATGGCTGTTATAAACAACGTGACGATAATCATTATGAAAAGATGCAGAGTAGCGAAGAATAAAGAGGATAAAAAGGGTTATATGGGGGTAGCAAGCGAGTTGAATATCACTTCAACAATTGCAAAAACAAGGCAAAAAAAAGATACTTGGGTACTTCCAGCACACACTTGCAACAGTTTTATGTCGTGAAAAATCAAACAGGTGATTTTGGTCTCAACTGCTCAATCTCATCATCCAAGGGAATCTTATGGCCAATTGAAGCAATCTCCTGTTTGTAGGTAGCAGGATCAAAATTGTCCAAAATCACATCTGGACTCATGATGATCCAGCCTGGTCTAAGCTTGACAGGATGGTCGAGTCCAGTTCTGGAAGGAATAATGTGTAATCTCTTTGTTGCAGTTGAAAAGTTTTCGGCAACTTGATAAATTTGAGAAGGAACTGCAGAATTTTGAGTGGTTTCATTCTCAATCGAAAGATCTGTGTTGATATTACAGTGAATCAAATCTTTATCGGTTGACCTTCTCACAGTTCCCGTGATACACATCCAGCAATGCCATTGCATCTGTTCCAAAAGTTGTTCTTCTGGAATCGTGGAATCAGTTGGGTAGTAGGGGGAGTTCTTATCAACTGGCACAAACACCAATTCTTCCGATCTTCTAAACTTCTTAGTCCACAGGTTGGAGTTTGAGAGTAACTTTGAAAGCTCTGATATTTTTTGTGTTGAAGCCCAAACAAACAAAAAGCCAGGTTTGGAACACAGTCTATCGATTGGCAACTGAGAGAGCAAAGGGTATAGCAACTGGTTCTCGGCTAAAGCACCTATCATAATAATGTCAAACTGAAGGTTGTCTCTGTTGATCCAGTTGTTCAACGTTTCGGTTATCCTTTCAGGCTTGACTCGAGCACCGTATGATTTTGTGGCAAACTTTTTGACCTGTTCTTGTTTTAGCTTAAGTAGTCTTTGCAACTTAGGATAACCTTCAACTGGTTGAACGGCATTTCTAATGTACCTGACAGGCATGACACCGGTGTGAATATAACTGTTGGAAAAATCATTTTTGAAGCAAGGAGCACAATCCTTGTTGTTGGCGGAGTAATTTCTAAATCCTTGGTTATTACCATTGTTGTGGCTATTACTGTAGACTCTATAGTTGGGACCGTTGCTATTGTGGTAATTTCCCTTTGCCTGTTTCGAATGATTATACTGTTGAGCTGACCTTTCGTAAGAATCTTTCGAAGACGCCCTTGAAGCAACCAACCTATGTCCATCACCAGGCTGAAGAACAATATGCTGATGAGGCATTTTGGAATAACTGTAATGAATGTCATGTGGTCTGACTGCAGAGTGGTATTCATCCTGTGCTATGTGACTGTTGGAGGAATGCTGATTCATGGTGAAAAGGGGTTGGCTAAGGCTTGATGTGTTCCAAAAGATAAAGTTTGCAGCAATAATGCAAAAGAGATCAAAAACCGGTCCCGTATCTTTATTCTTAATTAAAGTTAAAATTAATAAGGAAGAAGAACTTACCTTTTTATCTGAAGCTTTAGTTTTGTCAGTTGAAAAAGGGGGTGCATCACTTGGATTCAAGTCTGTTTCGAGAAGTGCTATGACAAGCAACACGGAAGCAATCTAACAATGCTGTCTATCTATTTAAGAATATTAGCTGTTATTATTTTGCTTCAAACTAGGCAAGCTGGGAACTTCGGAAGTGTTAGAATATAAAAGAATGTTTTCCTTTTGTTTTTTGTAGCAGAAATGTTTCAGTTTTCTCCACATTTTTCACCTATGCCTCTCTGCCCGCATTATATTTGATGCATATTTTAACACGCGTCGTACAGTTACGTAATTATTCACGTAGCATTTTGCTGTTGTTTGGGAGCTTGGGTAAATCTGGGGGGTTAGTATGCACTGATAAGCAAAAAGGAGAGACAAGATATGATAAAAGGATACTTACTATTTGCTTGACCCTCGTCTATAAACCATTCTTCTCCTTGGCACCCACTCTTTCATTCACATCATAGCAGAGTATAGAACACAAGTCACGGTTACTCAACTCTTTATACCATGCAATCTTTTCCGTTGGATACCCCCAGAGATTCTACCCAGAGTAGAGCACCATCACCAACGAAGGGAAAGCTCAAACAGATACCACAAAAAAAACATGACCCTGGCTTTCAATTTGTCTTGGGAAATGTTCAAAGGGCATTTATAAATTTGGATAAGAAAGTATTTACTACCACTAGGTACTCCTGTGCTTTCCAAGATAGTCTCGTGCCAAGTTCACTAACAATCATACTTTAGAATGATGAATTTTCCTTACTGGATGCCTCAAACTCTCTGAATCGTCTAAACAAACATTACACGGTAACATCACAAGAACATATAGAAGCAATACTTGAATCTGGAATTTTAGATTCCATTTGTGATATCAAGAATGCAAGTTACGGAGATTCATCACTGACTTCAGAGAGCTGTGATTTATTGACCAAGCTGATGGACAGCTATGGCAAGCACCGAAATCTCAAAAGCTACAGCTCTCAACTTGTGAAATCATTGGAAAGTTTTATCTACAGTTTGAATGTTGCAAGATATGGCTTGAAAAAATCCAAAACGACAGTACAACTTGTTGAACGAGTGCTGAGCTTTTATAGAAAGTTTGATGAAACGCTTAAGTGCTCTCTACAAATGGTGGAAAATGATGAGATCCAAGCATCATACAATCAGCAGACAACAAAGTTTGTTTTTCCCACCCTTGATTTTACACAATCGTATTTGCTTAATGCAGTGACTTTGTCGCCCAGCGATCCAAACATTATTGATTTCAGCGAAGTCCTCATGAGGAAGCTAATAGCAATAGTGGACGTCTCAGCAAAACTTAGGAGATACTTTCAGTCCTCTGATATACGACAAATACTTTTAACATATCCTCTAATGTTAGTGGAGGCAAGCAACAAAACGCTAAGAAGAGACCGAATTGAGAACAAAGTCAAGCCGGTTCAGTTTGACCAAACAGCCGAATGCCTAAATTACAGAAAATCTCTGACTTATTACATGAACATTGTCAAGATCTCTACCAACACTGAAACAGAGAAATTTTTACTGGGTGGCCTTTTAGACTACTTAAAGAGTTTATTAACCCATTACGACGCCAACAAAGAGACAAAAATCTCATCACTGTTTTTTGTTGGATTTACCACCGCCATTGACACTTCAGCCCCTCTCATACAGTCCCAGATTGTCAGCTGTATTCTTGATAAAAACTTACACGTTCCCCTAATGTGGTCGTGCCTTCTATGCTTCCAGGAATCCGAGTTGTATGTTTCAGTTGACAAGGTTGCATCCAGAGTTTCTCATATTTATGCCATCAACTTTTTGCGCTTTCTGTTCAAAACCAAGTGCAAAGAGATCCATGATTCCATTTACATACCAAACTCCGAGCTTTCTGATGACCTGCCGAGCCCTCTTTGGCTTCTATCCCTGGTATCAAATCTGTTCCCGGGTACGGATGGCGTTAAGCTGATTTCAGAAAGAATGCTAGGCCGCTACAATACCGCTTCGAAGGATAGGCGCAGACTTTGCTTGAATGATGATAGCATATACTATCGAATGCTCACTGTGAGGCTAAACCTGTTTTTTTTCTACGATGATTTGGAAAACAAGGAATTTGTGCAGCTGCTGCTCGAAATTTGCCTACACACATCCAGTTGCTTGGTGGATCCAGACAGTTCTCCAATGGCTCGCTCCCTCGGCCATTTGCACGCATCATCGTTCCTGATTCTAGATTTGAAACAAAAAATAACTGATCTTGATACTGCCTCTTTATGCCACCCTTATGATTCAATAGAAACTTTGGTGGAACACAAGGATCTCGAACGTTGGCTTCTTGATGTCACATCTAGCACAATGAAGCAACGTTTCATGCAGGAGAGTTTTGAGAAGAATCGATCACATTTGAGGTTTCTCTTGGCAGACATGTACTGTTTCACAAAGTCCTACCAGATTTTGAGAAGAAAACAACTACAAAGCTCCTTAACATGAGATATTCGCACGTTGACTTACTACCATAAGGTGAATAGTCCAACAGCCCTTATACATTCACTGCTAGTACTGATTGCACATGATATTTCCTATTGTTTACAAGCAACAGAGTTAGTTCAGTTTGCTGATTAACATCCAGACCTGGACAGGAACCTGCATTGTTGGCTTTCCAAACCTGAACATTTCTTTTATATCAATGCTGAACCGTTATTATTATTTCTTCGCGGTCACAGGCCTCGTATTACTGCCCCCTTATGGCATAGTCGTAGTTTATCCAAGTCAGTCGAGCAATTTACATATGCATGAAATTACATTTTTAGGAGTAGGCACGTTTGTTGGTTACCTATTGTAACCCCAAAGCTGTTGTTGATGTTCAAGTTCTCAGACAGTATGGAGAACGATTGACAAACCATTGACTTTTTTAGTAGCTCTACAAAAACGTCATAGTCCATCATCCACAAGTTCTCTCACTTACAGAAAAAAGATTTTTCCTGATATGGCTTCTTTGCAACATACAGAACTTCAAGAATTCCACCGTTTCATCGTGTTCCTATTCCATAATCGTCGGACTGATATACATCTATCAAAAGTTTATCTGAAACTTTGCCTCTTTAGAAAGTGGAGAAGTGGATTTTTGAAAGGAGAATACCAAACGTCGCCACAGTCTAGAACACAACGTCGACAGATAGTCTATAAAAGACACCATGCATGTGCTGCCATCGAGGAGCATCGCATCATTCCAACTGATTGATGGCTATATACGCAGGAAAACCTAAAATTTTCAACGTTGTTGATAGAACTGTGGTTATTCTTGTGAGAGTTTTCGGAAATTATGTAATAATGGTTGTAAGGCGCTAATTTGATACTCTCATGAGGTTGTGGAAGGCTGAAGAAAGAGAGAGAGAGAGAGAGAACCATGTACATACGCTAGCACCGGCCAGACTTATGCAGCAAGACAGGCACGCAAAAAGTAAAGTTTTATTGTTTTGGAAAGCTTGAAACAATAAAAACTCGCTAATTCTCGCTTAAGTGACGCACATATGCAGCTTTTTTCATTTTGGTGGTTGTTATGCGAGCTCTTAGATATCCATATTAGGGGCTTGAACCTTATGCGATATAGCTGAGAAACGGGAGCACTGGCTTCTCCGTTCGATTTCCTTGACAATGATAAGAGTGACGAATGGATCTGTTCGTCATTTCCGACATTGTGTTTCACTAACTCATCTTTTTTGTAAAGCCATTTAAGATGAAAAAAAAGCGTATAAATGGGCACCTATCTTCCCTCTGTAGTATCATCCAATTTTGTTTTTATCATTTGGATACAACTTAGATCTTGTTAGTCTGTAGTTAAGTTACTTACCCATTATTCATTCATTTATTTAGTACTAGACTACCATCACTCGTTACCAAATTGAATTTAGTCATTCATTTCAAATTATGAAGTTCACTCACCCACTAGCCTTATCTGTTTTTGCTTTATTGATCAGATCAGCTCCAGTTATCCAAACTGATTCGGCTGATCTTGAAGATTTCAGTGATGAGCCATTCACCGAAATTGAAGACTGGGCGTACTCAGACGGTGGAAGTTTCACAGCTGACCTAGAATCTGAAGAGGCTGAACCAACAAGCATGGAATGGAATGGGTTCAGACATGGTCACCATCATCACAGATTCAAGCACACAAGAACCGCTGAGTTTTCAGGTACTTCGCTTTTTCAGAGCTCTGGATCTGATGCCTCACCATCAACAGTTTTGACTACTGCTACTGCAACTTTATTGTCTGTTTCAATCTCTTCAGATACTTCTTCAGATACTTCAAGTGCTTTATCATCAACCACCTCATCATCCTCATCCATCTCAACGTCTTCATCTACCACCTCATCATCAACTACTACTCCACCAACAACCACAAGTACCACTTCAACTTCGTCAACCTCCTCAACTTCGTCAACCTCCTCAACTTCGTCAACCTCCTCAACTTCGTCAACCTCCTCTGCAGAGACAACCTATACCGGTAGAGGAACATACTACTCTGTTTCCAATGACAACTGCGGTACCTCATCCACCGACTCTGACTATGTCGTTGCCATTGCCCATTCATTGTACGAGACAAGCGTTGATGGTGAAGACATTTCAAGTTACTGTGGCTCCTATATAGTTGCCTCGTACGCGGGTAACTCTGTCAAGGTTAAAGTTGTTGACTCCTGTGAGAGTTGTACCGACAAAGATTTGGACTTTTCCAGTGCTGCGTTCCAACAGTTGGCCGAGTTGGACGTTGGTGAATTGCAGATCAGTTGGTACTGGGATACTTAAGTCTAAGCTTTTTGCCTTTTCATCTACCGTTCATTGTTCTATCGTTCATTTTTTCGTTTTTATCTGCTCTAGCTTTTTATCGTGTAAGTGTTGGTCAATTAAATTATGCTTTATCTATATCGGTGTTAATGTATAAGTTTTAGTAAATTTTCTTTAAAAGTATGAACAAACATGCAGAGTGACTGAAGGTTTGCAAAAAGACAAGAACAGAAGAAAAGACAAAAAAGCAGTAAAAAGAAAGTTTGATCAAGTGTGCAATAAGGTTAGCATCATAAGAAGTGAACAAAAAAAGAAGAATAAAACAGCAGACTCAATCAAACAGGGAGAGAGAGAGAAACACCATAGTCAACAAAAAAAAGATTTTTCGAATCTAGATACCAACCAGAGCAAAGCCATAAGAAAACAAAACTCAGATTAGCCCTTAAACCAATCTCTACCTCTTGATGCTGGAGCCAACAAACCTTCCTGCCTTGGAATGTCTTCGACTCTGTGGTAACAGTTCAAGTTCTTTCTCAAGACGATCTGATAACAGGTGGCTGAACCTTGTCTTGAAATGATGGTGGAGTAAGAGAGGAAGAATTCCCAGATTCTGTACCATTTGACACCGTACTTGTTGATGACGTTATCCTTGTTTGACAACCAGTTCTTGTACCAGTCGTACAAAGTGGTTGAATAGTGGACACCAATGTTGTCAATGGAGACGGTTTCGAATCCGGTTGCTTCAAGTGCAGAAACGACAAAGTCTAGCGGAGTGGATGCATCGGCACCTGGGAAGATGTACTTGTTCATGAACAAACCCCAGATCAAATCTTCGTATTGCCATGACTTTCTCAAACCTGCATACTGTAGGAAGAAGACACCATCATCCTCAAGCATGTCATACACTTGTTGAAGGAAGGATCTGAACTTTCTGACACCAACGTGTTCGGCCATTTCAAGACAGGTGATCTTGTCGTATCTCTTTGGAGAACCATCGGCAGCCTTGACACCAGGTAGTGGAGCGTCTCTGTAATCACAACAGACAATTCTTGATTGTTCTTGAGTAACACCATACTTTGCGATTCTATCGTTACCAAACTGGGTCTGGTTCTTACCCAAGGTGACACCGGTAACTTCTGCACCGTATTCGGAAGAGGCAAATGCGGCAAGGGTACCCCAACCACAACCTAGATCCAACATCTTTTCACCCTTTTGTAGGCCAATCTTTTCACAGACAATCTTCAACTTGTTATCTTGAATCTGTTCCAAAGTTTCAGCCTTGTTGATGTCACTGATGACACCCGAAGTGTAGATCATTCTTGGACCAAGGAACCAGCTGTAAAAGTCATCACCTCTGTCGTAATGATCTCTAACCTGTTCTTCATCCTGGGACTTTGTGTGCATGATAACTTCAGGAATGAAGCCAAAGACAAAGAATTTGAATAAACTCAAGGTGAATCTGAACTGAGCCCAGTCATGTCTGTACTCCATCACGTCCAAGGCATCACCTTTGAAGGAGACTTTGTTGTCAAAGAAAAGATTGTGGAAGGTTTCCATTGGGATCTTGTTGTTTCCCTTGTACTTGTTTGCAAGTTCTTTGTCGTGGAATTCTAGGTAGAATTCGACACCTCTGTTTGGCAGCTTGACCTTTTCGTTTAGCCTTGGAGAGTAGGTGGATAGAACCGTCCACCATGCCATTAGGACAGGGAAGAAAGTGAGGACAAAGAAGAAGATGAAGGTGTATAGACCACCACCCAGTTTCTTTGAGATGTAGTATGGAACGGCTAGTAGGAATGCTAGTAGGATCCAGTTGTTGAAATGCTTTGAGCCTGCACCGTCTGCTGGCAGAGGACCATTCTTGATGGATGGGTAGTTTGTGGTTCTTGCACCACAGTCAAACGATTTCAATTCTTCCATGGCAAGTGATATCTGTTGATTGACTTATGGAAGGAGACAAAAGAAGGTGTTTGAAAAGGCCAATTGGAAGGAGAACAAGTAAATACAGAGATAAAGAAGAAGAGAGGATATTTGGTTGGATGGTCTTATCTCGAGAGTGTGTATACGAGAGGAATCGGATTTTTCACCGTTCAGGGGTCTGCTGAATGGGAACGAATGCCCGTGCTGTGTTGTGCTGTGCTGCGCGTTGTTGTCCTTTTGGGGGGAACGCGTGCCGTGCGTGCTGTGCTTGCCTGGTGGCAGCGGTGGTGATAAAGACAGGGCAGGGCCCTGCCAAAAGGCCTGCCCAAAGGCCTGCCACTGCCACTGTTACGTGTCATAAATTCCATCCTGTTGCAATGTCTGCCAGTTTTGTATCAAGTGTCAAACCATTAGAGGCTGTGCTGGCGATTGTGGTTGTTTGATGGGTGGATACGTCTATATAGAGGAGGCATCTGGGATCAACAACTAGAATAATCAAGGACTAACCTTCTTTGCTTCTTCTTGCAACCACAATTGCCCATTGTGATTGTTATTTCTTTCTGAATCTAGTCGAGATCATCTCTGTTACTTATTTCCTCGAAAACAATGGCCACAGAAGCACCATCCAATGTGACAGAGGTCATCATTGAGACTTTTAACCTCACATCATCAGCAAACTTGACATATGTGGATCAGGCAAAACAGTACACAACCCAATGGTCTCGTAACGTTGCTTTTGCACTATATGATTCCCCACTAAACGACTACATAGAACCAGCGTTTCTTTCCTACGCAACAATCATCATTCTTGCAATTACTGTGATCTATTTCGGTTCGTTCGTAACCCTCGAAAAACCAAGCACTGCTCTGCCGCCAAATCCTAAACATCCACTGTTCGATCAAACAGACATGGATATTACTTTCCAAAAAGAGACTGCCATCACCGAATCCCATGCTGTCTTGATGCCGTTTCTTGCAGGCTCAGCATTGCTCGGAATATACTACTGCATCACCCGTTTCGATAAGGATCGTATAGGCGCATTGTTGAACGTGTACGTCGTCTTGCTCAGCCTGAAATCCAACTGCTTCTCCTTCTCCTACATTTTGAATTCCCTAGCAAGATCAATTGCGTACAGGTTAGACATTAGCTCCTTGAGATTGAACAAGAGATTCTCATTGACCTTTGCCCATGACGTGACGATCCATTCTAGAGGAGTCGAAGAGAACATGGAACTACCAGAATTCACACACAGAGAAAAAATAATCAAAGAAGAGGCAATGCTCGAATCCAGATCGGACGTTAAGAAGGAAGACCAGGTGTACAACTACTACTTCACCTTGGCTGACGTGTACGGTACCATCATGGGACTGTCTTTTACCACTGCCTATTGGCTGTTGGATGGAACAAGAAATTGGATCTTGACGAACCTCCTTGGCTCATTTTCAACCATTGCATGCCTGTCGATGATTAGGATCCCTTCGTTCAAGGTGGGATTCATCCTTTTAACGTTGTTCTTCTTCTACGACATCTACTTTGTTTTCTTTTCCGACGTGATGATTGCAGTTGCAACAAAGGTTGAAATCCCAGTGAAGTTGCTCATTCCCAACAATGTTTCCAAAGAGGACGATCGTATCATGATGTCCATCCTTGGACTTGGAGACCTTGTCATCCCTGGACTGTTCATATCGCTCTGTCTAAGGTTTGACCTATACCTTCACCATAAGAAGAATCCAAATACAGAGTATTACCACTTGAGACCATTTGCAAAGACATACTTTCACAGCGCTCTCTTTGGATACTTTGTTGGGCTGTTGGCAACCGTTGGCATCCTGCACATCTATGAGCATGGCCAACCGGCATTGCTATACCTCTGTCCTGCATTGATTATCTTTGTGTCGGAGAATGCCATCATAAATGGCGAGTTCACACAACTTTGGAGTTACAACGAGGATCCAAGCAGTGAAGGGTCTGCTTCTGGTGATGGCGAACTCGAGATTGATATCATCTGCTCCAAAGAGACAATGTTTTTGGCGGGTGCCATTGTCGAGGAGAATGAGGATGAGGATAACAAAGATGAAGATCCTGACTATTTTGTGAGTTTTAGAGAAGAGGAAGATGAAGTGGAACTAGAGGACGAGGAAGTCTTTTGAGAATGTGGATACTATGTATGGCCAACGGTTTCTTCATCCGTGCCTACCGAATATCGAAACGAAAGAGAGTTCTCAACACTTGTTAGGGAAATCAAGGTTAACGAATTACGACTCTATAAATGCATTCATATTTAATGTACAAAAATAGGCATGTTACTGCTTTTTGTTTGTAGCAACACCCACTTAACACCGATCTATTCTCACCACCATTGGAGAAAAACAGCAAATTTCTCACCTTCATTAAGAAAGAGCATGGAGAAGATCTTGCCGGGTAGCAAGAGAGACCAAGCATTTATCGGTAGAACCGGCTTCCCCATAGTTTTTGTTTACTGAAGGTTCGACACTTCTGAGATAAAGCCATGCCTACACAACCGAAGTCTGTCGTTGTGGATATGAAGTTTCTCGAGGAAGCACCATGATGAAATAATGCTTCACGTGCAGCTCTCCACGAAACACGAACAACGCACCACGCATAGGCCTCCTAACCGAGTGAAAAATTCTAAACCCCGGATTAGGTATTTCACCTGAAGGATCGCCAACCTTCTTTTCGGAGTTCGTGATGGTGCCCTTCCATATACCTCTTTGTTGCCCTTACTTCAGATGTCAATTAAACCAACCGAACTCAATTGCATCAATTGTATACTGTTACAGTTCAATCGAACTCCATTTCCTATCAAATCATCATCTGAAAACACAATTGCCAGATTCAATACATTTATCCACTCTGAAAATTAACCATAACCTTCGGTGTCCTGCCCTGCATCGACCAATTCGGCACTCTGTATCTTCCGAGAAGACAACAACAATGCAACATCCTTGGTACTCTTAGGCGTTGCCAGCAGGCACAACTCCCCAAAATGCCGCCCACCCTTTCTGCCATTGAAAGGGAGAATAGGTTGGAATGGCGGCTGTCTCTCTGTTGCAAACCTCCAATTCTTCCTTCCCTCCCACCCAAAAAAGTCTCTGCTATCTGGACACCATAAGGGCTGCTGCATTTTGGCAAGAGAAAATTCACTCCACGGTGAAACATACTTGGGTGTTCAAACTCCGGTTTTCGGTGAACGCTCGACTGCCTATTCTTCTCCTAACATTCAGATTTTAAGGAATTACAAACCTTACCTTCGGCTACCGTGTCTGCCTAGTTACTTCAAGTTCAATTATACATACAGCAGACAATTGACCCCCCCACCTCAACATTCATTAGTTGATCGCCTGACTTGTCCTGGAATCAAGGGAATCTCTCAAGTTTCATCTTCGGATTACTTGTCTCCTTCCTGTGCAGTGCCTCACAGACATACAACAGGAAAGTACAAATTATTCGTGGGAGGTTAAATCATGGGGAACAGGGGGTGTTTCATGCTGCCGTAGGGCGAGGCTGAAGCAGCGTGGCACGCGGAGGGACATTTTTCACTGGCCCTATACGGGGTGAGTGCAGAATTAGGCCCCCCAGTAGCAGTTTCTTCACCCCATGGGGCCCTTGAAGTCTGACAGAGGTTCGGTGATTTTTCTAAAGAGGTCTCTTGGATGTTTTCGGTCTGTGGTTGGTCCAATTGGCAATTCTAAGTCCAACTGATCGATCAGATAGACACTCCTAGGTGCTTCAGCCGCTTGAGGGAAGACATCGGCCTAAGAAGTTGGTGATCTACAACAAGTGGTACTGGCAGCAGCGACAGCGGCAGCGCTTTGAAACACGCCAATTCTCTTGGATAGATAACAAAAGTACGCGCGGTACTACCAGTTTGCGAGAATCGGAGATGCTTTGACGGAGTAGCAGGCGCTGCACCTGTTAAAATAGGTGCCATTTGAATTCTTGGTGGACAAGGAGCGGGTAACTGAGACTCTACAATTCACCCACTCTGCCCGGTCGGTTTTTCCGTCTTTCACTCTGCCTTATCAGGAACTTGACTGTATCAACGATGGAATAGCATATAGTTTGAGCTGTGGTGACTACTGGATCAGCTGTGGTGACTACTGGATCAACTGTGTAAACACACAGTGATGATTTGTTCTACTGGAAAGTATGGGGTAGCCGACATGGGGTGATGTGTCTTCTTTTGCTCCGTTAGATCTCTCTAGGGTCACAGAGAATGCACCACGGGGTGAACCAGCAGCCACCAGCCTAAGATAAGGGTACCTCCAGAGGACAGACACTCAGTTAGATTTGCTTCAATGGTTGGGGACACTGGTGAGTTGCTAGTCTTGAGCTTTGTGCCCTTAGCTTATTCTCTCGAAGATACCGGAGATCAACCCCGTATCGATGGCTACACGTGTACGGCGAGAGCAGGCTGTAACACTCGACATTGTCCAAAGGCGTCTCCGAGCATTCTGTTCGCAGAAGAAAGTTAGAACGAAAAGACGTTGAACTGGGGTAGAGCCAGAACCACACCCCCTGTTACCAAACTGCTCAATAAGAGGCCTGCCGTGTTTCACCTTCCATGCTCAGCAGCGGCAAGCTGTTGTGCAGGCATATGGGGGCCACCCAACCCATGTCACAAGGAGTGAAAAAATCGACCAATAACGTTGCGAGTAAATCCAAATGAAAGAGGGGGTGCAGGTAGACGGTAGTCCAAACGTGTGCACACCCTTGCATCATGCTAGCCAACACCAGCTACAAGCTCTCCGTTCGTATACTCTGGCCAATCGGTCATGTTTACATCTAAGCACTGGGTTCTTTGTTGGGTTGAAAGTAGAGAGTATAGTGGAGTGGCTTGCAATGGTTTAAAGAACCTCTATTCATTAAAAGATCCGGTGTTTAGAGCATGTCGAAACCCAGCGTCTGCCTCTCTCTTTCAGATCTCTGTCCTGCTACAGTTTCTTTCCCCCCCAATGCTGGTGGATCTGCCTCAATCACCAGACCTCGTCACCATGCCCACGGCAGAAAACAAGAGCTGGGAAGACGGGTGGCACCCGGTGTGTGAGCCTCGAGCCTGCGTGGGTGCAGATCGAGCCAGAAGAGGGGTAAGGAGGGGGGGGAGGGGCAATCGAGACTGGCATGCACACCCCATCGTAGCTCACAGCACACAATAAGGTGCAGTTGCAAAGGAAAGCGCACACCCCTTCTAAGAGGCCTTGCAGCTGGAAATCTCACCTCTGCCATTTCCGGATAGAGCACACAGTTCTCTTTCCACAGACACACCAAGAAGCTATACCATTCCATACCGGCCACAATTCTTTATAAATACTGTTCATTTCCCCCCCTTCTAGTGTTCTCGACTGGAACTTGGTTGGGATTGATTTGGATCCTTTCATTTTCTTTTTATTCTCTTCTCTTTTTCTCCACACAGTTTAAATATATTTCATATTTGAATAACCCAACTAACAACAACAACAACCTCATAATGTTCTCTCAAGCTCTAAGAAGACAAACCCTAAGAACCCCATTGATGGCCAGATTCAACTCTGCTCTAGCTGTTCCAACTAAGCAGATGGGTGTTATCTTTGACACTGCCGGTGGTGAACTACAATACAAGGAGATCGACGTTCCAAAGCCAAAGCCAACCGAAATCTTGATCAACGTCAAGTACACCGGTGTCTGTCACACCGATTTGCACGCATGGAAGGGTGACTGGCCATTGCCAGTTAAACTACCTTTAGTCGGTGGTCACGAAGGTGCTGGTGTTGTCGTTGCCAAGGGTGAAAACGTCACCAACTTTGAAATCGGTGACTATGCCGGTGTTAAGTGGTTGAACGGTTCCTGTATGTCCTGTGAGTTCTGTCAACAGGGTGCCGAATCCAACTGTCCTGAAGCTGACTTGTCCGGTTACACCCACGATGGTTCTTTCCAACAGTACTGTACCGCTGATGCCATTCAAGCTGCCAAGATTCCTCAAGGTACCGACTTAGCCGGTGTTGCTCCAATCTTGTGTGCCGGTGTTACCGTCTACAAGGCTCTAAAGACCGCCGAATTGAAGGCCGGTCAATGGGTTGCCATTTCTGGTGCTGCTGGTGGTCTAGGTGCTCTTGCTGTCCAATACGCCAAGGCTATGGGTTACAGAGTTCTAGGTATTGACGGTGGTGAAGAAAAGAACAAGTTCTTCAAGTCTCTAGGTGGTGAAGTCTTCATCGATTTCACAAAGGAAAAGGACATTGTCAAGGCTATCCAAGAAGCCACCAACGGTGGTCCACACGGTGTCATTAATGTTTCCGTTTCCCCAGCTGCCATCTCCCAATCCTGTCAGTATGTCAGAACTCTAGGTAAGGTTGTCTTGGTCGGTCTACCAGCCGGTGCCGTCTGTGAATCTTCTGTCTTTGAGCACGTTATAAAGTCCATCCAAATCAGAGGTTCTTACGTCGGTAACAGACAAGACACTGACGAAGCTTTGGACTTCTTCACCAGAGGCTTGGTCAAGTCTTCTATCAAGGTTGTTGGTCTATCCGAATTGGCCAGCGTTTACGAATTGATGGAACAAGGTAAGATTGTTGGTAGATACGTCTTGGACACTTCTTACTAAGCGTTTACGCCTAGAAGTTTCGTTTGGGCAGTTCTTTCTTGGTATTTACATTTAGAGCCATCAATTGACATCCCAATTGTGACAATGTCTACTCTCATTGCTTGATGGATTGTTATTTTTTTTCCTGTTTAGCTTCATGATGAAGGGTACCCTTCCTGCCGTGTACGTATAGATTATGCATTCGGTTGAGGTTGTACACGGTTTACTACTCGTGTTTTCGGTATGCGATTCATGAACAGTCAACTTTGATCAACTATATATTCCTCTCTACAAACTACATTATTCAGATTTATTATGATTACGATTGTCTTTCCACTATTCTGTTTAAAATTGTGACTTGTGGAACCACAATTTACTAAACCCAGCCAAAACGGGTGATGGTTGAAATTTTTCTACAGATTTGCACAGCCGCGTAATCTACCGTTGCCTTTGCCGCAGACGTGCATTGGGTAAAAGAAGCAAAGGGCTAATAACCGTTTTGAGATCTTTTAACCTCTTATCGATACGAGCTAGAATAGATAGAGACAGAGAGTCAAGTAATCAATTTCAAGATTATTAATCTTCTCTAATTAGTCCCTGTTTTTTTCTACAATTACCTCTCCATTGACTCCCCACATCAACACATTTAGGAAAGGACATTAAAGCACTCATCCACGATGTCATGGGAACAGACTAGATTTTCATTCTCTCCAAGATCAAGAGGTTGCTATCTGGTGACAAACGAAGTCCTCACAAACCTACCACAAATTAAAGATTACAAAGTGGGCATACTAAACCTATTTCTTCAACATACATCGGCAGCACTATCACTAAATGAAAATTGGGATCCGGATGTCAGAACGGACATGACAACGGCACTGAACAACGTTGTTCCTGATGACGACGGTAAAGTGTTCATCCATACCGATGAAGGACCAGATGATATGTCCGGACATGCCAAGTCATCTCTTGTTGGTGTTACATTGAGCATTCCCATAACCAATGGAAAATTGGCCACCGGTACTTGGCAGGGCATTTGGTTGCTAGAGTTCAGAGACTACAGACATACCAGACACTGCGTTGCCACTATCAATGGGTTGAAAAACTGATTTGTGATGTTGCAGAGTTTGAAATAGATTCATCTTTGACGCTTTTATTTATAGTTCATTGAATAAGCTGAACTATATGACTGTTAATCTATTGGTACATGATTACAAGCTTGTCTACTGCTTTTTCTCCAAGTTTGTTTCTATTTGTTACTTATTACTCTCTCACGTCTGGAGTCTCACTCACCACTTCTAATGAATTTACCTAATTTTTGTAACCTCCACCGAGCAGTGAAGATCATCAGTATTGGTCCGAAGTAGTGTTCAATCATGACCAATTGACTTTTAGCAACTCCGAGAGTAACAACTCCGCTTGCAGTTAACAAGGCTGTGTGGTGTTTATAAAATTGCACCGCCTTGTAATTAGAGTGCTATTTTTCATTGGAAAATTTGTTCTAATCAACTCCAAAGACAATTTTCAAACAATCAGTTATCCATAACCCCAACGATTTGATGGAGACCTAAGAAGATATATAGACGGTCAGAACTGATGAATAGAGCAGGAGCAGTCAAGAACCTTTATCTTTTTCAAAATTTTCAAACGAATATCTCAAAGGCTACTTCTCCATCTAGGTGCGAGAACTAAACCAACATTAAGACAGTCGATGAAGATGACTCAAATACAGACACATATGCCAACAACGACTCAAGAAATAAACCCAGCTAGAATTCCGGAGACGGTACCTAGCGCAACCAATTACAACGATGGTGAAGTTATCGTTGTCAAAGGATCGGGTCTGGCCAAAATTAGGAAAGGCCAATCTGAGGAGACATTTTTGGAGCAAAGGGATCAGTTCTGGTCGAGTGGACCATTACTCAACACCTCAGAATGGCTGGTTGATTTTGTCCAGAATAGAGTTCTGGAGAATCAGATGGAAAGTTTGAATATTGAAGGCAAACGTGACAATAAGAGAGCAATTAACATTGATGAATTAGACAAGACAGAAAAGGATAGGATCTTCAGAGGTCTTGAGAGACTCTGCTTTTTGAGAAAATACGAGGAGTGCATTAAAACCGTCGATGTGCTGATCGGCGGACTTGAGCTTCCATCGAATAAGGAGGATCTGGAATTGAAGCAGCATAAGGGCTTGAAGAAGCTCCTTGAAGACTTGAGCACCATACGGGCCACTTGTGCTACAAAGCTGGAATCCAAGGATTAAGGGGTCAAAGACCAGAAAGACTACTGTCAGGTTTCGCAACATTTGTTTTCAATTAGGCGCCGCTATGTAATTTATATGTGTACATGTTCAATAAAACAATTCTTTAACGCTCATTTCGGAAGGTAGATTCTGGCTTCCACAGAACTGACGTTTCTCTTCCTCAGTATATCATCATCATCGCTGTCATCATCATCGCTGCCATTATCATCATCACCAGCATGATCATCATTCTGTGTGTCACCAGGTTCGGCATCGTTGCCCACACTATCGGTGGCATCATCCTGTGTTTTCTCACCATGTTGGACAGCTTTGTCTACCCTAATGGCAGTTTCATCCTTAAACTCATCCAAAACGCCAATGGTCTTGGTATAGATGTTCACTTCCAATCGCTGCTCGAATTTAAAATGCAATGCCAAATTCACAACTTTCAGGCATGCCTTCCCCATTCCTCTAAGGGTGATATATTCAACACCAGTATCGTTCTTTATCGTTTTGCCTCTCTTGTTAAGCTTCTCTTCAAAAAACTTCATGTTTTTTTCTACCCTTTTAACGGCAGATATAAACGGCGTTGTTGATTTGACATGTATCACGGTCTTTGACTCGTTATGAGAGTAGTTCTTTGGCGGTGCATGCTTTATCAGTTTCTTGTTGTTCAACCTCTTTTGCTTTGATAGAGATTTCGTGGTGTTCTTCTTCTTCGTAATTTTCGACGACATGATTCGTTCTGTATTTGTTGGCTTGCTGAGAGTGGATTTTGAATGCTGGGATTGGGGATGATGTAAAGCTTCAATGTATACAAATATTTATTCCACTTGTGATCGATTTAGTTCTGAAAAATTACTGCGCGCGTGTATCATCATCTCTTCCTACAAAGGCAAGTTGATCAGCACGGGTTTATCTTATGTTATCTTTGATCTTTTAGTCAATTAATCAACTACATGACATCAATTGACCCACGGACTTCAACCTATTGATAAAAAATGAGCAGCTGGATAGACACATACAAATTGAAACCAAAAACTTCCTCAAAAGGAAGCTCACACGTCAAAGCTCCACCAGCCCATAACGAAGACTTTTTCAAAGCTCTCAAAGACCCATCAAAGGCTAAAACTCTCACGGGAGGAATTTCAAAATCAAAGAAAACAACGAATGTCAAGAACTACGACCTGGAAAAGCTAAAGAGAAAGAAGCTTTGGAGCATTGCCACATCTCCATCTAAGAGCATCCTAATGAACGCTTTCATGATGTACATGTCGCCTAACTCATTACAACTGATTCCAATAATGATGACACTGATGCTCTTTGTCAACGCCATAAAGGAGATACTCTTGGTCAATTCAAAGCTCAACTCCAGTGGCGGCGCGCTAGACACGATCGATTTTGCAGACGTTCTAATGATGAAAGGTGCTTATGTGATATGCTGCTGTGGAAACTTGGCCGTTGGTATCTGGAAATTAAACGGTATGGGATTGATTCCAAATAGTTCCAGCGATTGGTTGAGTTGGGAAGGGCGTTTGATCTCTTTAGAAAAGAGCTTTGTCGCGTAAATTTCTAACATATTTTACTTCTTATGATGGAAGAAAGCCAATATTATATTATACATCTTTGATTTGTTTAGGAGTTACACAGTAAAAAAGTAATCACATGGTCTGTTTCTTGAATGAGAACATTGAAGAAATTTTGGCTGGCGAGTTCAGGGTAGTCGAAGTCATTGACCTGTTAATTCCAAACCTCGACCTGGTGGATGGCTCTACGTCGAAACCATCTGTCTCATTCTGTTCCATCTGCTCATTAAGCTCTGCCTCCCTCATCAAAGTCTGATATTCTTCCAACTTCTGCACAAGCATGACGGCTTCCTCCGGCTTGATAGTGTTATACTTTCTCATTCTTGACGTTTCATCCTTGTACGATTCGAGACTTCCCTCATTCAACAACTCAATAATTTGCTTCAAACCGACAAATATCGTCTCTAATGTCAAGTTGGAGCTTTCACTTTCAGCCACAATTGTTTCTCTTCCATCTTTTTTCCCACTCTGTCTCAACTTTGGAATGATCGATTCGATATATTCAAGATCAACCTCGAAATTTTCGACCGACTCACTGGTGATGAATTCAGTCTGGAAAATCGAATGCTTCAAGAAAGTGACCAACTTGTCAAAAGTTCTAATGAGAAGAAGGGACTTGATGTTGTCTGGAAGGTATGAGAAATCCAATGTGAATATATTGGCAACAAACGAACTCATATCCTTGATACCCACACTTGGCTCCTTGTTGATAACCTTTGAAGTCCAATCAAACTCAACCATTTCAAAGAGCATATCAATTTTGCTGTCAACCATATCAAAGATACCTTCTTCCGCTTTTCTTCTGGTGCTAATGAACTCACTTTCTGCAGTCAACCTTATTGCGGATGAGGATGGTCTAAACCTCAAATATATAGGATCGCTGGATAAGTTCAGGGTATCCTCCATTCCTTTGATAGATGTTGAAAAGTATTCTAGATTGATCAAATTTTGCGACACCTCTTCTTTGTATGAGGAGTTGATTTTCTCGTTCAGATCTTTCAAAATGATGTTTATGAGAACGTGGTCTATGGATTTGCCAATGATCTTCAAAATACTGGAGCTTTTCTGACTGTAATACTTTCCTATGAAGTCATAAAAAGTTGCAATCAAACCACGCAGTTTCAAGCATGTGGCAGCATATATGGCTGAGAAGGGAAGCACAAGTGGGAACCTTTTTTGTCCTTCGTCGAGCCTTCTGAAACAGTTTTTCCGTATCACGTTTAACTGTGTTTCATCTTCAACGACGATCGGCTGAGGTGTTTCATCAATGGATGTACTCTTGTAAAACACCTCAAACTCTCTGACCGAAGAAGTCACATAGCAGTCAAACAAGTAGATGAGAACTTCATACAGCGCGTTGATGTTGAACTCATAACTTTCCAAAATTTGAATGAAAATACCTAGCACGTCATTTATTGCCCTCAAACTGCTGAAATCATCACTGTTGCTTTTTATGTGACTCTTCAATATTGGAATGAGTTTGGAGATGACAGATTCAAACATATCATCTGTTTGCTTCCGCGTCCTTAGAGCAAACTCGGTCTTTGCTGTGATCAATCTGTCAGTGACAAATAATGCCGTCAGTGAATAAATGGTAATTTTCAAAGACTCCGTAGTTGAAAAAATGTTCAAATCGTTACTCTTTAAAGCCTCTCTTATAGGATACAACAGTCTTTCTCTCTTTCTGATCCAGTCGTTGAAGAAGTCATCCTTCAACTTGCCAATATCGTCCACCGCTTGATAGACTAGAATTGCATGATACACAGGACCAATGTCAATCTGGACATGATTGTTATCGATGGGATCAAAGTATTTCAGCTCAGGAGGTCTCAATGTTGTCTCGATAGGAGAATTGACTTTGAACTTTATCAAATCCATATCCTGTGCCTGTGCGTCCAGCCACACCTTGTTGACCAGTTCATAGTGCTCAAACAATGTTTCTCCAACGTTTGTGAAGTTCTTCTGCAAGGTGTTGTTCGACCATTTTGTCAATTGGTTAAACGTTTCATCAATGACCATCTTCTTGAACGTTGGAATAGAGTCGTATATCTTTTTCGTGAACTCGAAGCCTTCAATATCGTCGTTCCGACTTATACCCAACAAATGCAAGTTCATTAAGGCCTTGTAAAATTCTTTACTCTGAATCAAGTCAAGCACCTTGTTGGTCTTGTCGAGCATGTCCAAGCATGTATTGATGGTGACTATCGTTTCTGTGATCTTGTTGTAAAGTTTCTTGTAGTGTAGCGACATCTTTTTCTTTTCGGACAGTTCCTTTCCAGTCTTGTTCAATTCCATGTTGATTGCGACGAGCTCTTTACTCAAAGATCCAGAGCCTTTGACAATGTCTGATATGTTGTCTATAGAGTTGGTTAGATCATCGACAGATTCAAATGAAGCTTCTTCAAGCGTTTCCTGCCTTTTCAAAGAAGCATTTTCAAGTTTCTTGATCAAATCCTTCAACGAATTCTTCTTGTCCAGCTCAACCTTGATAATGGGAACAAATCTATCCAAAAAGTCGTCTGATTCCAAAGCAAACTGGAACATTGAATCCTCACCAGGAGTCACCATGGAATTAGCAGGCTGATTGACATTGTTACTTTTGGGGTTCAATGACGGCATCGTGGGTAATCAAGCTGACTTTGTTAGTTGAAATCGTATCAGATCAATATTTCCAGAGCAAAGGATGTTGTTATAACAGGTAAAAGCGGTTGGTGATCAAGTTATCCCATTCGTGTTTTTCTCGTCAAGTGCGGAACCATAACAACCGTTGTTCGATTCGTCTGACAGAGAGCGCACCTCTGAAGGTCAGAGGCTTCTCCTGGTAACACAAAAAAATCAAAATTTACGTGTGCTAAACGTTTGCTCTACTACAGTGATGATCATCTAGATTCACTCAAATCCCACCTGTACTTACAATTGAATTGAATCAGAATTAGACTGGCGGTGGTGTGTTCCAATAAAGCATAGCAATGAAGAATCAAATACTCATTGTTGGTGCGCCAAAGACCAACAAATTGACAATATTGAAGGAGATTTTCAAGGTGAATGACTTGAACGACTTCCTTACAAAGGACCAAAGTACACATAGTGGGTTGATAGTTGACAATGTCAAGATAAATACAAAATATTACAAGGCAGATATCGGTATCTTTATAGACGAATTAGAGGGCAGACTGCCCGAGCAACATTTGGATTGGCTATACGAGTTCAGAAGCCAAGAGATGAAAGAATTGAGAGATCATTTACAAGGCATAATTTTCACCATTGACCTCCAATTGAGCGTATCAGATATCGAGCTTGTGATGAAGGAACTTGAACTGCTAGCAAATCAGCTTGACGACGAGTATCTTGAGACATCGACCGGCGAGAACAACTTCCAATGGAACGGTTTCAAAGCTGTTGTGGGGACCAACAAGTCAGAATTTCCCATTGATCAGGAAAAACTGTTACATATTGAGGATCTGGTGCTAAATACGGGGTTTGAATTTGTGGACTACCAGATAGATTCAAAAAAACCGAACGAATATGGAGACGTCTTTGGTAAGAGCCGATTACTCGAACTAGTGAAGAATCACGAGTGGAAGGAGTCTACTTTGACAAAACCCAAACATGCTCTCAGCGGAGGTGAAAGTGGTAATGAGATTGGAATCAGTGTTGATGCGGACAAAAAAAGTGATTTAATGGTGCCATTGCTAGGCGAGCAGGAGCTTAGAGAAGATGGGAATGACCAGAAAGAACCTACAACACTGAACTCTGTTGAAGACATGGATAAAATCATCAGCAAACTTAGACAGGCCAAGATTGACGTTGGCAAGTTTGGCGATGAAAATGACAAGGAGAAGTTTGTCAACGATGTAATTAATGATGTTATGAAGTATATATGATCACGCTTATCAATCAGATCAGATCAAGATCAAGGTCAAGATCAAGATGATAAAGAGAGATAAACATGTTGAGGCTGTGCAAGTGTGTGGACTTGAAAAGTGGGGTAGCCCCTCGTTTGGTGCAGTGCAGTAGAAGCGGTTTAGGCATTGTTCTTTTGCACTCTTTCTTCTACTCGGAAGTATCTAATTCTCATTCAATCCAACTCTTGCTTGTTATATTGATGCTGTTATCAATCAATCGTTGGTCTGAAGTACCTGTCAATACACAATTCATTGTATACTCTAGAGTGAACCGGAAAGCAACACAAACCATGAGCAAACTTGCCACATCGCTTTACAACTCTGTAAATAGGAAGTTGATAACTACTGTCCAATATCCAAAACAACCACAACTTGTAAGTAAAGTATAATGTAAGTCAAAACGGGAAGAGCTAATCACTAACCATCCTACACTTCAAAGTTATAGTATCTCCATCTTATCTCAAACACAAGAAACAATCTTTCATTTTCGCCTGACCCAGAATCGTTACCAGTAGGCACAGTGTCAACATCTGAGTTACAACAGCTTGCATCACCATCATCAGCATCACCGCCAGAAATGCCACGGCCATCAGCACTGATAACAGAAGCAAACCTTGAAAAGTTCGAAATAACACCAACAAACTTCAAAGAGAACGAGCAGTTTTTGAACCTGTTACAACAGGTCACCAGATTCAACGTTCATAAAGATATGAATTTTCAAATAGAGTCGCTGAACTATCAAGGATCTTATATGCCCATCTACGACTTCAAAAAAATACCAGAGTTTATCAATCAACGGAGTGAGTTGGACAACGTGCTAGGATTTGTACGTGTTGATGATCACGGCAAGGGAATCGTCGAAGGAAGCTATGAAATTAATCAAATGTATAGATTGTGCAACAGCGATGGGATTGTCAAGTTGAGTGATCATCTATTGGAGGAACTTCGAAAAGTCATATAGATGGTGACATGTTTGGCCGAATGTATATAAGCATATGTAAATATGCCATCAATCGATACAAAGAAAACTAAGTACAAAAAGGAGGGAGTCTTGAGCAATTCGTTTAGCCTCACAATGTGATAAAGTCTTCCAGTATGTCAACCAGTAACGATTCATTACAGGGTCTAATGGATCCAGTACTCTTGCCCGTGGAAGTGGTAGGCGTGGATGCTCTAGCCACACCTGCAATCATATTTTGATCAGCCTTGATGACTATCTTGTCAAAGTTTGAATGCAAGGAAATGCCATTCCTTATATTGATCAAATTAAACAGGTTGTCAATGACCCTAGTTTTTTCAAACTTATAATAGTTCTTGAAAAACTGAGATTGTTTTGGATTTTGGTAGGCCAACAACATGGTGATTTCGTTAAGATACTTGTGGTATGCTCTTGAGCGATATGTCTGTCTGAGCACTTTTGAATAAACTAACGCTTCGTCCGATTGGGTTTCTCCTTCTTTGACCATGTTGGCCAACTTCAAACACCGTAGCTTGAAGTAAACCTTAGGATTGGATTCTAGAAGGTCGGGATAGCTAGAAACAACAAGCTTGACACACTTGTCAATCTCATCCTCAACAACCAACTTCTTCACCTGTTTTTTGATCTCGGCATCCTTTCGAATCACAGGCTTCTCTGACTCTGCATTAGTTGGTTCGGGATCAACCTCTCCTTCCAGTTCAAGATCCTTTTTAAATGAGTTTAAACTATCGACATATCCCATATAGTTGAAATAACTCTTCACCATTCTGTTGATAAGTTTCTTCAAATCATCATCATCATTGATCTCCAACCCGTTCTTCAAAACCAAACGTGGAACAGGCATCTGGTTAATCCTTTTGAAAAATTTGAACTTGAAGGATTCCACATAGTTGTCAATATTAAATTTGAACTTGGAATCGCTATTTTGGTTTAAACCAAAGTTGGCACTAATGGTATTCCACTGACTCAAACTAACAACGGGGAAGACAGATTCAACCGTTCCAGGAATAGAGAATGCCTCGCCCAAGAAAGCACCATTCTTGGCTATGAATATCGTATTATTGATGAAATTCACACCACATCCAATGACGTCCTTGTCTCCAAACTTCGGTCCGTACTTGACGTTGGTCCTTCCTTCATCATGAATGATCAACTTGCCATCCTTACCGTTGTAACCCCAGGCATTCTCATCGTCACGCAAGTTGCTGACTTTATCGTTGTAGGTAGAATCGCCATCCATGAAACCAATGGAAACATCAGTTCCAAGCTTCAATCCAAAACAGACTTCAACTTCAAAATAGTAAATCCCAACCTCTCTACCAACCTTTAAATCGGTCTTTGTAGAAAAATAACTCGACCTTCCATGATGCGAAGAATTATACCCAATCGAAGCACCGGTGGTTGCCTTGAGTAAACTCTTTGCGGATAGTTGCAACCCATCAGAACTGATCTCCAACGTACTGTCCTTGGGCTGGACCCATTTAGAAGGCAACGGTAACTTTCCACTTACTCCTGCTGTTGCGTCCAATCCAGCTGATCCAGTCTGACCTCCAACGGAATCGTCAACCATCGAATAGAGCCTTTTCTCATGAGTTGTATCAGAGGCGGAGCTAGCACCACCAACACCAACGGAGGTATCAATCAAACTATCTGCATCATCATTTTCGTCGCCATTGGCATCTTGGTCAGCCAGATCGTCATCGTCAACGTCATTATCAGTCCTTCCAGTACCGCTGGTGGCACCTGTGATAACCTGTCCTAAAGTTGTCCCCAAGACACGAGACGTCTGAGACAGTGGAACTGCAGAAGGGGCCGTTCCTGTCCCAGGCCCCGTTGCTGGTGGTTCAGATAAAACAGCCGTTATCCTGTCAGCTAGTCTAGTTTGGATCATAGCTATTAGTCTATCGATATACGCTTTATCCTTTGTGAAAAGGCTTGGACTCGAACCAAGTATGCCTAGTGTTGAAAGATGCGTTGTGATTTGTCTCTTTAGCTCTTCTGTTGATCTTGGTCTGCTTTGTATGTCCTGAATGGTCCTATTCAAGAACGTTCCAAAGTGGATCTTGAGGAGGTATGATGGGATCGATGGTGTTTGAGTCATGGCTAAAAAGAAGAGGGGACCTTTGTGTGGGGGTAGCGAGCAGCAGCGGAATAGGAGAACGGTGTTTGTTGGTTCGAGGAGAGTCCTTTAAAAGCTATGCCAAAGAGGGTACGATGGGCTCACTGTGTTACTGTTTGAGATGGTGGGATTGATTGATGTTGAAGATGGAAATGTTTTGTTTCAAAAAAGAGAACAGTATATCTTTCTTTGTATATCGGTCTTAGATATTCACTTGCTAGGTAGTCCTCCACAGTTGCGCCTTATCCTCTCAAAGTTACACCGCCTTGAAGACGGCCACCCATGCTTACTCTTTGATTTGGACAGCTTCATACCAACACCACCAGCAACAACAATTACAACGACAGCATCATATTGAAAGAAGGCCCGTTGAGGGCTTTGGAAGAAGATATATTAATATAACGAAAAGTCATGCTTTGGAAGCATGCAATGAGTAATGAAGCAGAACAAAAAAACATAAAAGAAAAACTTTCTAGAAATCACCCTGTGTGATTTTTGAGATAAAGCAAGACAGATAATAGAAAAAACGACAAGAATAACCCATAATAAAGAATTACCATGATGAATCATTAGCAACTACTATACAAATTTGACAACAAGAAAAACAGATGGAAAACGGCAAGATGGATGGTATAATGAATCATGAATGGGGGGAGAAAAAGCGGTGTATGAGAATGCAGTTGATGCAAATCATGGTTTGACTTAATCTGTTGTACAGGTGAAGACATCCACAACAAACAGGCATGATTATTTAGTCAGTTAGTCATGATACGACATGACATCACAGGACACATTTAGTATCTGTAGTTGTCGGACTTGAATGGACCTTGAGCTGGAACGTCCAAGTATTCGGATTGGACTGGAGTCAAAGTGGTCAATCTAGCACCCAAGTGTTCCAAATGAACCTTGGCAACGGTTTCGTCCAAGATCTTTGGTAGGGTGTGGACACCAAGGGAGAATGGACCGGTCTTTTCGAACTCAACAAATTGCTTTCTGAATTCGGCATCATCAGCCTTGAACAAGGCGATTTGAGCCAAAACCTGGTTAGAGAATGAACAGGACATGACGAATGAAGCGTGACCAGTGGCACAACCCAAGTTGACCAATCTACCGTCGGCCAATAGGATAACGTGCTTTCCAGATTCCAATAGGTATCTGTCAACTTGAGGCTTGATGTTAACAACATCCTTAGCGTTAGCCTTCAACCAAGCAACATCAATCTCAATGTCAAAGTGACCAATGTTACAAACGATGGCATCTTCTGGCATCTTGGAGAAGTGAGCACCTGTGATGATATCTCTACAACCGGTGGTTGTAACAAAGATTTGACCAATGGATGCAACCTCTTCCATTGGGGCAACCTGGTAACCTGAAACGGCAGCCTGTAGGGCATTGATTGGATCAATCTCAGTAACGATGACTCTTGCACCCATACCTCTTAGAGCCATGGCACAACCTTTACCAACATCACCAAAACCGGCAACGACGGCAACCTTACCGGCAATCATGACATCGGTGGCTCTCTTGATACCATCGATCAAGGATTCTCTACAACCGTACAAGTTGTCAAACTTGGACTTTGTAACGGAATCGTTAACGTTGATGGCTGGCACCTTCAAGGTACCTTCCTTCATCATCTTGTACAAGTGATGGACACCAGTGGTGGTTTCTTCGGAAACACCGTAACAGCCTTCTAGCATCTCTGGGTACTTCTCGTGAACAAGGGAGGTCAAATCACCACCGTCATCCAAGATCAAGTTCAACTTTTGGCCATCCTTGAAGGCAAATAGTTGTTGTTCGATACACCATAGGTATTCCTCTTCGGTTTCACCCTTCCAAGCAAAGACTGGGACACCAGAGGCAGCAATGGCAGCAGCAGCGTGATCTTGGGTAGAGTAGATGTTACATGAAGACCAGGTGACTTCGGCACCTAGAGCAACCAAGGTTTCGATCAAGACAGCGGTTTGAATGGTCATGTGTAGACAACCGGCAATTCTGGCACCCTTCAATGGTTGGGAAGCACCGTAGACCTTTCTGATGTCCATTAGACCTGGCATTTCGTTTTCGGACAGTTCAATGTCCTTTCTACCGAAAGCGGCTAGGGAGACGTCTGCGACTTTGTAAGTTTGAGCTGGGGAAGACATTATTGGGTGAATTGAGTAATAAGATGATTGATTGACTGTGGGTGAATCAATTGAATATGGAGAGAGGATTGTAGGGGAGATGTAGAAAGAAATAGTGGGTATAGTAAGTAGTTAATAAAGGATACTTGTTAGTATTTAAACGAAGAGGACAGACAGGATAAAATTTTCAGTTTTTGTTGTTTTTTTCAACATTTTTCTTTTTTTTTTTTCGCGGCTGTTGTTTGGTGGCCGCTGGGCGGTGCCGTGGGAGCAGCCGTGGGCCCGTGGGCCGCTGGGCGGTGTTGCGTGCCGATTTGCACGGGGGAAGAACGTGGTGGGTGGCCTGTGTCGTATAGTCATCAGGGGAGGTTCGTTTAGCAGCGGTGTGGTTAGTAGGTGAGATTTTGACAATCACATGGGATTGTTTGATACTGTAGAGCTACTGGTTACCACTGCTACAACACTACAACTGCTACAATCACGAGTAGGATTGTTAACTGATACCAACCAATGATGCATTGTCGAGATTGATTCAATTTTTGACACGTAACGTGCCGAGGGAATGCCTTCTTTCACCATCAAAGCAGTTTTACCCAACAACAGCAGGTGCTTACATACATACGTAGATAGTCAACCTCGTATGCTCTTCACATGGAATCTGTTAGTCTACTACAAACGATTGATCTTATAATGATTCCCAATTCTTTTTTCATGTACACACGTATAGAGTAACTGATGATACCCCACTATCACCTACTGTCTCCTGCTCTTCGCGTAAACTAATCGATAACACTTCCATCTCTAGGTCTGTACTCAATACCTTGAGAGAACAGATCGTTACGCACATCGTCCGGTAACTTTCCAACCACTCTAACGGCATATAGCCCTGGAACAAAGTTCTCAACCCTGATCCATCTTCCAACCCATGAGGCCTCACTACCGTTGTTGGCTACAAGCCCTTCGAACGTTGGAGATGTGCATTCTCTAACTAGTTCATCGTTATCGGCAAAGTGAAGCACAGATTCACAGTTTGGGCAACCGTCATTCCTGAATTGCTATATGTATAGATATATGGTTGGCTGGTTGGTTAGTAAGTCGTTCTTGGCCTTACTCCTTCTTGTAAACTTTACTTACAGTCATGGATTGCACTATACCACAGAGCATGCATGCTCTGTTGAGCTTTGGTGCCGGTCTTCCTCTCTTGATTGATGACATTTTCTATCCTTACTGTTGATCCGCCAAGGTTTAGATCAGACAACAAAAGAGAATCCAGTTGTACTGACTGTGCAAACACCAGTCTTATCATCCTCAACAGCTATAAGTGTTGTTTATTTGCCTTCTCTCTACTCATTAGATAGAGCCTCTTGAAGGCCTAACATTTTTCACTTTAGCGTGTCCACGACCTTTTCCAGCATCAACCCCATGTAAGATAGCACTCTTAGCATTGGTACCATAACACCTCCATAACTTTTCAAGAGACAACAGTTACCTCTCTACTACTCTAACCTGGCCAAACTCCTTCAAGCACCGTTCAGCAATTGTAAAAGATGCCATTGATGATAAGAGGTACGCTATCTCTCAGGCCTGGCCCCTGTGCCATACATCTCACCACACCCCACCTCAGAGTCCGCTCTTTCAAAGGTTTCACATATCACCACCAAAACAGAAACTTCTCAACGGAACCATTGATCGATCTCTTCACTGTTGGTTCCGACTATCTTCAACTCATACACGCAAAGTCAGGACTACCATGGTATGCCTTCATCCCACTGGCAACCTTCACGTTAAGAACTTGCATCACTCTACCATTGGCAGTCTATCAGAGAAGAGGCCTACAAAGACAGAACGAACTACGACCAATCGTTAATGCCACCTCTCCAGTGTTGAAACTGAAACTCGCCGCTAATGCACAGAGAGAACAAACAAATAGACAATCACCATCTTCAACGCGGCCCCTCCCACCGGTCAAATCCGAAACGGAACAACTCACAGCAGATAAGATCATCATCTTGGCAACGAAGGAGAAGTACAAAAGGCAACGCAGGATTTTCAAACAGAACGGCTGTCAATCGTGGAAGTTTATCCTACTACCAGCTATCCAAATACCGCTTTGGATCTCCATGTCCCTGGTCTTCAGAATCCTAACTGGCTGGTCTTCAATTTCGACGAAACCTTTAGATCCAACGCTAACAACAGAAGGTTTCCTCTACATCCACGATCTAACCATTAACGACCCATACCTTATGACACCGATCGCATTGGGCCTCGTTGCATTGGCCAATGCTGAATGGAACTTCAAAACAGCAGACTTGATGAAGCTAACCACAAGAGGAGTCAAGAATTCACTGAGACCAACTGCATTTGACGTTGTGATCAATCTCAGTAGAGGATCCATAGTGTTCATGATGGTGTTGGCCACACAAACACCGGTTGCATTGGTGCTATACTGGATCAGTTCCAACTTGTACTCCCTACTGCAAAATCTCGTGCTGGATAAAGTGTTACCAATACGTTACACCCCATACTCCAGATTTGGTTCCATTAAGAAAGGCTCAAAAGATGCCGTTCCATTGATCGAGTGATTGGTTGCGAATTGTTTTTTTCTTTGTATTGTATCGTATATATCATTTCTAAGGAACCGTATTCCTTGTTAAAAATCTATGACTCTTAACGTTAAAACTATCAAAAAACTGTCCGATTGAATCGTTCTCCATCAAAATCTTGTACTTTTGAAGCGTGGTATCTTTGTGGCATCTGTCAAACGAAAAGATGCCTATGCTAGACAGCGAGTTGAATGCCACAACAAAAGGAGTCGCATCCGTATCACCACTTTCCTCCGTCACCATAAAACCAACAACGACTGCAATGTCGCCGCCAGCACCTGTTGTTACAACATCACCAATCCTCAAATCTTCAAATTGATCAATAGGTAGCAGAAACTGAGTGACATGCCACTCAACGTATGGCTTGGCATAAACGTCCACTGGAAATGCCTTTGAATGAAGCCATTTTTCCATATAGCTCTGTCCAGTTTTCGTCTCAAAAAACCTAATCAGACTCACCTTGGAAAATGGAGAACTGCAATACCAGTTCGTCTTACCAAAGGATGCAATAAACTCTTCAAGTCCATAGTTGTCCTTTTGGAAATTTCGAATTTCCAAGGCATACGTTGCAGACATCTTGGTAACACCGGCATTTTGACCAAGGATTTGCGACTGATGAGGCGGGAAAACATCATACATGATGCTTAGACAGTTCAAAGTTTGAAATCCGTAAACGATGCAGTCTTGCAAGTCTTGAACATGATCGCTATAGATTGACTGATAGACCCATTCTTCTCCTCGCCATCGATACTGCTGAACATCAGGACGACCTTCCAACTGACCTTCTGGAACTTCAACGTCCAAGGTCTGTTGGTCGGCTTCCAAATCTCGAAGTCTGATCTGCATCAACTCTAGGTAGAACTTCAACAACTGTTTCATGGAAAGATACTTCTGGTCATTGTCGTCTTTGGTTTGTTTGCTATACATCACATCCACAGCAGCATCAACATCAACAGATTGGTCAAACTGTCTTCCCCCCTCAATGATCTCACCACGTGCGGATCTAACTTGAACAACACCATAAGAAACAGAGACAAGTGCAACTCCACTGGGCATACTAGGGTCCATGATAGTTAGTTCACGAAGGCCAAATCTAACAGGAATGCCAACCAATTCACAAAGGTTATAAACCATGGCATGTACAATGGGAGGAGGCAAACTCTTGCCACTGCAATAACAACGAACGACAAATTCGTCATTTGCAAAGACAGGATCAAACACTTCTGGTAGCCTTTGGACCTGTCTGCCTCTTTCCTTTGCCATGTTAATCATCAAATGAGTTGCAAGTTTGGCAGCTTTGCTTGTCAGGGAGTATTCTTTCAAACCCTCATTGTTCAAATTAAATTCCTCCAGCTCTCTCTGATAATTGTTGATTGTCTGTCGAATGACTCGTTCTCTAATTGGTAAGAATTCGTAGTACATTGGGTCCAAGAGGCTGAATCTCATGAGTAAACCTTCTGGGTTGAGATCTGGTGGGAACCTGTGGGACTCAAAACCAACTAGAAAGTCGGTCAATTTCCTCATTTTGATCGTATGAAGTAATTGTGAAGCCAGATATATCTCGCATAGATTGTCCTGTCTCGAAGTGATATGTTCGTTTATCTTTTTGAGGGTGTAACCTCCTCTTTCAACATCCTTGTAGGATTCGTTGAGATGCCTGGACATTCTAACAAGTTCTGGAATGTACAAGTCTTGCCCTTCGAAGATGTCATCGCAAAAGGAGACAAGTTTTTCAGGCGAACAAGGGTCACCTCTTCTAATGGAGTCAAAAAACTTCTTCAACTTCATGTCTTTTGCCTTTCGACTTTTGAAGATGGAAAAGTATAACGTTTCATCGTTCTCATTCTCATTGTACTGTTCATTTTTGAGATCAAACCAGTTGTTTTTCACCTGATTCTTCCAAAATTGGTTTGTTGTAAGTTCATCATGGAACCTTTTGCTTGAGATCGAAAGGTTGAAAATGTCTCTAGGTGTTAGACTGTCTGATATTAAGCACCAAACTTCGTACGGAAATCGATCCAATAAACTTTTTTCACCCATGGTTAGCTTGTAGAGTGATGGTTATATAATGATGGTTATATAATGATGGTATTTATTTGACACTTTGCGTTAGTTTTTCTCCCATTCAGAACGATTGTTGAAGTGTAATAACAACAGATGATCCGATCAGTTGCTCATAAGTGATGATGCGGAGAAGTTAGTTATGCGTGTGCGCGCCGTTTGTGTCGTTGGCAGATTTCTTGCGGGGGCGCAACTGATGTGTTGATACTGACTGGGTAGCACCGGCAGATTCAAACTTCTCTTTTTAAATTGGACTTTTGATACATTTGAATCTGGCCAACCTGAACATCAGTGTGAGGGCTTGTACTACGATGGTCGGAGCGGTGGTGCTGATACATACCAGTCATACACTCTCCGCTACTCAAAGTTATACAAGATAAAACGTATTTGATTCGTGCACAGGTTCAATAAAAAATTGCATTCGAGATATACCAACACGAATGACAAAGAAAAAATCCCGGGCCAAGTCCTTTGTTTCTCTACTTATTCAGTTCGCAGCGGTTTCATAATTTCGTCATATAGCATCCTCTTCAACTCTATCAGCGACAGTTCATCCTTCTTCTTGTCAAAGTCGAAGAAATCATCAGGAATCTTCTCAGCTATAGGCTCATCGTTAGGCTCATGGTAAAACGACACGTATGGATGGTTCAAAGCTTCCTCAACGGTGAGTCTCTTCTTTGGGTTGAAAGTGAGAAGCTTCTCGAGAAGATCTATCGCGTTGGGATTGGCACCGGGAAACAGCTCAGCCATTGGTTTCTTCTTCCTGAAGGGTAGTGTTCTAATGTATTCTTTCGCCCTCCTTGATTTGATCGAGTTGTAATCTTCACTCATTGGAGTACCTAACGTATCGATGATAAGCCATAGTTGGTTGTGGTAGTCTGCTCCTGGGAACAACGGTTTCCCAGAAAGCATCTCGGCCAAGATACAACCGACTGACCAAACGTCAATTGCAGTGGTATACTCCTGGAAAGTAAGCATGATTTCGGGAGCACGGTACCACCTTGTGGCAACGTACTCTGTCATGAATCCAAAGTTATCCTCTTGGGAAGCCACCGATCTGGCTAGACCGAAATCGCAGATCTTGAGATCACAGTTGGAGTTTAACAATAGGTTTGATGGTTTAAGGTCTCTATGCAGGACGTTTGCCGAATGTAATGCCTTCAATGCTCTCAGTGTTTGATAGATGAAGTACTGACTGTGGTTATCACTCAGCTTTTGGGATCTAATGACTCTATGTAGATCGGTCTCCATCAATTCTTGAATCAGATACACCTCATTGAAACTGTCAAAGCTATATGGGATCTGAATGTCTAGTATTCCAATGATGTTTTCATGGTTGAAATGTTTCAACAGCTTCAACTCTCTAAGGGTTCTTAGACAAAACATTGATCTTTCGAAAGGTTGGATTTTCTTGATGGCAACTTTTTGATGGGATGGTTTGTATATGGCCGAACACACGATACCATACGCACCTTCTCCCACAATATCCTTGATTTCATAGTAATCGCTAACATTGAATGTTATTTGGGTCTGTGCCATTCCTTGCATCTAACGGAAGTCGCCTTTGTTTGCCGTTGCTGTTGTTGTATTAGATTCAGTTTTCAAAGTGAAAATGCGGTTGCCAAGAAGCAAATGTACCACCATAAAGGGCGAAAAGTTTCACCGACAGATGTAGTTCGATTGAATTCGAAAAAGAACAGCTTTTGGGACTATCAAAAACTGGTTTAATGAGTTTTTTGTAGTGCTTTTGAGATACAAAAGGAGGGACCAAAGCGTGTCGGGGGTAATGTTAAAGAGCGTGGGTTGCTGTTGCTTTTGAAATTTGGATGTAATTGGTACAGCAGACGGTGTCAGTTTCTTGATGTTTACAGGCACTGGCCAGTAAATGATTCGATTTAACAAACAACAGGGAGAGAGATAGAAAAGTATCGATATTGCTAGGAATGCAATCTGTGTTGGAATTGATGATAATGGGAGGTTGAGTGATGTTGATGGTGTTGATGTTAGCTTTGTTCTGCTGATTTTGGTTTCAAGAGGTCAATGTGCAACACCGATCACTCTCCCGCACTCAGACAGGCTGTGTTTCATCGACGCGTGCAGCGTGCAGCGTGCTGTGCTGTTGGGTGCATCCATCTCTCCCGTGGGGGGCCCTGTGGCCTGTGGCCTGTGGGGCCTCTCTTTTTGACGGGCCTTGCATCAAAGGCGCAGCCAAGCCACCGTTACTGTTACTGTTACTGATTACTGTACCTGATCTTGATTAGATTGGCATCAGCTTAGATTCGGCTAGTATAGGATGGCAGAGGATCAGTTGATGGTCAGCCAACCAACCAACCACAGCAAATAGTAGTGCTGAACGTGTTGTCTGATCAATCGTACGAGCCATCAACTGATCAGTCTCAGTTGAAGCCTGCGTGCTCTTTTGAAAGAACCTTTTTCAACTGCATACCAACTTGAAGCAAGGTACTCATGCTCGGCATGCATCGGTTCCACAATCGTGTAGTACTTTTGCCAAAAACGTATCTGTGTAGCTCAATAATCATAATACGGCTAAGCTGTACATGCCAGGTACAACTCGTACTACACCCCGTTCAGCTGGAGTGACCTGTTCAGGGGTCAATCGTTCGAAACATGTAGAAAGACCCATTCACAGTGAGCTAATGCTGAAATTCAGTTCCCATATTGTTACCATTTGCACCACAAGCGCGTATTATCTGCATGAGGCAATATGGTGTCGTTAAAGAGCTGCAATCTGAAACATTCAAACGCTTCGAGCTGGATCTCAAAAGTCCCAGCAAGCTGTTGTTTCTGTGACTATCTCCTATTCGACTTTCTTAGATTCTTTTGTTGACAAGCAATATACCACACACGGTTTCCAATATTAAACCATAAGCAAGCTGTTTTTCTTGATTTATTCTGAGTCCGTACAACGTCTTTTGTACAAGCAAGAGGGGAGGAAGCGGCCGGCTTCAACATTTTGAATATTATGGAATTCTTGTTTACAATATACACTTCCATTTTGGGACGGTACCTGCATCATTTATTGTTCGGATCGACAGATCCGCTATTGCTGAGTATCTGGGGACACGCGCCACAGAAGAACAACACGCCACGATGTACTTTCTTGTGGCAAATTTTTCAGTCAGCATTTAGCTGGAAAAAACTCAACATACATCACGTGATAATTCAAAAGGTCTTCAAACCCTGATTTTTCACTAACTGCCAGTTCTCAAGCACGGGCATCTCTCGGTGAAAAACTTTGAGAATACCCTCTCACCTCTTGACCTCAACCCTCAATGGGATGAAAAATACCAGTTCGATACTTAAGTAAATTGGCTCTCTTGTAAACACACAATCACGATACCCCTTCTTGAAGTTTTACTTTGAACATCAACAAATCTATATATACAAAAATGGTTGCCAACATTTCCAAGACCAGAAAGCTTGTCGCTGACGGTGTTTTCTACGCCGAACTAAACGAATTCTTCACCAGAGAATTGCCAGAAGAAGGTTACGCTGGTGTTGAAGTTAGAATCACCCCAACCAAGACCGAAGTTATCATCTCTGCCACCAACACCCAACAGGTTCTAGGTGAAAAGGGTAGAAGAATCAAGGAATTAACCTCTTTGATCCAAAAGAGATTCAAGTTTGCTCCAGGTACCATTGTTCTATTCGCCGAAAGAGTCCAGGAGAGAGGTCTATCTGCCGTCACTCAATGTGAATCCTTGAAGTTCAAGTTGTTGAACGGTCTTGCTGTCAGAAGAGCCGCCTACGGTGTCATCAGACACGTTATGGAATCCGGTGCTAAGGGTGTTGAAGTTGTCATCTCTGGTAAGTCCAAGGGTGCCAGAGCTAAGGCTATGAAGTTCGGTGATGGTTTCATGATCCACTCTGGTCAACCAGTTGTCGACTTCATCGATGTTGCTACCAGACACGTCTTGTTGAGACAAGGTGTCTTGGGTATCAAGGTTAAGATTATGAAGGACCCAGCTTCCGCCAAGTCTGGTCCAAAGGCTCTACCTGACTTTGTCAAGGTTTACGAACCAAAGGAAGACCAACCAGTTGAGAAGCCATACGTCAAGGACTACAACCCAGCCCCAGTCGTTGAAGCTGCCCCAGCCGAAGAGACTGCTGAAGAAGCTGCTCCAGCTGAAGCTCCAGTTGAAGCTTAAATCTTTTGATATAACTTTCATTCCTCTTTTTGAATGTTTTTTTCCTTAGGGTTTTCTCTTCAAAATTTCTAATACAAAAATTCAAAACACGTATTATCCATTGTGCGCTACAAACTCTGTGATCACTCAGTATACCCACGTAAAGCTGGCAAATGTATTAATGTAAATAGTTAAATTAGCGATTATATTTTTTTTTGTCTCTATACCCCTCTTTGGTTTTTCCACATTTCTTCAATCTGCCCATGCATAAGGACTTCTGGATCTCAAAGCTTTACCATGCTTATAGAATAAGAATGGAACAGGGACCATTAGTAATGCAATACAACCGAGTAGCAAACAACCATAGTGAACTCCCAAACCTTCGTATAGTTGAAGACCAAACAGTGGGAAGATGGCTGCCATGGAGCATCTCGTAAAGGTGTTGGCAGCAGCTGCAGAAGCAGCGTATAGTCTATAAGCATCAGCGGTATAGGTGAAAATACTAGAGATGATCAAACCTGTCGACAACCCATAAACACCCGAAGCAATGATGGCACCGATCCAATGGCACTGTTTGTAAGTTGTGAATGCCAAGATGATAAGTGAGATTGGAGCAAGAATACCACCAACCATCAAGGAAGGGAATCTATATTCAGGTTCAGCCTTTCCGTTCTTTTCGCAAAGTTGGAGATAGAGCCTACTGAAGTATTGGGACGATAATGATGATAGACACATACCAATGGTCATACCTAGGAAGGCCAAACCTTGACCTGCCGTATTGAACCCATAGACTGTTCTGAAGGTGTAAGGAATCGAAACGAAAAACAAGTAAACGATACCCAAGACAACACCAGAGTAAAAGCATAAGACGGTCATCATTGGATCCAAGAATAGCACCGATAGTGGTCTCTTTGGTGCTCCAAGGATGGACTGTAGAATTGTCTTTTCTGATTTTTCCAAAGGAGCGTACAAATCCATGTTACCTGTCTCCTTTCTCAATGCTTGTGCCTTCCACTTCAATAACACCGGCTGATAGGTCTCTGGAACAACAATCACCAGAAGAACCAATAAGGTGCAGGTGAAGATGAGCAAGGAGTAGAAAGTCCACATATAGTTGTCACCGCTGTACTGGGTAACAATACCGGCTAGCAATGGACCCAAACTTGGACCTAAAAATGGACATAGCGAATAGATCGATAGTGGTATTCCAATTGTCTGTTTTGTGAAGATGTCTGAGATGGTACCAGGGGCCACCGATAGGAAGACCGATCCAAACAAACCCGTCATGAATCTACCAAAGACCATACATCCATAGTTATGGACGAAGCAGGTTATAATTTGGAAAATGATCGAAGTTGAAAGGCCTAGAATGTAGGTATACCTCCTTCCATAAATCTCACTGATTGGTGATAGGAACAACGGTCCACATGCCATACCAAAGATGTAAAACGTGACACCTAGAACAAATACCTCGTTGTCTAGGTTATACTTGGTTTTCAATGGAGTCACCAATGACCAGCAGGACGAAAGTAGACAGATGTCTAGTCCAATCAGTGCCAAAGTTGCAGTGATTACCCATTTTCTCCATAGTGGTAGCATCAGCATGTCGTAATTTTCACCAGGTTCAAGTATCACCTCATTTAGATCGATGGACTCTGAAGAATCGGTGGATCTATCCCGTTCTTTGGATTCTGCCAGAGATGGCGCTGTGATGTGTGTTGCTATATTAGTTGTATTGTTTGCACCTTCGGATTTTCTACTTGGTTGTCTTGAAAGATTGTCAATGTTGACTTGATCCGGGTACAAACTTTGTATGCTTTGACGACGCCCTAGCTCTGCAAGGCTGTTCCTACGCTTACGCTTTGGATCTTCCTCGTTTATTATTGTATGGGGTTGCAAGCTTTCAATGTTGGCAAGATGGGGCGTTTCTGAAGAGCTTGCTAGCGACTCTGAGTCGCTTTCATTGTTGCTGGAATCTATGCTGTGGCTAGACTCCTCATCATCATATTGGCTCTGTGATTCAGAAGATGATTCTGAGAAACTTGTGGCGTTGATGGAATCCATTTCCTTTTTATCGAGAGACTGTATGTCCGACATTCGTGATTGTTGATGTATGCGGTTGATGTTTCTTAGCGATTGATCAAACTGTTTGACAATTGAAGAACATCCCTCGAATCCATCTCAAAGTTGAGTCACCCAAAAGAGGGGGTGAACAGTTGCTTATATAAGACCTTTAATGAGGGATATTAAACGAAGATTCATCTCAAGCCTGCTAGTGCCTAGAAGTAAATCGAGAGACAACACACCGGATGTCAACAGTGCATAGCAGATTAAGCTCTGTTGTCTACTAGATCTAAGGGATATGGTTGTGCAAAATGGGGGAAGAGTGAAAGTCTGGTGGTGTTTATCTTACTTTCTTTAATATTTTTCAGCCAGCCCGATCACTCGCGGCTGTTAGGCCCGTTATTCTCCCTAATAATTTGGTCCGGCTATGCTCCTCATCGCTGCCGCCAGGGTTAAACGTGCGTGCGTGCATATATCCGGAAGAGTTTTTCCAGGTGAACTTTCACGTGAGATGCGATGCGATAGGAGTTGCCTGTTAATTTTTGGCAGGGTCTTCGGACTGGTGTGACTCCTTGGTGGTGTTTCTTTCTTTTGTGGCTGTTCGTCTGATTGTGGTTTATAAGAGTCTCGGGATTTGCAAGTGTGTGGCTGTTATAGCCAGTCATTTCGATGACTCAGGTGATGGATGATTCCATCGTCCCTAGTTTATACGTAGGCCATGGGGAGAACCGGCCGCTCACCCCCGGTGGTGGACCTGTCTTGTCCTGCATGCACAGCCCTGCAGGACTGGATAGTTGTTCCGGGGGTTGATGGATAAAGGTTGAACATATCCGCAAACTCGTACACTTTACCAATTGATAGAGCACAACAATGGTTTTGAAAAACTACATTGTCTAAGCAGATCAAAGAACCGGATGGTGTTTCCTTTGGTTGATTGGACAACGCTGTCCAATGAGTTATTGGAAGGGCCATTGGGTTGCAGCTACACGTTGAGACCCATGTTAAAATCAATCACTGTTGGAAGAGTTTTATAGTGGTATAAATTTATCAATTGGTTCATATTTTGCTGGAAAAAAGGGAGATAGTCCCGGTATAAAGAGATAAAGTGCATGCGGACGATTGAAGCCACTGACACCCCCTGTAATCATACCCTTTGGTAACAGCCCTGCGATGGAACTACTGCAAAAAAAGAGTCAGGGAGTAAGCCGATAACAGCTTGCATTTGAACAGCACCCCTTTTTGCCAAGGGGAGAAAACGGAAGCCAGCAGGACCTTAGCCGCAGATCTGATGTGAGTAACACGTCTCAAGACCAAAACAAGTCTTCAGTAAAGAGCATGCTTGTTGAAGGATACGTTTGTATTTGATGGATCATCTTTACACGATTACACGGAAAAACAACACAGACTGAAAAGACAAACGAACTAAAAACTATAATCATCCCTTATATACAAAGTCAAGCTAATCAAACAGGATCCAGGCGTATCGAGACACACCTGCAAACGAAAAAGAAAGAGAAAAAAAAATTAAAACCAGCAAAAAAAGAAGAAAAGAAGGCGTAGGATAGGCACCCACTCAAGGTAGAACACATACGCTCTCCAATAGTCAAAAAGTGAGGAAGCAATAGGGGGTTAATAGAAGGAGGCAAAAAAACGAAGATAGGATAAAGAGAGATTGGGCCAAAGGTTAAGGAAGAAAAAAACAGAAGAAAGGAATCACAGGGAAAGAACGAAGGAAAGAGGCAATGAATCATTTGAAAAATTTCCACATTTGGATCCTGTTGGTTCTTTTCAAACTTGGAATGAGCAAAGTAGATCAATCATAGGCAAGTGCGAATAGAGCTTTGAAGAAAGAATGGAGGCAAGATCCAACTGCACTGCTCGGGAGTCAAACAAAAAAGTTATTCCTCATATTCGGTCTCTTGTCTTCTATGCTTTTCAGCCTCGTAGTAATGGTACAACGAAGACATTGCCTTTTCGATGGAGGATGGACTACCGACAAGTTTGAAAGTCCTCTCACCATCGTCATTATCTTCAGCTTCAATATCAATGGAACATCCAGAGTTTCTTCTGATTTCTTGAATTCTAGAACCTCTTTTTCCAATCAAGGCACCAACGAAATCACCAGGGAAGTTAACCTGTTCTGCAACGTCCCTTGCACCTGGTTGATGAGGAGAAGGAGCATTCTGTGAGGATGGACCGTTACCTTGTGGTGGTCTTGGGCCTCCTCTCATTGATTCTCCTCTGTAGGTGGTATTACGTGGAGATGGGGTGTAGTATGAAGTGGTAACAACACCATGGTAGTCATTGAGTAGACATTTTGAAATGATTGTTAGGGCTTCTCTTAGGTTATCTGGGGTACCTTGAACTTCAACAATTCTTTCGGTTGAGTTTTTTAGGTAGTCCTTTGAGGCAACCATTTTGACGTTGTAGTTTTCCTGGATGGCCTTTATTCTGGCACCTGCCTTACCGATCAAAGTCCCCATCTGGGAGTGTGGGACTAACAGTCTTAGACTTAAAGTGTCGGCGTAGTTTGTGTCTGATGGAGATAGTGCTGGACATAGGGCCTTCAATGGGAAGAAGTTGTAACTGATCAGGGGGGTTGGGTCGGATCCGTTAGAGGTTGCATTTTGGATGGCTTGAACGTTGGAGTCTGTGACTGCCTTTGAGAATAGAACCAATGATTCAGGAACGCTGTTGACAACACCTGTAACGGTTAGGATACGGTCGATACAACCATCAACCACTTTCGAAACGCCAGCCTTCACTGCAGTTTCGTCTCTGATTCTGGTGATGCAATCACCGTTCTTACCGATGATAGCTCCTGCTTCTCTTCTGGAAACTAGGACTCTGAATGTTATTAGGCTCTTTCCAATGTCAACATCTGTTGGTAGGATGTCAGCTTCTGTGACGGGATCTGACACAAAGTTGCTGTCGAACAACGATTCTGAAGTAGTCATTGGGTTATGTGTGTGTGTAGGTTTTGAAGATGAAACGGTGTTGCAAAGATAAATCCTTTGCGTAATGGTGATTTGGGGGGTCACTGCTTTGATATGGCGGTGAATTTTTTTTCTCTTCTCTGAAATTTTTCTTTGTTTTCAAGGCAACAGATTTGAACGGTGGATCAGAGTAGCTCAAGTAGATGATAATGAATCAGCGGAAGGAGATAAAAAGATCAAATTTCGAATGGTGCGATTGGTGTGGAGACGGGCGATAATGATCGATCAAGACTTTTGAAAAATGAGGAGGAGAGGGATGATGTGAAAGTGGGAGAAGCGGTGATTGGAAGGGGGAAGGGTGATGGATGGATGGGAGGGATAGGGAGATGAGGTATTGATGTGTAGCTTGGGCAGTTTAGAGGAATACTGTGGTGTAGACTTTTGACTGGTGTGATACGATCTGGTTAATGTACTGTATCGATGTAGAGAAAGAAGGGTAATCGAGTTTGATCGAGTCGAGTTGAGCTCAATGTACCTAAATCGAGGGAGGTTAGTTAGTTAGCGTTACGCTTAGTTAGTGGTAGTGTTCAAGTGAGCGCTGAAACTTTTGAGTGGTGACACTCGCTGTACGTAATGCATTACGTACAACATACGACGTTAACACTTTCCCTGAGGCATCGGGAAAACGAACGAAATCTGGCCAGGATTCTCTCTTGCCATGGAGAATCAGAATGGCTTTTAGAAGGCTGTTGATGGGGCAGTTGGACACTCAGCTGGAACGTTCTCATACAGTACTACAATAAGGGTATTCATAGTACGGTGTGTGTGGATCCATCAGTTGACAATGGCTTCTCCATGCACCTCCTCATCTCAATGGTGGCCTGCTTACTGACTGAACAGACAGAGCCATACACACACAGACATGTGTATATGCAATCCGATTGAACATTGGATGTATTCATTTGAACACAGACATATACTCTAATTGTTGTTGAAAAAGAGCACTGGTGAATCGATGCTGATCTTCCTCTTGGACTTGCTGCACCGGGCATGGTTCTTTCCGGCTAGCGGCCGGGTCCGAGTGAAGTAACTCCCCCGACAGATAACTGCCTCCGTTGCAGCAAGAGCCTGCGGGAACGCACGGTGTACCCTTGAAGTCAACACGTGAGGCTTTCTCATTCTCTCCCTCTTCTCTCTTTTTCTTTATTCTGCTCAACGAAGAAAGACATATTTGTTCTAAACTTACCCGTTGTCAATTCACGTGCCCAATGGGTTTTGAGTGGTGGTGGTAGCAAGTAGTAGTAGTAGCCGCTGTATTAGCAAGTTAGACATTGAGACGCACTAATCTCATCAGGCAAGTTGTCGATGTGTAAAAAAGTGTCATTCGAGATAGATAGATGACAAGACCACATATAAAGGGAAAAACAAAAGCAACCAATAAATAGATAGATGACAAAAACATAAAAAGCTGGAAACAAGGAAACGGATATAATATAACACAATATAACACAAAAGGATCAAAGAATTGGAACAATAACACATGGGTGATGAAGCCATTGGGCTGGGGGTTAAGTAGGTGGCTACCAGTAGCTCCTCCACCCTCATCCCTTTTGCTCCACCCATCATTCAAGCGGCGAGCCATACTCTTCCATCTCAGTCTCCGTCTTCTCTTCATCGTCCACTCCACTCTCTTCATCCAAGCACCTCGTCTCACCAGGATTGTACATGATTGGAACCTGAGTTTGATCGTTCTGTAGAGGAAGGAACGATCCGTCATCAACAGATCCCGCATAGTATACATATGGAATGGAATCCAACGATAGAGCCCTATGGTTGCTACTTAGCATCTCCCGCATGATATCTATGTGTGTCAAGTATGGTTCAGACACACTTCTTGCAAGAAACTGTTGTTCGTGGGTGGCTGGATTCGAAGGTGGATGCTGCTGCCATTGGTTAGTTTGCAGTTGGAGAGGAGGAGAATAGAAGGGTAACTTTTCAACTCCAATTGAAGGTTGTTGTTGTTGAACGGTTGTATACTGTTGATCGTAATTTTGCTGAGATGTACAGTTCAAAAATGACCGATCCATTTCTTGTTGATGGTGAATGAACTTTTGAACGAGTTGCGATTCATGTTGCCCGTCTTGTGCTGTCGTATCAACTGGCAATCTATCTTGAGTGATGCTTCCATCGTTGCTTGTGATAGACCCAACCACATTGGCAGCAAAATTGGTGGATGAGTTGCTACCGCTGGTGTGCAACGATGAGTAGTTGGAAGGCGGTGGCAGTATTGGTAGTAGCGCTGGTGCTGGTGGCAGTGATGGATCTAGCTGAATCATATTGCCAGTCTTGCTGGCATTGGGAGCAACGTTGTCGTCCATCTGTGGTACAGAAGTTGATGACTCTGTCTCATCCTCTTCCCAAGTTTTCTCGTTAGAACCTCTCCTACCATGCCTTCTTCTTCGGGATTCGGGAACAACACAACCTACTCCATGCTTAACGCAGAATGAGCATGAGTACATAGGAATTGTGTCCTCTGATACGCTAGAACCCAACTGTGGATTCCGTACTTTCAAGTCACACTTGACCTTTCTATGCCTGCAAAATCGACAGGCAACAGAGCCCCTCTTTCTCTTTGGTGGACGTAAGGGTTCGTCGTCATAAGTTTCCTGCATGTTGCTGTTCATCATTGCGGTCCAGCCTCTTGGGGTCACAGCTTCCTTCAAAGATGAATACCACAGGGATTGATCGATAAGAGAGTCCGACATGGGTTCATGAGTTCTTTCGCTCTCTCTCTGCTCGCTGATAGTCACTAAGGGTGGCCAATGGTTTTCAACAGTTGAGGAGTGCTTTGACCGAGCCAATTGAGACCCCACAGTTCGAAAGAGAAAAGACAGATGGGGGATAAAGTCTTAGCTATATATATCACGGGTCCATGGATGAAGAAATTTAAACTACTACAAAGATGGTATCTTGTTTACAAACTTAAACTGGGCGCTAAATGAGGCAGGGGTTGGGGATTACCTCGGCCACAGACACGGCTAAACTTGACCGAGGCAAGGGAGGTTCCATGCGTCATCCAGCTCCTGCCCAGTTGTTTTCCCATAGCTAAATTAGTCTACCAATGCCAGTGAAAATCCATTCAACAAATTCAATGGTCCATTGTGTGGGAAATCTAACACGGTAAACCGCCTCAATCTGTCGGAGCAACTTGGCATTGAATTTCAGGCAAAGCACAAATGTGGGTGTTGTGATTTTCTTCACTTCTCTTCTTGGTCAAAGACGAAAAAAAAAAGTGAAAAGAATGACTATGCAAGTGAAGGCTTCAGCAGTTTGGAGGTTTCGTGATATGCAAGAGAAGCTTTTTGATGAAAAAAAATTAATTTGGAATTTTTTTGTGCCCGGAGATTGGCGAATTGTGGACCTATTGTTCAACCAACGGTACCGGCCCTGTGTAGCTCTCCCTTTACTCTATCTCTCGACCACAAGATAAACAAGCAAGATTGATGGCGAAGCACGCTAGGTAGAGAGCAACATGGTGACTCAAAAAACTTTAAAGGAACAAACTGTTGTACAGGCGTTAATGGTATTCCATAACTTGGAATGTTACATAGTTTCAGAGTGCTTGGGCTAAAGAAGACTCCTTATCTTTCGGCTGTTTCTGATGAAGAAGAACGACTGTATTGCTGTTTTGCACATAGCAAATCATACCATAAGACTTAGATATGGATGCCTATATCGGCATCGATTATGAACGATAAAAGTGTGGATCTTCATACTCGCTCCTAGATGAGATTGTGGAATTACTGGAACTCGATTGTTCTTGTTGGTGCAGAGAATGTCGAGAACCAAACTAAAGATTTATCAATGAATGTTACAAAGCTCCACCACTATATGGTTTGACACTTACATAAAACCTAGTAACCTGTCAACACCGGTCAGGGAAGCCACATCGCTGATGTAGTAATTTGTGGAGCAAAGAACAGCCGAGGTTATTAATCTTAATTGCCGACATCCTTCTGCAGACAAAACCAATTGATCATTCAATGTAGCATCGCGATGGCTTAGCCCAATGATCGTCTGAACACTGTAACGGTGGATACCGATAATGTTGTCCACTTTGCCTCAATTCGGCCAAAGACCTCGGCTGTTACTCCAAAGTACACCATCCACACTTGCTATTCCCATCGAGCAATTTTCAGGGTGTGAGAATCAGGCTTTGACTGCTTGAATAATACACCCTGTAAAAGATTTCATTCAGTTGAAGTAAGGTCCAAACTTTGTCATGCAGATCATCCCTAAAAAATTTTTTTTTTCATGCGTGACTTTCCAAAGAAAGATTACAATCTGTTCTTCAAGTACCATGCAGATCGGTAACATTGCGAGGCCAGGCTGGTACCAACTATCGAAGATCTTGCGGGATTGTCCTGGATGGTTGTTTGCAGAATAAAGCACACTCCCTCTCTCAAAAACTAAAGTATGACGACAAAAAGCCTACCAGGATTAGAGTTGAGTTAGGCTTCGCCTTACTCCTGTTTGCTTTTCTTCACATGCCTTTTCGAGTTATCTTTAGTTTTGTCTGTAAGCGTGAGACACATTAGCATTCAGCAGAGTGTACTGTGGATGCTAGTTCAAAAAAGCTAACAGTATTGGTTTGTTTTTCAACGCTACACTTTAGCCACTTCAGATCCATTCTCTTTTGCCTGTAATTATGGAAGAAGATATTCCTTTCTATCCATGCCAAAGGAAACCCTCTCCGCCATCGGCAACTTGTTAATCAAGTGTGATAGTGTTTGTCTGCAAGAAAGATTTGCCATAATCTTAACGATCCTTGAAGCAAACCATAGCTGCTCGGAGGAGACCACGATACATTAACAAGTAAGTTACGGTTCTCCTGATAAGTAATCTCTGTAGAGCCGCATGCATGCGCACCTGCAGGAAGTACAGACAATAGTCCATTGTCAAAATGTGCATGCATGAAAATTAATTATTTTTTTACAAAGTGATGACCGGAAAGCTGGAGATTTGAATCTGATGTGAAGCTTTCAGAGATTTGTCCTGATAAAGGTACGCATCCATACAACATAGTTGCAAGCAATGGAAGCCACATGGAGATTCTGTAAGGGATCCGTTTGTCTTTTTCAAAGATAGATGAGCTCGGAAGTGAACGGATTGTCATTCTTGCTACTGCGCTCTATTTTGGAGCCTGTAAAGATTGTGGACGCGGAAGGGAGCATTTCTCAATTTGGTACCCGTATACCAGAAGGACTTACTCCCCAACGTATAAAATTAGGAGAAAAGATGCAACCTCGGCCGACTTCAGACAACATCTCTGCACGATACAGTTTCCAATGTTTGAAAACAATAGCCGATGCATGGATGCTTCACTATGCAGCCCGACACAGGAATATGTAAGTAGAGTAAGTTTGGAACACATGGAACTATGGAAGAAAAAAGCAGGGACACCTTCTTTTTGACCCTTGAACAAAATTAGATTCATTCCATCATGCAAAGGTTGGAAAGGGAGAAGACAGTTTATCCTAGGCCAAATAATTATGGCTTTTCTCTCCTTGTTTTGGCTTTACCGCAACAATGAATCAGGAGGCCGGTAGCCTCTCTATTTCAACTTGAACGACCTCAGACACGCACTTTTTGGGCTCTCTCCTCCTTAGAAGAAAGTACAAACCTTGTATATGCATTCAATGAGAACTTGCAAACACCGTTTGATGCTTGAAAGAACATTCCTTTCGCATTTGAGACAAGTAGACAGAACCCCAATGCGAAATGCAAACGCCTGTGGCAAATTCATTCGCTGAGGACGACTGACAGAGATAATCCAAGGTTGTATCAGCTGTTAATTGATCCTGACTCATAAAGCAGAGTCACATTCAGTGTCATTCTACTGGCTGGCAGTTGTCGAGCAGTGCTTCCTCGAACTGCCTGAGTGGAGCACAGCACAGCCACAGTTCACGGCCAAGCCAAGCGCCGCCTACTTAACCTGGGGAAGACAAGAGAGGGGGAGGGAAAGCAGATGATGTAATGGATGATGTAACCTACACCCTCTTGGATGAGGGGCGATAGGCGATGCATCCACCGGGGGCAGTCGAACAAACTGCCGCCGATCCTCCACGGGGAGTTGTGGAGCGGAGGAGATTGACCATGCAAAGAGAGATGGATGGATTACATATATATATATGTCTCTATATTTACTCACTTTCAAGATGGACTGACACCACCCACTTCTTTCGAACACCAACAGAGCACCATTCTCTGACTTGTATATTCCAATTCATTCCAAAACTAGAGAATTACAGATAAGAATTGACCCTTGTATTGCCATCCAGTTGCCACGTGTCATTGCAATCCATCTTTCTCTAGCCAGCCACTTCTGAACTAGCTAAACTGTCCAATTATCCACACGTTTACATTGCTAGCTCACCCTACTTTTGCCTCTTGTTTCAACTCAAATAATTCCACTTTGCTCATAGAGGAAATTTGTCATGTTTAAGAAATGGAAAGGAGGTGAAAAGACTGCCTCTTCAAAATCCTCTAATGGCACCGCATCCACCACATCAAGGAAGACTACACCAAACGGGAATTTCTCCTCCTCTGTTACCAATAACAAGGAAGACAAGGCAGAAACCTCACACATTGAAGTCGTTGGAGCCGTCGAACAGGAACCATATGATCCTGCTCTAGACTATGCCGTTCTGAACAAGGATGAGCCCAACATGCCATACGGAGATGGCTCAAATAAGGTGTTTGGTATGGAAAACTTTGGTTATACCTGTTACATAGCCTCCATCTTACAGGCACTCTACTACACCACCCAGTTTAGAGATGAGGTTTTGTCCTATCCAGAGAGAGACCCAAATCACCCAAGAAGACGTAAGGTTAGAGTACCAGGGACCAAAACGCACGCTTTCATTGCTGCGATGCAGCAGCAGCAACAACAATCGTCCCAACCATCATCAAATGCCAATGGTCATCAGACGGGCAATGGATCGACCAAGGGAAACGACGCATCTGGCAAGAAGAGAGGCTTCTTTGGCAAGATGTCATCCATCGACTCTTCGTCAAACATCAGTGGCAACAATGGCTCCTCCACCTCCACCTCAAACAACGGCGGCAATGGTACACAGCCCAATGGCTCGCCTGAAGAGTTGAACCATCCTGAACTTGAACATCTCGTTGTGTCCAAGTATCCCGAGTACAAGAATATCCACCTGAACTACTCGTTGAACCATCAGAAGAATATCACCATTGTTGGTGTCACCGATGATATCACTGCCAATTCGGAACAGCGCAAGAGACAGGCGCTGGTCACCGGCCCCATAGTCAACCTTGATCACTCGTACAATGCCGAATATGGAATGGAACAGTCGCTATACACCTCTCTCAAGGACACCTTTGAATGCATGGCGGAGAGTCTATCCCCCGTGGGAATTGTTTCTGCCCAGAAGCTGGTTGATATTGTCAAGAGGGAGAACGAAATGTTTAGAAGTTCGATGCATCAGGATGCACACGAATTTTTGAATTTCTTGATCAATAACGTCTTGGAATGTGTTGACAAGTATCAGTCTTCTGGTAAAGGGTCTTCCAGTTCCAAGTCCAAGATTCACGATATCTTTGAAGGATTGTTAACAAGTGAGACTAAGTGTTTATCCTGTGAGAATGTTTCAACAAGGGACGAAATGTTTTTGGATTTATCGATCGACCTACAACAGAACACCTCAATTACCAACTGTCTGAAGATGTTCTCACAGAGCGAAATGTTGACCGAATCCAACAAGTTCTACTGTGAAAACTGCTACTCGTTACAGGAGGCAGCAAAGACTATCAAGCTAAAGAACCTTCCAAAGGTGTTGGCCCTCCATTTGAAACGTTTCAAATATGCCGAAGAGTTGGGAAGAAACGTCAAGTTGTTCTATCGTGTCGAGTATCCAAAACAGCTGCGTATCTTCAACACTACAGATGAATCAGAATACACGGACAAACTGTACGAACTATACGCGGTGGTGGTCCACATTGGAGGAGGTCCATACCATGGCCACTATGTCTCCCTTGTGAAGACCCCAAAGTTTGGCTGGTTACTGTTTGACGATGAAGTTGTCGAATCGATCGATGAAAACTACGTTTACCGTTTCTTTGGTGATGGGCCTGGCTTGTCCACCGCATACTTACTCTTCTACAAGGAAGTTGAGGATGAAGATGCTTTCAGAGACAGAAACTTGCTCAATGGACTGGACGATGCCCTCAACGAGGACGACGGAATAGACGCAACAGCGTTGAACAATGGTGCCTCCGAAACGCCTGCTATTGCTACCGGCGGAAACAGAAATGGACATGGAAGCCACAGCCACGGCAACAACACCATGAAGAGTGATGATCCGTTTGCCAGCACCCCTACAGTATCATCCGGATCATCCCTTGGTCTGAATACAACCCGTCATACAACTGCTGCAACGACAATAGCTCCAAACTCATCAAGGTCCACGCTGCGCCCAGCTGTGCATCAGACTGCCCCAACCACAGGGACATTGCAAACACAACAAACGAACGGATCGGCGGTACCACCAGCAGTGGTATCAGCGCCAACTGTTGGCAACGGCGGGGACGGTAATGGATCATCGTTAAAGGCTGTTTCAAGTTCCAGGATTGGTGAATCGAAGGAACCGAAGAAAAAGAACAGGATGTCGTTTGGATTCAAAAAACAATGATTGAATTTTGTGGTCTGGTGTGTATTTTTTGTATGTTCACAGCATAACCGATGAAAAACAGACAGTAAAGGTATTGTAAAGTTAATATAGCCAACCATGTATAGGCGTATGATGTCACCGGGTAGTGCAGAGCAAGAAAGAGTAAGGAGACTTTCTCCGTAGAAGCCGCTGTCTGCTGCCCGGTAACTGTAGCGGGGAGAATGGAAAGTAGAACGCGGTTGAAAAATCGAGTGCTGTTTGATGTATTGGAAGGTTACGTTCATAGAGTAATGGTTCGATACTGCAACTTCAATTGCAACAAGTGTGTCTTGAAGGTATCAAAGTATAAAAAACATTCCCTCTATCAGTTGCCTCAATTGGATCTTCTGCAGTAACCACAACTGTTTTTCAACCACAGCTAGCAACAGCAGACCCCCCTAAGCAATGTTGAAGCTCAATGCAAACCGACTCTCCACGGTGTCGATTCTCCTGGCACTCGTGTCATTGGCCATTGCTCATGACATGGAACCGAGTCCAGACGAGAGCGAGGACAAATCATACCTTCTAGAAATACAAAACAACATCAACAAGCGTCAGATCTTCCACTGGTTCACCTCTATGTTTGTCCTAATGATTGTTCCATCGGTTGCTGCTCCACTGGCAGTTGCCAACAGATTCACAACGGCAGTCTTTTTCCAGATCTTAATTGCCGGTTACGCAGTCGTAGAGGCATTGTTCCTCGGCTTTCCTGACCCAACAGGCCACGAAAATAGTGCCTCGAAAGGTACCTCTTGGTTTATGGCTTTTTTCTACTGCTTCACCATCTTACTCGGTAGTCTCTCTGCTGGCTCCTCTGCAATCATGAGTGAAAGAATGGCCAACAAGATTGGAATGGTGGGGACCAAAGTTGTCATTGTGGGCTACAAGATCTGCTCAGTCTTGACCGTCCTTGGTGGATTCATCAAGGCTGGCATGTCGCTCGTCTCAATGCTTGGGTTCTGCTACGACAACCATACCGGTCAATGTAATGCCCATGGTATAATGGGAACTGGGTTCATATCCTATGGATGCTTGCTTGCTGTTATATTGGTTGTTCCTTGGTTGAGATTGGGAACTAACCAAAGATTCTCACAGGAGTTTTACGATTCCTCGATGATTACGGCATGGGGAATAGTGAATACCTTTACTGAGCATAGACCATGGGAACCTTGGTCCATGGGTGACTACCAGCATACCAGTATGGGTATAATCTTTTGGGCTTGTGGTATGCTTGGTATGTACCTATCGAGAAACAAACGTAGGAATTTCATGCCTGCATTAACTTTGATCTTGACTGGCTATGCCATGTCGGGCCATGTTCAAAAATTGAACATCTCGACCAAAGTTCATGGATTCTTTGGTTGGGTGTTGATGTTTGCTGGATTCTCAAGAATCGTGGAGATTTCCTTCTTGTTGAAGGATGAAAGATGCGACAAGAAACAAATTTTGTCCTTCCAATACGCCCCATCGTTTGGATTGATCTTGGCTGGTATCCTGTTCATGGGTGCTACAGAGGAGCAACTCCAATTGGTTGTTGATATGGGTGCCGACCATAACTCCTATATCTTAGTACTTGCAAGTTGTTCAGCAGTGTTGATGCTATGGGTTTTGATGGCAATTGAATTTTACTTGAGACTAATGGGTTACTCAATCTATGATCAAAACCATTATCAGCTGTTGGGTGATGATGAAGCAGCACGCGAAGAGGATACTTTCAGACCAGATGCCAGCTTTGAATTGGATAACTTTTCAGACTTTGAAAGCGACCGTAGGGACACTCCAAGTGATGATCACAACTGAGCCGCCCTATTGCAATTTTCCACCGCATAATCAACCTCTGACAGCTCTCACATTCAATGTTTATCTGAAACCTCAAACCGGTATGTGTTTTATGATCTTGTTACTTTTACATACCAACTCATGCACTCTTCTAAACGTCCTTTTCCACAATTTGTACACTAGTCGTCTGTTTTTGTTTTTCAACACTTATTCTTTTCACTCCTCTCTCCAGCCTAATATCCTCATGTGATATTAGACAGGTTGTCGGCTCTAGCTGATGTAACAATAATATACATTCAAAAATTGAATTGAATGATCAGCTACCGAAAGAAAGAAGGGTGAAAGTATCTGCCAAGTAAAACGCACGTGTCACTATGTGATTATCCCCATACTCGAATCCTTTAGTTGTTGTTATTTCGGACTGTTTGTTTTGTTTGTTATGTTGATCTTCCACACCTTCTTTGTACTTTTTGAACGATCCATGCCTTTTTCTTACAAGTCACACACCAGTTAGCAATCTGGTCATAGTGCAAATACCAAGTTACACGTTCTTGACCCCTTTGAACCATCATCCGTTCAGCTTCTCAGCTCGAATCACACATCATTGTAATATAAAGACCTTCTCTCAACAACTGTCAAGTCTTAGTTACACTGCACCCCGTTATCACATCCAGCTTTATCCTCTAGATTAACACTCTTGACTTCATCCCATAGTTCACCAATTGTGCCTCAGATTGACACTTCCCACCAGCATCATGAACATGTCAGAACAATCCATCAAGAAGCTTCGATCTACCATTTTGTATTCTCTAGATCATGATCTACTGCCAACAGCTGAATTCACTTGCGAAAGACTGCTAGCTCAGAACCCCAGAAATTTAGATTCAGTCCATTTATATGCTCTGGTTCTTTTCAGAATGAAACGGTTCAAGACTGCTTACAATCTCACCGCAAACCACAGTTCACAACATGTGGGATGCTCCTACATTTTTGCAAAATGTGCATTCGAGCTGAAGCAGGAACCAGATGGCATTTCAGAGTTGACGAAGACGTTACCATTATGGTGTGATCTAACAGCAAGTGACGAGACTCAATTTGAAAGGTTTCAGCCAGATAACATTGCATGCTATATCCTACTGGCGAAACTCTACGCTTCAGTTGGCGACGTCAAAAGAAGCGCATTGAACTATTCACAAGCTCTCAAGCTAAATCCATTTATATTTGAAGCGTTTGAAGAGATGTGCAAGATGGGCGTCAAAGTGAAAGTGAACTCACTTTACAAGGTGAACACAATGGACGAAGTGTCTGGAAATCTGTTCAAAAATGTGACAGGAGTATCGAGCAACACCACTGATAAGAACTCCCTAGTTTTTGGATTTAGCAAAGGGAAAGATGTCAACAGCAAGTATGATGGCATGTCGAAGAACCTGTTTCAGACAGGGACAGGGCAAACAGGGAATACATCAAGTCACTCTTTTATACCGGAAACAGCATCTGGCTCAAATCCTTCACCGCTGGTGCCTGCTCAGACGCCGGAACCACAGCAACGTACCAACTTTCTGATAACCCCAAGGGTAAAACAATTGCAAATACCAGAACCACCGAATAGAAGGTCCAATAGGCGGTCAAGCTTTGACGGCTTCAAGCATCCAACCCTCCCAACAGATACAATCCACCGAAAAGGAATCAGAAATTCAACATCAATAACATCTAGACTATTGAGCCATCCATTGAACACATTGACGGGGTCCAACCAATCGTCTAATATACAACAATCTGCATCAAATAGAGATTCGTCAGGCGCAAAAAGGACCATAGGCTCAACTTTTACCAGCGCAACACCATCCGTCAACAACATTAATGCAAAGATGGATACCTTTGACAGTAAACCAAACGGATATCCAGACCAATACCTCATATCGATATACTCCAAGCTTGCAAAGAGTTTCAAATCAATGTGCTTCTATGATTGTTTCAAGGCTATAAGGATTTTAGATTCTCTTCCTGAAAATGAAAGGAATACACCTTGGGTTTTAGGAAAGTTAGGCAGGTTGCATTTTGAGATTGTCAATTATGAAGAGGCTGAAAATTACTTCATCAGGTTAAGACAGCTAGATAGAACAAGAATCGAAGAGATGGAGTATTATTCAACGTTGCTCTGGCATCTACACAAGGAGATGGAGTTGAGCTTCCTGTCCCATGAACTACACGAAATAGACAAGGACTCTGCAGAGGCTTGGATTGCGGTGGGGAATTTGTTTTCATTCAAGCGTGAACCTGACGAAGCGATCAAGTGCTTCCAAAAAGCAAATATCTCCAAACCAGACTTTGTCTATGCTTACACTCTACAAGGTCACGAGTATCTATCCAACGATGCATTCGAGAATGCTCTAGAATGTTTCAGGCATGCTATTTTGTTGGATAAGAGACACTACAATGCCTTTTACGGTATTGGAATGGTGTACCTCAAGCTTGGCGATTTCAGAAAAGCAGAGTTCCATTTCAGGAAGGCTGTTGAGATTAACCCCGTGAATGTCATATTGATCTGTTGCGTTGGTATGGTTTTGGAGAAATTGGGAAAAAAAGAACAAGCATTACGTCAATATATCTTTGCATCAAAACTACAACCGATGTCAATGCTTGCCTTGTTCAAAAAGGCACAGTCGTTGTTTTCCTTGAAGCAGTACGATTTGGCATTGAAAGATTTTGAAAAGTTGGAGAATTTGGCACCTGATGAAGCATCCGTTCATTTCCTATTGGGAAAGCTGTACAGGATATATGGTCGTAAGAATGATGCAGTTAAGCAGTTTACGATCGCTTTAAACTTGGATCCCAAAGGGTCTCACTTGATCAAAGAAGCGTTGGAAAGGCTAGATGACACCGGTGGTGATCAAGAAGGTCAGGAGAATTAGGGGCTTGAAAATTTCAAATTAGATGCAACAAGCTTTCGTCACTATCATAAAACCGATGCAAATATATCAAGTGATTACATGGAAAACAGATAATATCTTTTTTATTAGTTACAAAGTCAATCCTTGTACTTTCAAAGCTTCGATGTGGCACTGAACTTGTCAGATGAACCCAAAGGACAAAGTAAAATGACGCAGTAACCAAAGTTTGACTCACTATAGTTTTTTTCAATGGGTGGCACCCAAGAACAATGTAGCAGAGAGGCAAACAATCATGACGATGAAACCCCAGATGATCAAAGCAAACGCCCCCCACTTTGTAAGCTTATCCTTCAATGACAATTCCTCATTATTTGTCCCAATCAATTTAAAGGCAAAGAAGCCTGGCAAAATGAACGAGATTGAAGTGGATCCGGTGGAACCAACGAAAGCCAAAACGTGTTCTAAAGAAGTCACCATAATTGCCACTCCATAGGAAAGAATCACTATGATGGTTGTTATTATGAATAGCTTCTGATTAGTTAATTCGACATAGTGCTCTGCATTTTGGTGTTCTTCGTTGTCGAGATCCATCACTAAGGAATCGTCTGCAATTGCCTCCTCGTCTATTACAAGTGGAGGCTGTTGCTGCTGCAAGGAAGTTGAAGAAGTTGGACCAGCCGACGCTCCCAGTAAATTGCGCCTTTCGCCCACCGTGGTTGAGTACGAGGAAGCTGTAGTGGACCTGGACAGGGATCTAATTGAACTAGCCAAGTTGGAATCATTAATGTAGTAAGCAACATGGTTAATCGAAGCCCTAGCTGGATTGGACTGTAGGGGATAACTCAAGGCGACCAATATCACTATTGCAACTCTTCCAATTGTCGATGAGACGGAGTCTGGATACATCGTGATAATGTTACCAACAACATTATCACCAAACGTTAGGTAACCTGATAATCCAACAACTAGGTAAATGGAAAATGCCGTTCCAATGGAGGTGCCAATAATCTTATTGATGACATTTTGGGATCTATCCTCTAACTCATTGATGACACCAAACTGATTTTGCTGGCAGGTGAAGCCAAAAACCAAGATAGGGAAGGAAGACAAGACGGCTATTAATGACTGTGGTTTGAACACGTGAACATCTCCTTTGATTATGTCTTCCGAGCCACCAAGGAGCAAGTGAAGGAAGTGCACAACGACCAAAACCATCAAATAGACGACAGAGCTCAATGCAACCATGGATGCAGTCTTCAAGGAATCTAGATGTCTTCTATAAACCAAAGGTAGTATAGAAACTAAGAATGCAGTGATCCACAAGGTTCTGCTCACAATGTATGTATGATCCTGTATGAAATCATCCGAACAGACAGAGCGCATGATTTGAGGCATCAAATCACCAATGACAATCAAGTAAGAGCAACCGACACCAAAACACTTGACGGCAATCGCCAAATCAAAAACTATCCCCATTTGAGGGACAGTTAGCTTCGACAAGGCAAAGAACGAGGCATGTCCTGGAACAGCATAGGAGGCTGAGATTGATAGTAGGTACAAGCCAAACGCAGACGTTAGACCGGACAGAGTGATGAACAGGACACCAAGAAGCACACCATTACACTTGACAGCGTACGGAATGCTGAGAAGACCAGCTCCTAAAACTGTGTTCATCAAGTTGATGATTCCCGATCTGGGGGTAGCCCTTCCTTTGACGGGTCCTCCACTTACCACTATGTCAACCATATTTTCGGATTGGTAATAGGCTATAAGGGGTAGAAGTCTTATGAGGTAAGCTTCTGATAGTTGATGCTTTCAAGTGGTGACTGGTTGAAACTGGAATGTCGTCTGTCCTTATGGAAAATAGTTTTCATGGGATGATGAGAGCAAGTGTAAACTATCAATGTTGTTGTACATGTTCAAATTGGAGACCTCTTGCGCGCAACCTGTTTCTCACTACATACATACATTGGTTGGTATCTCGCTCTACGATATGTCATTAGATTTTGATTTACCAACTGCTGGGCTAATAGCCAGTTACAAGCGACAGGCAACAGAACCTGGCAAAAAGTGTAGTTTCAAGCAAGAAGCAGATATATTGAAGAGAACTCAAATTAAACATTAAAAGTATATACAGACAGTAACAACCGGTTGCAAATGAATCAAGCAGCCGGTCAGTAGCTCATTTATCGACAAAACTAATAGCCCTTTCTAACGGCGTTTCTAACAACCTTGAACAACTTGCTAACACCTTCGTTCAAGTTCTTGTGGAGGGCTGTGATTCTTCTCATACGTCTCAAGTTGGTTGGCTTGATGAAGAACTTCTGCTTGTGATAAGTATCTTTCAACTTGTTCTGTGACACCAAGAAAGCTAGATCTCTTTCAGCCCTACTGACGGCCCCATTCCTCACAAGCACCGTTCTACCGGCATATTTGGCAAACATTGGCATCTGCTTGGCCTTCTCCAAAGCGCTTGGTTCCGTCGTGTGTTCTTTGAACAACGAAGCAGATTGGCTGTATGATGGTCTGTCTTTGAGAGACTGAGCGTTGGACTTGGACAAGCTTGCAAGGATGGCCAATGGATCCGTCTTTGACGAGTTGAACCTGACAGCTCCTATTCTGTTCATTGATGTTGTTGCTTGGGTTGAAAGCACTCCGCGGGAAAGATGTCTGAGCATTGTGATGGTGTAAAGGAGACGAACGCAAAAGGATATGGTCTGTTGATGGCGAGCAACTCAAATAAAGCCTTTCCTACTTTCAATAGTTGTAGCAAAATAGGTTTTGGGTGTCTGAATATATCGTTGGAAAGCCATCAGTTGCTTGTTCGTTCATAGTTATGGTGAATTTTTCATGGAGAAAATGTGTTGATGATTCCGGTGCAGGTAATGTATGCAGCGACTGTGGTGGTGAAAAATTTGGGGAGAGGATATTTGCTACAATGAATATTTGGTTATGTTACCATCCAATTTAGTATACCACGGCAATACCATAGAGTATATAAGTATATAGCACAACACTTCTTTCCATTAATTATAAATAATGGCTCCTTCAAGTGTTTCACAAAGTGTTGATGAGGCATCCTCTAAGCTTGGGGAGCTCGATGTCTCCCAGGCTACAGAGCAGCAACAGGCTGATGCCCCGGCTGATGCCCCGGCTGCTGAAGCCGAAGCTGAGAACAACGGTGATGAAGATGCCGACAAGGCAAAGAAGAAGAAGAAGAACAACAAAAAGAAGAAGAAGAAGGCTTCTTCTGGAATCTCTCAACATTACCCTAATGGAGTTTACCCTGAAGGTGAATGGATAGACTACCAAGGAGAGTCAAACCTCAAAAGATCCACCGATGAGGAGAAGAGATACCTCGATAACCAAGACCAATCCAAATGGAATGACTTTAGAAGAGGCGCAGAGATTCACAGAAGGGTCAGACAACACGCTCAGAACAACATCAAACCAGGAATGACGATGACGGAAATTGCTGAATCTATTGAGAATCAGGTTAGAGCATTCAGTGAAACAACAGACACAAAAGTCGCAGGTCCAGGTTTCCCTACTGGTTTGTCTTTGAATCATTGTGCTGCCCATTATACACCAAATGCAGGAGATAAGGTTGTGCTCCAGTATGACGATGTGATGAAAGTTGATTTTGGTGTTCACGTTAACGGTTACATCATCGATAGTGCATTTACCCATGTTTCCAACAAGGACAGATACGATCCGTTGTTACAGGCCGTTAAAGCTGCGACCAATGCCGGTGTCAAAGCTGCCGGTATTGACGTGCGTATGACCGATATTGGTGAGGCTGTTGAAGAAGTGATGGAGTCGTATGAGATTGAGCTTGATGGTAAAACTTATCCTGTCAAGTGTATTAGAAACTTGCAAGGTCATAACATCAATCAATTCCAAATCCATGGTGGTAAATCGGTTCCTATTGTCAAGAATGGCGATAATACCAAGATGGAAGAAGGTGAAACGTTTGCCATTGAAACTTTTGGTTCCACAGGTAAGGGTTACGTTGTTCATGGTGGTGAATGTTCTCACTACATGAAGAATCTGGATGCTCCTGCAAATGCACCAATCAGACTAACCAGGTCTAAACAGTTGATGAATACCATCGAGCAAAACTTTGGATCGTTGCCATTCTGCCGTAGATACTTGGACAGAATTGGAGAGGAGAAGTACTTGCTTGCTTTGAACCAGCTATGCAAGGCCGGTTTGGTTACTGAACATCCTCCATTGCTGGACGTTAAGGGATGTTACACTGCGCAGTTCGAACATACCATCTTGCTACATCCGACTAGAAAGGAGGTTGTTTCTAGAGGCGATGATTACTAGACAGGGAGAACGCCATTACATGATGCTCTGTCAACCTTTTAAGTTATTCGTCGACTACTAGCAAAACATATATTTATGAATTGTTTATTCGTTTTTTTGTTTTTTGGAATTTTGTAAATGGTTTCGTAAGATGCTCAATTCATTATGCAAAAGCAAAGCCAATTGCTCGCCATCAATCAACTTCATAGCTCATCCTTCACAAGCCCGGTGGTCTCAGCTATGATAGAGTCGATTGTAGTACTAACGCTTTCGATTATACTATCGGCAAGCGACGTTGCAGTTTGTACCAGATCATCTAACTCATTGGATGTTCCGTTGGCTAGTATGCTGGTGGCTGAAGCAAGCATTGATTCTGAAGTTGCGATTGCAGTTGCGATAGACGTCTCCACTAAAGTTAGACTCTCCTCGTTTTTACCTCTACCTGCCACAGAGCTTGCTCCCCAAATGACAACTTTGATGGTTTTGAAAAACAACCAGAAAAACAATGCTATTGGCTTCCGTAGGATTCTCTTGTACAAAATCCAACAGCAGACGGCAACAAAGAAGTAGAGTGCCCTGTATATCTGTCTTCTTTCGGCATTACTTGTCTCATTGATGGTCTTGACTAACCTGTTGGACTTGATTAAAATATCGTTGAAATAGCTATATTTGTTTGACAATTGGGTCAAAGAAGATGTTGAATGCGAGAGGTCTTGAGTGTTCATTTCACTAGTCATTATAGATGAGCGAAGCATGTTGTTTACCGTCTGCAATTTGTTCGTTATCGCGGTGTTCTTGTCCAAAATTTTCTCTTGGTTAGAGAGTTGTTTCAATGTTTGGTCGTTAAGAGCCTGCTGCCTCTGTGGAATGGTTGGTTCGTATTCGGTAAGACCATCGTCGTCAGCAGTGAGGGTGTCATCCGAGTCTAGGTATTCCAACTGTTGCTGTTTGAGGTATTGCTCCTTCTCCAGAGATTTCGATAGCAACTGAGCGCTTCTGAAATCAACTTTCAAATCTGTGAATCGTTCTTTCAGCTTGGCGAAGTCAAACTGGTAATTCGTAATACTATCAACGTACTGGTATAGGGACAGGTTGATCTCTAGCGCGCTCGTTATGTTGCTAACGCATTCGTACAATTCTAGCACCCTCGTGTAGCTGTCATTTCTAAGCGTTGGAAAATCAATATTGGATGGTGATAATGATGATGATGACGGTGAAGATATGAGTGGGTGAGTTAAAGTATAATTGATCACCTGTATTTCTTTGAGATACCTTCGAAAAGTTTCCAAGTCTTGGTCTAATATTGTCTTGGTCATTGTAGGAGCGTAGTAGATATATGTGTCTACAACCAAAATACTTCAATCGTTGTTTAACATTTAACTCTGGTTTCTCTCAAAGCCAACTGTACCCCCTTTCAACGATATATACTGCCACTGACTGACGAAGAGCAACGTGAATCAAGAGGAATCAAAGGTGTTGGTGGTTGAGCCCAAGACGAGCGAACGAGCAAGTGCACACATGTGAAGCATGGCAGACAGGACAGGACAGGACACACAGAGAGTGGCAAATCTCACTCTATATATCATAATATGTATACAGTTCAACAACACTCTTATTAAAACACTGCTCTTCTGATGGATCCATTACAACAATATAAACCAACATCATCACCCACACACTTCATTTATAATGATCATTGACACATTATCATCCGGCGTTGAGAGAATACCAGACTTTGAGGTTTCTCAATTGGTCTTCTTGATCAAGCAAGATCCAACGGCACCATCAACCTCCCAACATGTTGAACAGTTGATTGCAAAGATCAAGGAACACGAAATGGCACCTTACTACCAATACCTAACCACAGAATTACAGTTATCAAGCCTATCGTTTGACCAAACCTTGTACGATCAATTGCTAAAGCAAAACACAGAAAAGATTGATGACTATAAGAACCAGATTGAAAAACTGGCCGATGATGATGAAGGTGAATTGGAAACCTTGAAAGTTTGGACCCAATTGTCCGAATACTATGCTGAGATAGGTGACAAGCCAAATGCCTTGGTCACTTTGAAAAAAACCATTGAATTGGCACCTTCCACAGGGTCCAAGATTGATCTGCTATTGACCATCACTAGACTGGGATTCTTTTACGACGACAAAGTGTTCACGAAGAAATACCTAGACGAAGCCAACACTTTGATTGAAAAAGGTGGTGATTGGGAAAGAAGAAACAGATACAAGACATATCTAGGAATTTATCTAATGTCAACAAGAAGCTTCGACAAGGCTGCCAATTTGTTGATTGATTCGTTGGCTACTTTCACATCCACTGAAATCTCCACGTACGAACAGGTTGCACAGTACTCTTTAATCTGTGGTGCTATCTCTTTGGAAAGATCCGACTTGAAGAAGAAACTCATTGAATCACCAGAGATTCTTTCGATTGCCTCCACTTCAAGCAACCTAGAATCCATCTTCAACCTGATCAAATCGTTATACACGTGCGATTATAAGACTTTTTTCCCAAGCTTGATCAAGACTCACGATGAGATTCTCACCAAGAACAAGTATCTATACCCACACACGAATTTCTACCTTCGTGAGTTAAGATGCCGTGCGTATGCCCAACTATTGGAAAGTTACAAGTCTCTCTCTTTGAAATCCATGGCTGGTCAATTTGGAATCTCTGTTGAGTTTTTGGATGCCGATCTGTGCAAGTTCATACCTAACAAGAAGCTCAACTGTATCATTGATAGGGTCAACGGGATAGTGGAGACCAACAGGCCTGACAATAAGAACAACCAGTACCATCTGTTGATCAAGAATGGGGATGCCTTGTTGACCAAGTTGCAGAAGTATGGTGCTGCTGTTAGGTTGAGCGGTGCCGACAAAGTTTAGAGTAAAGTATATATTATTAATTGAAACATGATAAAAGCTTTGAAAAGGGTGAAATTCATCGATTTTTTGATCGATCATCATACAAACATTGTGTAAAGAGAGTCTAGTGTATTATCAAATGTGCCTTTGGTGTCTTAGTCCTGCGGCTTGGTCCTTGGACCAATGTACTCAACGGCACCATCCTGCTGTTTTGTGGAGTCATCGTCCTCAGAGGTCTTGTTGTCTTCTTCCTTCTGCCCCTCCTTTGGTTTAGGCATAGGACCTATCGTCTTTGCTGCCTTCTTGGCGAGTTTCTCTTTCAAAAGTTCCTCCATCTTTCTGTCCGAGTTCTGCTCTTGCGCTCCTTCTTCCTGCTCCTCCTTTGGTTTAGGCATAGGACCTATCGTCTTTGCTGCCTTCTTGGCGAATTTCTCTTTCAAGAGTTCCTCCATCTTTCTGTCCGAGTTCTGCTCTTGCGCTCCTTCTTCCTGCTCCTCCTTTGGTTTAGGCATAGGACCTATCGTCTTTGCTGCCTTCTTGGCGAGTTTCTCTTTCAAAAGTTTCTCCATCTTTCTGTCCGAGGTCTGCTCTTGTGTTGCTTGATCCTGCTCCCCCTTTGGTTTAGGCATAGGGCCTATCGTCTTTGCTGCCTTCTTGGCAAGCTTCTCTTTCAAAAGTTTCTCCATCTCTTTAGATTTCTTTTCTTGTACTCCTTCTTCCTGTTCAATATACTCAACGGCCCCATCTTTCTGTTTTGTGTAGTTATCATCCTCAGAGGTCTTGTTGTCTTCTTCTTTTTGCTCCTCCTTTGGTTTAGGCATAGGACCTATCGTCTTTGCTGCCTTCTCGGCAAGTTTCTCTTTCAAAAGTTTCTCCATCTTTTTGTCAAAGTTCTGTTCTTGTGCTTCTTCCTCCTGCTCCTCCTCCGGCATTGGCATGTCATCTAATATCTTGGCTGACTTCTTAGCGAGTTTTTCCTTCAACCGTCTCTCCATGTTTCTTACAAGCCTATCCCTCAACTGTTTCTGTTTTTCTTCTTTTGTTTTAGCTTTAGGCATAGGCATAGGCCCAATCATCGCCACCGCCTCACCTTGTCCAGTTTCTGATTTGGGTTCTGATATTGGTCCTCTATACAAGGCTGCTGCCTTTTTATCTAGCTTTTCTTTCAACAGTCTTTCCATTTTTTCATCTTTCGCTGATTGACCAATACTGTCATCACTAGATTCGTTCGAACTTTCAGCTGGCTGTTCAATATCGTCCTCCTTACTAGAGGATGTAAGTTTGAGTATGATGTCACCTTTGGTTGTTCCAAAGGTTGGCAATTCCAGCGTTATGTCTTTTGCCAAGTTGAAAAAGGGGAGTCGCAAGACGATAGAGCTATCATCATCCCCGTTTGAAGTATCCTCTTCTTCTTGAAGCTTTTTACCTTCATCGGTTGATGTTACTTCTGTATGGGTGGGCAATTTCAAAATCACGTTGTGGGAAGTTTCAGTCTCGTTGTTTCCACTCAATGTTAGTTCCTCTTTGGAGGTATCTGATACATCCGTCAGATCAGCATCTTTTGTATCGGCGACATTTTCGAATTCTTCCTTTTCATGCTCTCCGTTTTCATGCTCTCCGTTTTCATGCTCTCCCTTCTCATGCTTTTCATCCGCTTCCTTTTTGTCATTATCATCTGTAGTCTCAGGCTGTGACACTGCAAATTTCGGCATTATTGATGCTGATAAGAATGAGACCTTTTCAACAGCTGTAGTCTTGATGGAATCATGCAACGATGGCGGGGTGAGGTAGACCACTGTCGTTACGAGTAAGACTATGATGGTGAGTAGTATGCATCTTCTAAGTCCCTTTCCTGTCTTTCTTCTAAGCATTTTATGACTTTGAATCGATGTGAAAGCAGGTGTGATCAATGGAGGATATACCGGATGGTGGCTGCGGAAGCAGAAAGACTGTATATCAAGCTAAAGCAAGTGGTGTATAAAAAGGTGGAATTTGAGAATAAGCAAAGAGAAGAAAGGTATCAACAGGAAAGAAAAAAAGGTCAGCTGTAACAAACAACCAAGCAATTTGAGTGTGGTTGGATCTAATTCAGGTATAAATCATCATCCTATCGTCTCCTCTGGCGAAGCCTTCGTGGCCCATAAATAATAGAGAGATCTGCAACAGCAAATTTCACTGCAGAGAAAGAAGGGCTCTGCTCGGTTCTTGTTTGAGGCTGTGCTGATCTTATCTCACAGCCTCGTAAGTTTTATTGTACTGTGCATGATGCATTTCAATAGGTCTATTGTTAGAGCGGGTGTTGTTTTATTGTTTTATTGTTTCTAGCTTGTACATATGCATACCCACCGATTACCAGCACCTCCTTCTTTCCAGCTAGAATATCGTTGAGGATGGCTTCCACACTTGGACAGAGTTATCACTCGAACAACTGGCCAGCATCTTGGCATCGGCAGGGTTCCAACACACATCATTAACACCCAGCATGTGTCCTCCATGCGTGAAGATCAGCGTGCCATCCTCAGGCTCCTTTGAAAAGTCCCATATCTTGACAAGACCATCAGAGGAGCCACCACTAGCAATAACGGAGCCATACTCATCATTCCAAGAGAGACAGGTGACAGGTCCATCGTGCGCATCACCGACAGCCTTAACGGGAGCCTCGAGTCGTCTCATGTCAAACAGCCTCAACGAACCATCTTCACCTCCAATGGCAAAGCCAAACTGATGTAAACTGTTGAAAGAAATGCAATTGATGGAGGACTCGGAGAGTTTGACCGGCTCCTTTGTCTGCTGTGCAACCGAGCTCCTCGTATCAAACAGTTTAAACTTACAATCCTCACCGACTGACCCAATCAAGCATTGATGATGAGGAACAAATTCAACACTGTTGACACCATAATCATGCGCACAGTAGGAGACAACCGGACTGATCGTCCTCAAACCTTTTGAATCATCCTTGTTGAATCTTGTCATGTCCCATAAAGCAACCATACCATCCGATCCACCAGTCGCCAGTTCTCCTTCTCTTTGAGAGTTCCAATCCAATCCCCATCCTTCACCTTTATGGAATTGCAGTTGTAAATCTGCCAGTTGTTCGTCATTGGCATTTATCAGATCTGGATTGTAGTTGTTTGATCTCTTCGTTCTATCGTAGATGTATCCAGTTCCAGTGTTTGTCATGGTTGCTATAAGGTTTGGATTTTGAGGCATGTGTCTTGCCTTGTTTATGTCTCCCTTGTGCGGTATCCTCTGCATAAGAGAAATACAAGGTGGTGGCACTTTTGTGGTTGTTGTTGCCGCTGATGCTGCTGTCGTCGTTGCAGATCTTGAGTTTGCCACTATGAATTCATTCTTTGTTGGGTTGTAATCGTTCGAGATGTCAAAGTACCTAGTTGAATTTGATCCTTCTTGTTGCTGAAATTTTTTGCCATCGTATAGTTTAACACTGTACAGTTGTAAGCTTTCCACTTTGTTGAATCCACTGGAGTATGAGCCTAGGAGTAATCTCTGCTGGATCTGCTTTGAGTCTGTGTTTTGGATGTCTTCTTCCAAGTCTGGGAACCATTGTACCGTTAAACTTGGCCAGAGTAACGAGGTTGTTTGAATGTGGTCGTATAGTATTGGGGCATTCTTCTTCCATATTCTGTAGTTTAATTGTCGGGACTGATCTAGCGCTGCTAATTGCTCTTCATTTTCTTCTTCATTTTCCTCTTCATCATCCTTGAGAGTGAGATCGATCTGTTGGCTGCTACTCACTTTTTCTTCGTCGTCTGCCATGTCAGTATGTCTCTCACTGAACTGTTGCTGAGAAATTGAAACCGTCATATTGCTGTTTGTCTATAATGCTGGTGGCGGTATCTTCTCTTCATACGTCCGATGTTGAAAGTGTATTTACTAAATGGTTGTTAAGTGTTGGTACGAAAGGTATTCGCGTTCCTCTGCTAAACCTTTAGATTTTTCACAGAGGCACGCGTCGATGCGTGCACGTGATGCATCACCAACTGCCATTACTTTGACGGCTTCTAGTTTCTTTGGTTCAACTCAGTCACAAGAATCATTCAGTCATATAGAAAAGGGGACAGGTGTGGGGTATGCGGTTTGGCTTTTGAATCCATGCTGTTATCTCTCCTCATAGCCATACAATGAATTTTCCAAAAACCAAGAATCCGCAATTGAACCGAGTTCTAGATGCTAACAGTACACTCTACAAGAAGACAGTGGATCACCTCACCAACACTACAAAATCAAAGATCTACTCGGACAATCATTCGTTTTCCGAGCTGGACACGTGGCGTAATGAGGTGCTACCTCAACTGTTGGCCAAAAGATTCAACACTAAACAGTCACTACATCTCACCAAGCCAGAACTGGTCAAATTGATGGAATGGAAGCTCGCAAAGGGAAAATTCCGTCCAACTTTACCAAAGCTTATACAGTCGAACGATGCTTCAGATGTGAAAGCAATCACTCAATCTGGATTTTCAGTCATGTTGAACTACTACCAATCCAGTGTCACCTCCAAATTCAACAGCGACTTGTTCTTGAAGAACGTCAAGGAGGCGATTGGGATCATGTCTAAGCTGAGAGGAGTAGGACCAGCAACTGCAACTTTGATATTGTCTCTTCTAAACATGATTAAGTATGTTGATAAAGACCAATTATTGCAGTTTCTTCCTCTTGATGGCGGCGGTGGTGGTCTAGACTTGGTCATTCCTCCTTTTTTTTCGGATGAAGCGTTTGATGCATTGCTTAACAATAGACGATCTACCAAATTGAAGTATAATCTGAAGGAATATCTTGACTTATATTTGGCTAGGCTACTTGCTTTGGTTAACGTTGAAGGTGGTGCAGTTGACGAAGACGAAAAGACAGGCTTGAGAGTTTGGGATCTCAATCTTGTGGAGAATGCACTTTGGTGCATCCAAAGGTTTAAGGTTGAACATCTCGAGAGTGAGGTTGAATTGAACGAGTCTGAAAAAATCATACTTGTAATTATGCTTTTCAATGATGATAAGGAGGAATCGGATGTTATACAGAATGCCGATGTAGATGAGATGAGTAAGAAGCCTTTGAAAAGAAGGAGGATTATGAAGTAGCAGAGTATTGCAATGTCTGGCTGTGCAAGATGTACTGTATTATCAAATAGCTTACGTAAATGTTTACTTTTAATGTGACGTAATTGTATACGGAGTACCTCAGACGCGCTTCCCGACAAGATTCACCTTGCAATGTTTTCCAACTTGAACAGAGACACCAACCTATCACTTTATTCCTACTTGATACAGTATCTTTTTTGTATGTCTCTTATATCTACCTATTTATCATAAATACCAGCTGCTTTGCTTTCAAGATTATTTGGCCCTTCGAAAGACAACTGACTTATTTTCTAGAGATTCGGAATCAAAACATCCAGGCAGCAAGCAGACAGATTTCCCAGATCACACTTCAAAGTTCATGTCTCTCTCATCGCTAGAAGACGGCTCCGACTACTACAAAAAGAACGAAAAAGTAAACACCAAAAGCATGTCAAAATCCTCTCCAATAAAGTTATTCAACCCTTTTGCCTTGGGCTCTTTCGTCATTGCATCGATTGGATGGATCATCGCATTCTCCGGGTGTATTGCAGCAAGCCAGTCTCTATCATACTTCCCCAAATTCTCATGGTGGGGGATAGTGTATCAGCTGGTGTTGTTGATCGTCACAGCATTGTTCTACATAACAAACACTTTCCATTTCTACAGGTTATTCCTAACCTGCGGCATTGCAGTGGCATTGGTGTACAACTCAAACTCAACCAATAACTTTATTTATGGAGATACATCATCAGCAAGTGCTGCAAGTGCCGGATTCATCATTCTTTGTATGACAAACATCCTATGGCTATTCTACTTTGGAAGTGAACCAAATTCACCCATCATCTCTTACATTGATTCCTTTGGGGATGGCGAGAATATGATGCTCTCTTCAAAGAGATCAACAAACAAACAGACATTCAGAGCTAGCCAGCATCCTCCTCTACCAAGGCAGCAAAGCTACTATAAAGATGAAACCATTGCCATGGAGAATCAGCAGCAAGGACATCATAATCCGTTTGAAGTGTCCAACACCTACAACTCGCAACTCAAAGGGTTGGAGAATGCGTCCACCAACAATAGATCATCTGCAATGTTTCCTCCGCCAGCAACGTCTTCTCTTGGAGGTACCAATACTCCTAACAATGCCAACAGCCTTTCGGTACCAGGCTCCCCAAGTATTGATGAGGATTATCCTATACTAGTGAAAGGCTTGTATGATTACTCTGCCAGCCCTGATGATATCAACGAGCTCTCTTTCAAGAAGGGTGAGATTTTCAAGGTGAAAGATACCAATGGTAACTGGTGGCAAGGTAAGAACTCTAGTGGGGACATCGGAATGTGTCCAAGTAACTACCTCGAAGTCATTGCCTGATTTTCAACTTCGTTATGAACTTTTTGACCACTTTTCCTACGCTCTATAAACCACGAACCTAACTTATGATCTGACAATTAACCATAACTTCTGTCCATCACACTAAATGTGCTAATGTGGTTGATGTCTCCCCTCTACTGCTTCTATACTGCCGCTCCTATGTAACTTCTTCTTCGTGTTTTTACTTACAACATACCATTCTCTATATGTGTTCTATTTGTAATAGACGTAGAGGTGCTACCTACAACACCAATCAAATCAAACCAAACCGTTCAAGTAGATCCGCCGAACACCGAAAACGCGTCGCCGTCGTTATTAAAATATACACCTGTGCACCATTTAAAGCCTTTTCCGTCTTGCAGGTGTCTAGCGGCATAAACTCAAAACAAAACAAAACAAGGGAGAGAGAAAGGACTTAACCTTCTTTTGTTGCACGTTGCCATTGCTCCTTTCTATGTATAAGTTCCCTTGATTTACCCAAAGTGAACAGTGGCTTATTCTTCGTGGTATAGTTACAAGCTAACACAACACCTAGACTCGACATCACTTCCCACAATCCCAACAAACTGTACGGGAAACGCGCATATACTATAGCCACGAAACTTGATACTCATGGATACAAAGAGAGAGAACGACAACTACAAATAGCATCAGACAACATTAGCATCGCACTTCCGCTCGTTTGTTAAATTGCAAGATATCAGCACTATGGCGGAATTACACAAGCGAATAAGTAACTTCTCCTCCTCGAGCCCTATCAATCCAAACTCGACCAATCTGACAAGCATACCCCCGGAATCACGACAGCAGCAGCAGTACCCACTACCAAGCAACAGTCGGGAATATCCATACCATAGCAAGCTACAATATGGCATCCAGAAAGAACAAGAAGGGGAAGAGCAAGATGACTATGACTCTGACGACGACCTCGTACCCAGTCCTCCAGGCTTGAGCGCATATTCCATGTCCCTACTAGAGCAACTCAATAAGAATACAAAGACTGCTAGCGCTCACGAATCTATAGATAAACCCCATACCACGGAACCCATAACTACCAGCATCAACGATATACGACATTCTCGTTCACAACCCGAAGGCATCGCCTCTAAATTGAAAGATGGAACGACGTCAAACACTGGAAGGTTATTGAATCAACGCTACAGTTCTTTCTCTAGCGGTCCACCACCCAGCATTCAAAGCTCGAACAAAGAGAGTCTTTTTTTTGTAACTAGAAGTAGTTCAGATCTGCGCATGGACTCCGCCAAAGACCCCTCGACTTCTTCTTCCAGACACTCGTTCAGATCATCAAGGATGATGTTTTCAAAGTTCGATTTGGGCGCCCCAAGGAGACTTGCCGACGATGAAATGTACGACTTCACACGTCAGAATAACACTTTCACGAATACACACACGCAAATACAAGCACAAACACAGACTCAAACACGAACACAGACACATACGACAGCACATAATGGCAGTACCAACCCATATCAAAACTCCCAGTTACACCAGCATACCGATAGCCATCCAGGTAGAGCCACCACAAACTCAACCAATATTTTCACAAACACAGCGAAGGCAACCACAGTGACTTCGGCAACTGAAAGGAGCACTCATCATCAGTACGAGTGGGATCGGAGCAAAAAGCATTCCATCAAGAATACACCAAGACATGAAAGAACAGCGAGTAGCAGTACGTACTCCCCGCTGGCAAAACGAATGATGAGCAACGCAAATGAACCTTCCGTCAAAGGAAAAAGTACATTGAAGATGGAAGGTGCCAAGATGGAGACTCAAAAGGAAAACGACACACCAGATAGCCACTCAGGAAGACGATCTTATCAACAACAGTACTCTCCTCGGTTCAATGAGTATGGCACACCTGAGCAAGGCAGGAAGGCATTGACGAATCTATCACAGGAAAGAATGAATGCCATTGGAACCACGGATATGCAGTTTGACTTCTTGGCAAAGACTCCAACAAGGAAATCATCTGGTGTAAATGCGCTAAGCCTTTCAAAACTTGCTGTGACTCCACCCAAAGTAGAGCACGATCTACCACATTTCGAGCATATATTGGAGGAACAGCTAAGGATTCAAAAGGAGCAGATTCTACTTGAGGTGAAGAGAGAAAAAGAGGAGGAGAGTAGAAAGCGTCAACAGCAAGACCAAGAGGAACAAGAGCGTCTTCAGCGTTTACAGAACATCAAACTTGAGGCTGCTCAACGAGAACAAGAGTTGAACCTCTTGAGACAACAGAAGGAATCTGCAAACAATATTATCACCATTAACAGGCAGGACTTTGAATGTCTCGAACAAATAGGAAAAGGTGGTTCTTCCAAAGTGTACAAGGCAAGAGCTAAAAACGGCAAGAGATACTATGCGATCAAAGTTGTCACGTTCGACCAGTTTGATGAAGGGTCCATAGTCAGTTTCAAAGGAGAAATTGACATTTTGAAGAAACTGAGAAACGAAGACAGAGTCGTGAAATTGATTGATCATAGTCTCAAGAATGGATCGCTGATGGTTGTGATGGAATGTGGAGACATTGATCTTGCTCATGTCTTGGCAAACAGAGTCAATCGACCTTTTGATCTAGGATTCGTCAGATACCATTCCGTTGAAATGTTGAAATGTGTTGCTGCTGTTCACAAGGCAGGCATTGTTCATTCTGATCTCAAACCTGCCAACTTCTTGTTTGTCAAAGGTACCCTCAAATTGATTGACTTTGGCATATCTAACTCTCTCTCTGATCAGACTGTCAATATTTACAGGGAGTGCCAAATAGGGACGCCTAACTACATGGCACCGGAAACTTTGATTGAGGTAAACCACACTCTACGTGGTGGGAATGTGGATGACCCATTGAATAACGGCACTTGGAAAGTTGGAAAACCAGCCGATATATGGTCATGTGGGTGCATCATTTATCAGATGGTTTATGGTAAACCACCCTATGCCGCGTATTCTGGAAACAAGAGAATCATGGCAATTACAAATCCAAAGGTTGAAATCCAGTATCCACGCACAGTGATGACTGCGATACCTAGTCTAAACGAGGACGAAGAGGAACAGCAAATGACCAAAATCAATGGATTGGTAATTGAGGCCATTCAAAGGTGCCTCAAGAGAGATCCACAGATGAGGATCACTGCTGATCAATTACTAGAGACCGATTTCTTGAGACCTAGGGCTGTCACTCAGACGTTCATTAATGATCTTGTCAAAAACGCTGTCATGTATGGCAATTCTCATCCTGTTGTTTCCGATGCAAAGATGAAAACTTTGTGTGATGACGTTTGGAGAAGAATTAATGAGTATTGACTGTGTGATTTGAGTCGTAATATATATAAGTTTTATTGTGTTTCCGTGATCTCTCATTTTCAGTTCTTCATTCTAGATCTCATTTAATTTCATTATCATAAGCATTCTTAAGCACTGTCAAAGGTACCACCGTCAAACGGCCGTTTAAAATGTGTATTGTGGTAAATTTTGAATGAAAAATAAAGATGTATACAGAGACGAAACAAGGGGGAGAGGAAAGGGGCGGCATCCATACAAACTGATTGTGATTATACATGAGAGGAGAACAGAATCAAAGATAGTAGACAAAATAAAGAAAAAGTGTGACGAAGTCTAATCCACTTATTCAAAGCGGGAATGAAAGTGGAAACTTCAAACCACCATCGTTATCATCATCGTTATCTTGGTCCTAGCTTTTCTAACACCCTTGGGCCTTGCTCCTCCCATTCCTGCTTGCTTATCCACATATGGTCCTTATCGGCCATGATGTTGGCCAACACAGCGCCACCAATGAACACCATGTGTCTTCTTCTTGGAGGATCTTCAATTCTAACCTTGAACTTGTCCAACCTAGTAGCGTCACCTTTCAACACTTTTGTAAACCATTGTTGTTTCAACTCTTTTTCCAGTCTCGATGGTAGACCTGGATACATCGAGGAACCACCGGATAGAACGATCGACTTGAATAGTGTGGAACGGATATCAACGTCACATGCTTGGATTGTGTTGAATAGGGATTCACCAACACCAGGCTGCTCGATGTCAACCAAGGATGGCTGGAAAAGACACTCTGGAGCCTCAAATCTCTCGGAACCAATCTTGATGACTCTACCGTCTGGCAACTCGTAGTTTTCAACGAGTGTAGTTGTCTCATTGGACAATTTGGAGTCAAAGTCGAGGTCATAAGAAACATAGCAAAGTTTCTCCTTGATCTGTCTAACAGTTTCGAAATCTGCCGTTCTGTTGAAGGCATAACCTCTTCTCAACAACAAGTTGATCAAGTTTCTTGTAACATCCCTACCTGCAACGTCCAACCTGTTAGTGACGTGGTTCAAAACCACAGATTCATAGACCGGAACAATATGGGTAACACCATCACCCGAATCAACAACAACACCAGAGGATAAACCTTGTGCGTACAATGCCAACACTGCTTGAATCGCAACGTAAACCCCTCCAAAGTTGTACTTTTCAAACATAACGTTACACATGTTTTCTCTGTTCTTCAATGGATTCATTGGAGGTTCCGTAAGTAACACTTTTTTACCTGTTGTATCAATCTTCATCCTTTCATAGAAAGCATAGTCCCATAGATGTTCCATGTCTTCCCAATTTTTGATGATACCATTTTCCATTGGATACGAAACCTGCAATGCCGATCTCATCTGGGAAGCCTCATCACCACACATGATATCTTTGATTTCGACATCTCCTGTTCTCTCTTCAGCTCTAAGGATGGGTCTACCAACGATTGATGGGAATGTGTGATCAGGAAAGTTCGTTCCGGCTCTGCCAATCTTGACAAAACCTGTACCTTGATCAAGAACTGTTTGTATGTCGGGTTTGACGGTAGGGGTGGTCATGATAGGTTAGTAAGTTGAGTCAATTGAGTCAGTTGAGTCAGTCTCCCATTGATGACTTTCATCAGATAACAGCTAAAGCTTGGGTTATAAGACGACAGAACATTCGATACATGGTGCCGACTAGCGGGCGTGGGGAGAAGCAGAGCAGAGGCACCGCAGGATTAAAGAATGAATGGCACTTACCAATTGGTTGATCCATTGTCATTTGCAATTATTTCTATATGACCTTTAATTGATGTAATTGTGCGTTTTTCAACAAGGGAGGTGAGTTTGTACAAGAGTGTCAAGTGTGTCAAAGCGAAACGTAGTAGTGATACTTGTACTATGCTCTTATGGCTGGTTGTTTGAGCCAAGTGGTGTCTATGCTTAAAAGAGGTTGAGGTTGAGAACCAGTAGAGCCCGTTGTCTCGGTGCAGAGGTGTATCTCGTTCTGTTTTTCACCCCCTTTTTCGATCCTCGCTTCACTCTTACAATCTTCCTTTATTGTACAATACTTTACCTTACTCTGCTCTATGCTATACTCCTAATATGAGACATTAAATTACTCTAACTTTCCACTTCAGCCCAACATGCTCCTCTTTCTACCTCTCATTCTGACATCCTCCAACCTTCTGATGACCTCTGTATGTTTCTTCATGCCGGACTTTGCCTTGTTTTCCCTATGGACCCTCTGATAACCTTCCAACAACCACTCATTGTAGGTAGCAGAGTAGACAGGATGTGTGGATATCAATGCCCTTTCCAAGACGTATAGATCAACTGCCTTATCCTCGGCGAGTGACGAGTACGAGGACAATCCAAAGTCGATAAGAGTTGGTTGCAACTTTGACTCTTTCTTCTTTTCCAATATGATGTTTGAACTGGTAAGATCACCATGAACTATATCCTCTAGATGTAGTTGGCCCAGTGCGTAACCGACAAACTGTAAAACGTGCTTCACTTCATCATCAATGGCAATGTTTTCCTGAAATAAACCTTCCTCTTGCTTCTTCTCCAACAACCACAACCAATTTTTCAAAGAACTGATCTCACTGTTATCCAACTGAAACCCAATAAACTCCATCCAGATCAAACCGTTGGGAGCGTCAACGGCAATCAATTTTGGAGCAGGAATCTGTAACTGGTAGAGTCTGTTGAGTAGCTTCGCCTCACCGTTCGTCCTCGATTTCGTAAGATGCTTATCCAACACTTCATGTCTGTAAGGTTTGCGCGGTCTGTATTTAATGATGTATTGAGACGGGTTGGCGATGTCTGAGGGAGTCAGGTCGGCAGCTAGATATGGATGACTCTTCGTTAGAAACACCAACGCTTCAGCTCCTTGGGAAATGAGATCGAACGACACTCCATTGAGCAAAGCGCCTGCCTGTTTGAGTATCTCTGCGCTCATCTCTATCTTGTCTGTGCTTGGGTGTATCAGCAGTAAGTTCTCCGGCTTGACAGAGTAATAGTATCAGGAAGGATGGACAGTGATAAGTTCTCTTCTTTCTTCAATCTTCAGTTGAGAATCGGTATACAGAAAAATTACGTCATGCATGACATACGCTGGTTTTTAGTTGCCATCCATTCTCTCTCCTAATCCTCGTTAAAGCGAGTTCTGGTGAAGAATGCTCAATACACAATTTATTCTTGTTCTTTACTTCTTCTGTTATCATCAGTTCGATCAATTGTGCTGCAGAGTATCATTTCTTACTTGTCAATTACAGCGTATATTCCAAGATGTCCAACAGAGAATGCGTAAGTACACACTCTTTCTTTCCGAAACTTGTATCTGCAGTTTCAACAGGTATCCATCCTTCCATCCTTCCATCCCCATTACTAACACATTCAATTTCAACAGTCAGAACTCTATAGCGCAATCATTGAGAATGTCATTCAAGAATCAAGGGAAGATTTTGAAGACAGTGGAATTGATGAGCAGACATTGATGGATCTCAGAAGACTTTGGAGAGATAGACTGAGCAAGTCCTCGGTTGCCAAATTTGCATGGGATAAGCCTGAAGAGGAACCTAAAGATTCATCAGCGGCGGCAACGCAACCTGCACCAGTAGCACCAGTAGCAAGCATACCAGATAGCAACATTCACACGGGAATTGACCCGATATATCAAGACATTGCAGTGCCCTCACAAACATCACCAACATCATCCGCTCATGGATTGCATTTGCCTAGTGCAAACATACAGATAAAGACAGCATCAGACGAAGACAGATTACCATCTTCAGGTGGAATAGTTTTACCAGGAGGAATAGGACAGTCTGATGGTGCAAGTGTCGGTGTTGATGCCGATACGACAACGATCGAACTAACGGTGAGCAGCAGTACATTAAAGCAGTGGAAAAAGACAATGGCAAGACAGAAACGCTACGCAAAGGCCAAGAAACTACACAGTAATAGAACAAGACTCCTAGGACAGTCGGACGGTGCATTGGGTGGCGATTCAGATGATGATTCAGATCTAGGAGAGGATGATAGCGATTCAGATTTGGGTTCCGATTTGGGTGTTGATTCGGATGAGATCAATTCGGAATTGGACGATCCTGAAGATGAGGATAACAATTCAGACGAGGATAACGATGATCCTGAGACAAATATTATGCTTTGCCTTTACGATAGAGTTCAAAGGGTCAAGAATAAGTGGAAGTGTAATTTGAAGGATGGCATTGCCAATATTGAAGGTAAGGATTACTCTTTCCAAAAAGCTACTGGTGATTCAGAATGGTGATTTAGGAGGTTTGATTTGCTGTTTTGTTGTTGTTGGGGCCTCGCTTTTCCTGATTTCGTGATGGTGGGGTGCCAGTTAGTCCGGTTCTTTGAACTCACCCTTTCTCATGGTTCCGTTTACATTTAGTTCTGTGTTTTAGTTTTTTGCTTGCTCTTTTTCTGTTTTGGACTCCAATCTTTTGTACAATTCTCGCTTCTGTTTTTACACCCCTTTGGTATAATTCATAAACACGTTCAGTAGTAAAACTCAGCTGGTTTGATGAAGCCATTGTGCTACCACATTGATTGCTGGTCGTACCTATAACTACACCTCTGCACAGGCTGGCGCGGCATCCAGCTCAACTTTTCACCGATGATGATGATAATAACAGTGGTTTGAGACATCTTGAAAAGAGATGGTGAAAGACCAAACTTCAAGCGATATCAAATGAGATCTGACAATACGGATCAGTCAGATCAGAACTAGAGCTTATATACAATACATCTCCCATAAACGTTTTAGCTGAAAACGCAAGAAAAACACCATGTTGAGAAGACTACCGTACCAGCGCATAAGGACTTTTAGCACCTTCAGATCAAGCATGCTGCTCCAAAGCAAGCCTTCACCAACATTCGGGCATTCACTTCAACAACTTCAAGAACCCCCAAGCGAGCTAAATAGCATCAATCAAAACCAGCCCGAACAGGCTCATGCCGAAGAAGTGCCCCAGCAAGAACCAGAGCTCACCCCCGAACAGCTGGAAGCAATATCAAACATTACTTCTTCCCTATACCAACCCACAGACCCATTCAAAGAACCATCTAAAGCTGACCTGATTCAGCAAAAGATAGACTCAATAACGGCAAAATTAGAACAACAGCAAAGGATAGAAGAAGAGAGGTATCAGCTTCTAGTGGCGGAGCAAGAGGAGTTGTTGAAACCACAGTTGGGAGATTTCAAAAGACCATTTACAACTTTTCTTCTCCTTGCCAGTGCAGTGTATTTAACTATACAGTACGGCTGGAGCTATCTTGAAGGGGAGGAGCATCTCATTGAGATGGATAACAGGATAAAGGAATACGAGAGTAAAGTGCAAGAGTTGTTGGATAGTCAGAGCGTCAGGTTGACAGGTTCAATTGCTGATATTGATGGTAACCAGAGTTCCAGTGGGAGGAAAAGGTGGTGGAGGTTATGGTGATGTCTCATCTAAACTGTTAATTCTTCTCCCGATTCTCCACACTGCTACACATATGTAAATAATATTTATAGTAATTCTAAACTTGCATCTTTAATTAAATCTAGTCATGACGTGAAGAAGATCAAATCAACAAAGGAATTCATTATTTAGCGAAGTATTTCAAGGATGAAACCTTACCGCTGGCTGACAGCTGTTTAGCAACCTCCTCAAAGGCAGCCTTGGCTGTAGCAGCATCAGCACCAGTCAACTTAGCAGCAACCTCACCCAAGGTGACATCGTCAAAGGCATCAATCAAAGTCTCAACATCAGCATCGATGAAAGTGGCACTACCTTCATCACCAAAGTATGCAGTATCCTTAACTGCAGATCTGACAGTTCTCTTATTCTTCTTCTTTGCATTCTTGGCAGCTTCTTTGGCCTTCTTGGAGTTCTCCTTTGATGCCTTTGCTGCATTTTCAGCCTCAGCTTTAGCCTTGGCTTCAGCTTCAGCCTTAGCCTTTGCTTCCTCTGCAGCCTGTCTTGCACCAGCTTCTCTCTCCCACTTCTTCTGTGCCTTTTCAGCCTTTTCGTCGTCCTTGAACTTCTTGATTCTTGGATCTTCAGCATTGGCTCTCTTGACTAGATCGGCCAATCTCTTGTTGTCGTCAACCTTTCTCTTCTTTCTGGCATTGTTATTCTTCTTCTCAATGTAACGCTTGTGGTCTCTGTTCGCAGTGTCATCTGGAACATCCTCATCTAAAAATTCAAAGGTTCTCCATGAGTCAAAGTTGTGGAAGAATTTGTAGAACGATTCAACCTCTTCCTTAGTTGAGTTGGCATCACCCAAAGTTGGAACTGGTTGTCTGTTGGAGAATCTACCTTCAGCGGCAAACACTGGAGCCCAAGCCTCATAAAAGTCATAAGTTGACTTAGCTGCTGGTGGAGCAACATCGGCATTGAAATCGACAGAGTCGTACTGTCTTCTCTTGGTTGGGTCCAACATGGTCTCAAAGGCCTTTTGAATGATCTTGAAGAAGCCATCCTGGTCCAAGCCACCAGAGGCACCCTTCTTATCTGGGTGGTGCTTCAACACTTGCTTTCTGTGGGCTCTTCTAATTTGCTCCTCATCGGCTCTGTATCTGTACTTGGTCATACCTAGAACAGCATACAAATCACATTCCTTCCACTCTCTTGGATCATGCTCTAGCAACTCTGCAGATTGTTCATCATCAAAGTCATCCTCGTCAGAAGCTTCGTCAACTCTAGTAACGTTCTTTTCAGCCTCGATCTTCTCGAATTCGGACCATGTGTGTCCTCTCAATGTTCTTGTTGCATGGGCAAGGAAGTACTGGCCAACTGGCTCGACTGGTCTCTTGAATGGAGCGGAATAGTTCGAGACGGACTTGAAGTCGCCTGAAAAACCTGCTGGGATGGCTGGTAAAGACATTGTTCTTTTATATCAATAGTATGTGATGATCAAAGAGTTCTCTTGGTGTTTTGGGCAGAATTGTGTTCACTGAACTAAGAGAAGCTTGTATATACAACTTACTAACTTACCACCAGCAGTCCTCCTCAACATTTACATATCCAGAAAATTTTTCAATGCTGTGTTTTGCAGGCTGTGCAATGGGTTTGGATTAGATAAAGAGAACTGAAGAGGAAGGCTCTACTGAAAGATACACCTTGAAGATGAACAATATGTCAGTCTTGGAAGAAAAAACAATCACAGCTGGATAGATTAATCACTGAGAGCACATTGTATCAAGGAGTACAGAATTTATATCTAGATTGAACTTCCAATTGCGCGCACACCCTTTACGACGATGTCCTCATCCTCTGATCTTCAACAGCAAGATCTCCACATCTATCAAGACAATGCCATCACTTCATTCAGACTTTTACAATCAGCATACCAAAACTTGACATTAATAACGAACCAGCATACGACAAAACCCACATGGCTTCTCACTGGGCTCATTGAGGACTGTCTTCTTGACTCGTGCTATCTTAACTCCACGAATGCTGGCCACAAGGGTGGATCGAGATATAGTTTGGCCTCACACGGCAACGGTGTAAAGTCCGGTGTGATACTAGCCAGCTTCATAAACGATTCAAAAGTTTACCAGAAACAATTCAAGAAGTTTATCAATCTGGACGTGAACAATGGGGATCAAGCAGAAAGCTTCAAGTTTCTGGATTTTTTGGCTGGAAGTTCTGGACAGCAGAACGACGGCTGGTTTCAATCCATCCAGAATGAAATCAAAAAGATGGAGTCGAAGTTGAGCAGTTCACAAACGAAGACAAAAATCAATATATTTCTGGAAAATCCAGAGTTTTTACTTTACATGAACAACGAGCTAACTGTTGACAAACTTCTTTATCATTTACAAGTGTTGAACCAGAGTTGTAATTTGTTTGTGGTGGTATCTTCCGACAAGACTCTCCTAGACTACAGTGAGTTCCCAAACGATCTTTCGACAATTCACTCTAGCTTTCTCATAAAACTGCTACATAAGTCCAACGTGGTGTTGAGCCTGAGACCCTTGAAGACGGGTAGGGCAGTTGATATCACTGGAGAGTTGAAGATCAGCAAAGGGTTGATAGAGAACGACGTTATTAAAGTGAGTGAGAGGGAGTACCTATACCTGGTCAACAAAGAAGGTACGGTCAAGTTATTTTATAGATGAATATAAATATTTTCTGATGGATCGAGGAGAAGAGAAGAGTAGAAAAAAGGAGACCACCTACCTGCTCCTGTGCAAGTTATAGTAATCGTCCAAGGCGAATTCGATGGCACATCTCGACTCCAACAATGGATACATAGACCAGACTGATCTTTCACCAACCTGGATCCAGTAGGGTATGTTTTCACGGTACTTGTCCACGTCAAAAATCCTGCTGAAATCCTTCAGCAACGTTTTCAACTCAGGCACGATGGTTATATGACTGTTTTCAAACTGCGGGGTTTTCTCATCAATCGCTAGCCATTTGAGGAAGCTCAATAACAATCCAAACCTTTCCATAATGTCTATCCTGTGCCGTATCTCCAGACTGATCAAATTCTTGAAGTTTTTTGTCAAGGACCATGATGTTGGAGAATGTTTCAAGTCGTTGCCGACTAATGGTGCCAAGTAGGGTCTTGCCAAGCTTACTATGAAATGATTCACGTTGAAAAGCTCTGTGAGTCTGGTATACTGTGATATTGGAATAAATGATTTGGGCACGTTAATCGAGTTGGAATGATGTGGAGAAAGGTATTCACAGTGTCTATCCAGATTTTTCAAAGTTTGGATGCCGTTGTCCGGAGTCTTAATGAGTAGTTGGACGTCATCCTTCAATATTCCATTACCAATGGAACAGTATATTGCACTCATTATGGTCACGTTTGGAGTAGTGATGTAGTTCAACAAGGAAGGAATCGAGTGATCTGTTGGGTGGATCAAAATGTTTAAAATTCTGTTGGTCTTCAAATAAGCATCTTCAAAGGTGAGGATTCCAACTTTCATCTCGACATATTTGATGAACAGCAGCATGTCTTGACTGTACCCTCTTTTCAACACGTCTTCGATTGCATTAGAGCTGTTTGCCTTGGAAGAATCATTCGGCAGTAGATCGATGAGACTCGTAAGGTTCTCCTCGACTTCCAAGTCGTCCAAGGAGCATATAAGAGCACCCACCAAAGCGCCTATTGACGAGCCAGCAATTATCCTTGGTAGTAAGTTTTTGAAGTATAGAGCCTTTATGACCCCCAAATGGCATAATCCAAACAAGGAACCTCCTTGTAGAATCAATGCTGTAACTCCCAAGGTCTGCCTAGAGTCATGAAAAAAATCTAGCTTCATCTGGTTAAACTTGGTCAACTCGTAAACCCTATCGTGCAACTCCAACTCATCTATAAATTGAAAACATTTGAGCACCTCTTCAATATAATCTTCAATCAAGACTTTTGTACCAATGTAGGACTTGGTGTACAGTTTTTTGTTGGAGATGCCTCCAAAGTTCCTCAATATGCCGGACCTTAACACACTCATGACTCTAAAGGAGTCGCCGTTCAGTCTAGATGTTCTCAAATCGTTCAACCTCTCGTTGATCAACTTGTAGTCGTACTTCTTACTAATGAAGTTTTGCCTCCACACGTCGTTCCCGTTCAACCGATCGATCTCAGCAGTGATTGTTTCCCATTGTTGATAGTTGGTGCAGCTCTCCAGAGATCTCTTCAAGAGTCTTATCGGCGAGTATCTGAGTATGCTGATCAATTTTTTTGCCCAAAAGAACAGAATATCCGATATGAAGGATAACAGCTTCCATATTATGAGTGGGGTGTTGTTGATGATCAATGAGGCAAGGTATAGCATAGCCATCGAGGCTGTCTTTGTGGAGCCCTTCTTGCTCATCCTCCTTTCTGGGGTTGTGCTGGTTGTTGCCGCTGCTGCTGACGTGCGTGTTTTTTGGCCGTGTAATCAGATTAGCAAAGAACAACAGCTTGTTAAGAGCAACGTGTTTCTTAGTACCTGGGTGATAGATGGTTTTTCTTCTCCAGAATGTGGGATAAGTGGAGTCAAGATGACATCGATAAATGCTCAAACTTATCTAATCATGTGAGTCTTCAAGCCTGTATTACGTCATCTATTAGGTAACAGGAAACAAGAGCAGACTTCTCCCCGATACCCAATAAACAGCTTCAGCCGAATTAGAAAGGGGATTGGTTAGAATTGCAATTCAATCTACAGATGGATGGATATATGATTCATTTGATTGCTAAAAACATGGAGAAAAAAAGACATGATGCTGGATCGAAAGTCTTTTTAGAAGGAATTTTGATTTTGAATTAATTCAAAGTTTTGCAACTTTTACGAGAAACGGAAAAACACAGCGATCGACGGTTCCTTTTCGTCTTTTCAAATTGAAAAATAAGCCTACTAATTATTCGTAACAACATAAGGGATATATCCATGCTCGATGGTGTTGTACGCCATCAAGTACACGAGAAAAAAGAGCCAGTCCCCTGGCAGTCTCTGCTTCAAGGGTTCAAATTCCATGCGTGCATATTCGGTTGGAGTGCATATGCATAATCAACAATGCCAAAGTGGCACAGCTCAATAGTGATAGAAGATTACTGAGATCCAGGGTCGAGTCGACGAATTCAACACAGTTTCACCTTGCCAAGAAAGAGGCCGACTGGAATTGGTTGAATCGTTCCTCTTTTTGACCAGAAACAAAGCAAAATAGCTAGGTGGACTGTTAGTTATTTTGAAATAACAACCTAGATCTTCCCAACTTCTATTTCAGCTGTGTGTTCGAGAACCAACAACAATCTCAACTCATCAATTCCCTTTCTCGCACACAACTATCAACTCGATAGACATGCTAACGCGTATTCGAACATTCTCCAAACGGCCAAGTGTGCAAACTGCGATACTATTGAGTCATTGTCAAGTTCATAGGCCGTTCCACTCTTCACAACGCTCATTGATTAACCCATTGCTGCCCATCGACCCAACAGATCTGATAAGGGACGAAGCGGACGGTGACGAATCTAACGCGGAAGCCAAAGCCAAGAAAGACAAGAAGAAGAAAGAAAAGGAAGAGTATGACAAGTACCACTACAAGACCCCAATCGAACGCGAAAAGGAGATAAAGGATGAGGAAAGAAAAGAACGATGGGATAAGGCAAAATCAATCTTCATGCGTGCTTTTGAAACGGGTTTGATCACCTTCACATCCTTGCTTGTTCTTGGAATGAGTGGTGTTGTTTATCACAAGTTCTACAAAAGAAATGTGCTTGACAAGATATCAGAGTCCTTTGACGAGGGAGATTTGACGTTGCAATTGCAAAAACACAAGATTTCAACCTCAGAGAGAAAATATTGGGTTGAAAGGGAACAACAGTCTGTCTTGGATGAGATTGTCAATGGTCAGATCAGGGGAAGGTATATGCTTATCATTGGAGAGAAAGGTACTGGGAAAACTTCGGCCATTTTGGAATCCATCAGGAGAGTCAAAGGTAAGAATTGTGCCATTATTGATTGCTCTTCCGATTTAGAATTGTTGAGATTGAGAGTTGGTGCAGCTCTGAACTTTGATTTTCATGAGGATTACTTGGGATCCTTGTTCAGCATCAAAGGTCCCAGAGATGCCAGCGCATTGTTGGATATCGAACGTGCATTTACCAAATTGGAAGAGGTTTCTTTGAGAAGAGTTAGAAATCAAGCCGATAGAAAACCTCTTGTGCTAGTCTTCAACAATGCACATTTGATACAGGACGATGAAGAGGGTAAAAAGTTGGTTGAACTGCTACAGCAAAAGGCCGAATCTCTATCAGCTTCTGGCCTAGTCACAATGATTTTCAACAGTGATGATTATTGGCTATACGAGAAGTTTAAAAAACTGGGAACCAGATTGGAAGTGATCAATTTCAAAGATTTGACAAGACATGAGGCAATCAATGGCTTGAAAGTTGCCAGGTTGAAATACTTCAATATTGAGGCTCAAGATGAGGAGTGTGAACAGGTTTATGATTTGGTCGGTGGAAGGCCACAGCATATCAATCACGTTGCCTCCCATAAGGATATGATTAAGGCTTCCCATGACATAATAGACAAAGAAAAGATATGGTTTTTGAACCAATGTGGTTTGCTAGGTGAAGATATGGACGATGATGTTATGGAACAGGGTAAATTTGCCACTTCTGCAATGTTGCTCATGAGAGAATTGGTAGATATGGATCGAAAGAGACTGGCCCAATTGGTCAAACTTGAAGACCCAGTGCAGAAGGAGAGATCAATCAAAGAGCACATTCTTCCTGAGCTTCCACTTTGGAGAGCCAGACAAATCATGACAAGACCAGACTACATCCAAGCGTATGACAACCTCAACATTTTCACCATTGATTCGTACTCCAAGGTGCGTGCCGATTCCGTTCCTATGATGAGAGCCTTCCACGAGATAGTGTCACAGCCAGACTTTGACCAGCTTCTTTCAGAAACGGTTGATCGTGTTAGTGATATCGAATCCTTGGGACGTACCAGAGAGATCGTTCTCAAGGATCTCATGCTTGGTGGTTCTTACAAATTGGAGAAAAAAGCCACTGATAACCAAACCGAGAGTACACGATTCACAATGGATGGAGGCTCAAGAGAGATGTTTGAAAGTCAAAGGAACGATGAAGATGACGAAGCACCATTAAAACTTGACGAGATACATGAGGGTGCCCATAAGAAATGGTGGCAAAAGAGAATGAAGAGCTATGGAGAGACGTATGTTCCCGCTGTTCCTGCGTCTGCCGAGCAGGTGGATGCACGTGTCGGGGGAGGGGCCCAATTGGACATCAATAGAGAGAGCGATCTTCCTAAATGACTAGATGACTAGATAGACAAGATAAATAGTACTGTTTCTTCTTCAAAGAAGTAAATATCAAAGAATCGAGGTAGCAAAGACAACCTTCCTATTGAAAAGTCGTGCACAGATAATTTGTACATCAAGAGAGAGTCGCAGGTGCGCCAGTCAGTACTGAGTAGTGAGTAGTCAAACAGTCAAATCGCCACCCGCGATAGAGGAAGACTTCCTCTTCCAGAAGAACCCAACTGACAGCGGTAGAAGAGAGTTGGTAGCATTGAAACGTATATATCGCAGAGAACTAGTCTCAATTGATAGATTCAATCATACCGCCAGCCAAAATTGATACTCATCAGTAACGAACTACAATGGACATCATCTTAGGAATCCGTGTCAAGGACTCGGTCATTATGGCCACATCCAAGGCCTTCACCCGTGGTATATCTATCTTGAAAGATACAGACGACAAGACAAGAGTCTTGAATAAGTACAACTTGATGGCCTTTACGGGAGATTCTGGTGATACCACTCAATTTGCAGAATACATCCAGGCAAACGTTCAATTGTTCACAATGAGAGAAAACACAGAGCTTGATTCAAAACCTTTGGCCTCATACATAAGGCAACAGTTGGCAACTTCTTTGAGATCGAGAAAACCATACCAGGTGCAGGTGTTGATCGGTGGTATGGACAAACAGGGAGAAGAACCATTCCTTTCAATGATTGACTATTTGGGCACAAGGGTGGATTTGCCATACGCGGCCCATGGATATGCCGCATTCTACACCATGTCTCTATTGGATCGTCATTATAGGAACGATTTGACCCTGGAAGAAGGATTAAAATTGTTGAAAGCCTGTCATGAAGAGTTGGATAAGAGAATGCCTGTTGATTTCAAAGGACTCTACGTTAAGGTTATTGACAAGGATGGTGTGAGGGATGTCGACTTTTAAGCGGTGACGGGAAGAGCGTTAGACAGGCGTACCGTGTAAAAAAATGTTTGACCATTTAAACTAGCTTGATGCCTGGTTATCTCTCAAAATGTTTTTTTCTGTATCCTCGTTGTTGAGGGCTGGTATAAATGAAAGAAAAAATTACATATAATGCAAGTTTTGTGTTCCAAACTATTGAAAAGCTATGAGCATTCGTAAAGAAAGATGTTGAAAGTTAACCATTAATTGAAGCTATACAGAAAGGACAGAAAAGTCAGAAAACGAGGGTGAAAGTAACAAGCTTAGACGAAAAGAATCAAAACGAAAACATAAAACAACAAAATAAGTAAAACATCTCAAAAATGCAAGAAAAGGCTTCAAAAAAATACCCCACACAAGTGGCATAGACAATGATTTTATGGAAAAGGTGAGTCAATCGACGTCAAAGCTGGAGTGCAACTATATGGTCAAAATGGTACCTTCTTCAACGACTTCTGCTTCTTCTTCTTCATTTGGAGCCTCGAATGCCACTTGATCACCTTCATGCCCCTCGGCATCGGAGTCTGGAATCTCAATCGCAGCAGGTTCACCAACATCCTGAACAGTCGCATCAGCAACCTTCTCCTGTTCATCTTGCTCCTCAACAGTCTCATTGGCTTCAGTTTCGACTTCCGGAGTCTCTTCAGGATCAACAGCAGGCTCTTCTTCATCTGCTGTAGCTTCTTCCGTTGGAGCATTGAAAATGGTGGTGGATGGATGCCTATAGTCATCCAGAACAACAGTGTTGTACACTGTACTGGTTGACGTTTCTTCGTAATCGCAATCAGAACAATACTCCTCACCTTCGTGCTCGGCATCGTGTTCCTCGGCAGCAGCAGCTGCGGCGGCTTCAGCTTCAGCCTTTAATCTTTCTTCTTTCTCCCTGCTTTGGAACTCAATGTTGGCTTTAGCTCTAAGAATGGCCAAGTATGACTGACCATCGTTCAATAAGACCGAAAGAGTCTGATTCAACTCTTGCAACAACGATTTCATCTTTGCTAGACTTGGCTCTGAATGAACAATACTGTCTCTCAGACTGATGAGCTCACTCTTGAGCTCCTTGAACTTCTTCCACTCTTTCCAATCATCACCTTTGGAAATGATCTCCCTTGAGTATTCATTCAGCGTGGAGTCACTGAATTCTTCCAGTGTTTCCAAGATGGATGATCTCTGTTTGAGGATTAGCTGAGAGGCTTCATCCTCGTATTTCTTGAACTCATTCGTGATTCCTGCTGCCTCTTCGTTGAATTGGGAGGCTAGTCTTGCTAGAATGTCTCTCATGTCCTGTCTGCTCACAAAAGCTTCAGTACCACCATTGATATTCTTCAACATGACGTGGACTTCCTCATACCCAGAGTTGACACTCCTGCTCAGCTGCTGTAACTTAGGTTGTAATTCTGAACGAATCTTTTCGTAGACTGTTTCTTCAACTTTTGAAACTTCAACTGCAAAATCCTCCACTGCGCTCTGTCCAACCTCTCTTAATAGATCTTCATACTTCTTTGAAGTTGGAGCAGCAACGGTTTCAACAGATGATGTTGATGGAGACTCCAACGTGGATGCATCCTTAGATGCAGAAGCAGCAGATGCGATAGTTGAGGAGATTGAAGTTTCCTTTTGTTCAACCTTCTTCTGCAACTTTTTGAAAAACTCCATGTCTTCATAACTTGGAATCTTAAAATCGGCATTGAAGATCTTGTTGAATTCATCCTTCAAGAATTGTTTCTTGTGCTCAACTTTCAAGTATTCCTCGGTGGACTTCCAATTGACTTTGTCCTCACTCAATGCAATGGCAAATCTCTTCAGACTGAAAAGAAACGACTTGACAGAGTTGATCAGTAAAAATAAAGCATCTTTGGTATACTTGTAAAACCACGTGGTTTGGAATTTTTCAAAGTGTGGTTCGAGAGAATCCAAATGCAATTGATAGTATAGTGCAGTCAATTGAGGCTTCAAGTAAATGTTGTACTGTAGGAAAAAGTAAATCTTGGTTTTATGAGCAAGCACCTTGGATTGATCCTGAGCAATAGCGACGTAAGTCAGCGACTGTGGATAAACCTTTGTCACGAAATACTTCTTTGCAGCAATGGAACCCTTTGAAACTGCTTCTTTGGAGACTTGGTAGTAGTGGCAACCTTTTGCCTTCAGGAACTCTGAGGAGGTGGCAACGTGACCAGCAGCAAAATTGTGGAACTGTTGGTGGAGCTGGACTGCCTTCAACTTAAAGCTGTGGGAGTAAACATCAACGTGCTTCTTTGCAAATTTGTTGTACAGCTCTGCTGTCTTTTTGCTTGCTGTTTCAACCTTTGGCTTCAATGGAGAAGCTTCGTAGTATTCAAAAGCGGGTTGAACGACCTTTGCCTGGGCATATTCAAATGCTGGGTCGGTGTATGGCTGCAAGTGTTGGTATGACACATGTGAGTATTTGCAGATCAAATCTGAAGAATCGTCACACTTGTAAGGTTTGTTCAATGGACACTCTAGTACAACGTGGAAGATTGCGTAGAATAGCACGATCAAGGAGAAAAACTTCCTGATATTGCCAAAGGTGGAAGCCATCTTGGAGGTGTCTGTTTTTTCTTTCAAACGCTAGGAAGTGTCTTTGTTTGATGTATCGTTTGGCAAAGTGTGTCAAGACTGCTGAAGCAAGAATGGCAAAGAATAGCTATGTAAAGGGGCAAGATCAAACGAAAAAAGCAAGTTTAGTTTAGCCAACAACAAGACAACAAACAACAGACGACTCCCTCTATTAAGACTCGCAGATCTCACTGTGCTGTGGGTGAAACGGGCGAAAATTCCAAGCAATTTGCACAGCCTGCTTTCTGCACCTTTACTCTGCTTTCCCTTGCTCTTCTCTGCTTTGCTACCTATCAGTAATGGCATGCTAATGTACTACACATCATCTACTCTAATCTTATACAAGTCATAATACATTCGTTGCAATATCATTGCAGTTTGTGATCCATCCGCTCAGTATCTACCGCCCCTCGACCCGTATCCACCGCCCCTCCCGTAAGAACCCCTATACCCACCATAGTGATCACCATACCTGTCATCCCTATATCCGCCACCAGCACCACCTCTACCACCTCTACCAGCACCATAGGATGACGGCCCGCCTCTGAAATCCCTCTCCCTCGAGTCTCTCTCCCTGTAATCTTCCCTGTAGCTGGGACCACCACTCCCTTGATGACCTCCGCGAGAATGACCTGACCCATACGACGATGGGGGAGCAAACAGTTGTCTTCTAGCAGGGGCCGAATCAGTCGTCGGCCAACCTCTTCTCAAAGGAGCAGCACCACCATCCACACTACGCACATCAGCACCACTGCCTCCATTGGTGGCACCGGGTAGCTTCCTTTCCAACTTAGTGTAATGCCTTCCTCCAAGACCTCCTCCCAGCCTCCCAGGCTTCCAGTTCTTCACAACACGTCCTCTTTCTATATCAACAACAACTTTTCTATCGTTCAAGAGCATCCCATTGCCCTTTTGAAATGCCAGTTTGGCATCTGCAAGATTCTTGTATATTATAAATGCATACCCTTTGCTCTGGTTCTGATTGTTCTTGTCCCTAACAATCCTCACCTGATCAATATCTCCAAAGGTTGAAAACTTCTCCGTAAGCTGTAGTTCATCAATGGTATAGTCTAGTCGACCAACAAATATGGTACTGTACGGATCTCCCGTAATGTGTGAATCCTTCTCTGGATTCCAACTCGAGAGGTTCAGCTGTAGATTTTCCAATGCCTGCTGTCTCTTTAACTTCAACCGTTTCTCCTTGTCTATAAAATCATTCCTATAATCTTGAAACTCCTGGGCGTGATCTTTCGTCTTGTTAACTAATGCCCCTATACCTGTCACTTGGCATGTCCTTCTTTTCTCGATGGGCTGGTCCACTGGTGGTAGGTGCTGGATTGGGTACTCCGAAGAGAAAAGCTTCACTGTGTGGGGAGGATACTTGGACTCTGCCATTCTGCTATATACTTTCTCTATCGGTCAGCGAATCTGCTAGCTATCCATTGACTTGAACACTGGGTATTTCGAATGATTCCATCTTCTTGTCTTCTCCTTCATCCTTCCTTTCCTATCCTCAAATCTCTGTTGATACTGAAAAATGGAAAGGTCCAGGAAGGGCTCAACAACATCCTTGCACCACTAAAGTACAATTTTTCAAAATAAAAAAAATAATTTTTTTATCTTTTTATTTTCTCTCCATCTCAAATTTTCTCATTCTCTTCTTTATTTTAGAGGGATCAATTGATTATACTAAAGGATCTTTACCATTCCTTCTGTTTGATATAGACCATCGAACAACATTCTTACAAGCACCATTACATCAACATGGCTGGTACTCAAAAGAAAAACGCTAAAGGGCGTCTAGATAAGTACTATTACTTAGCAAAGGAGAAAGGTTACAGAGCTCGTTCTTCTTTCAAGATCCTTCAAATCAATGAGAAATACGGCCATTTCTTAGAAAAGTCCAAAGTTCTTATAGATCTATGTGCGGCACCAGGTTCGTGGTGTCAAGTTGCTGCACAACTATGTCCAGTCAACTCTTTAATCATTGGTGTGGATATCGTTCCTATGAAGCCAATGCCACACTGTATCACTTTCCAGAGTGATATCACAACTGAAGATTGCAGATCAAAATTGAGAGGACACATGAAGACATGGAAGGCAGATACCGTGTTACACGATGGTGCCCCAAATGTTGGTTTGGGTTGGATTCAAGATGCATACTCTCAATCTCATTTGACTTTGCAGGCTACAAGGTTGGCCGTTGAAAATTTGGCCCCAGGTGGTACTTTTGTCACCAAGGTTTTCAGATCCAGAGATTACAACAACCTTATTTGGGTTTTCAAACAGTTGTTTGACAAGGTTGAAGCTACAAAGCCTCCTGCTTCGCGTAATGTGTCTGCCGAAATCTTTGTTGTTTGTAAAGGTTTCAAAGCTCCAAAAAAGCTTGATCCAAGGTTGCTCGATGCCAGGGAAGTCTTTGAAGAGTTGCCTGATGGACCTGCAAACAACGAAAGTAAAGTGTTCAACCCTGAAATCAAAAAGAGAAAGAGAGATGGTTATGAAGAAGGTGATTACACCTTGTTCCATCCAATGAAACTTATGGACTGGGTGAAGCAAGAGGATGAGGTTATCAACACTCTAGGTGGTGTCTCCATGTTTGAAATAGAAAAAGATGAACCAGAATGGAAAATACTGAAAAAAATGAAACAAACAACGACCGAATTCTACGAGTGTTGTAAAGATTTGAAAGTGTTGGGAAAGAAAGATTTCAGAATGTTGATCAAGTGGAGAAAACATGCCAGAGATTCATTGGGTCTCATAGATGAGAAGGATAAGAAGGCTCCAGCAATTGAAGTGGAGGAACTTACCGAAGATCAACAGATTGATAAAGAATTAGACGAATTGAAAGAGAAGCAGAGGTTAAAGAGAAAAAGAGAAAAGAGGAAGAACAACGAATTGAAACAGGGTGAAATCCAAAGGATGCAGATGAACATGCTTACCGATATGCAAATTGGTATTGATGCCGGTCAGATTGGTTCTGAATCCTTGTTCAACTTGAAAACAGCAGAAAAGACAGGTCAGTTGAACGCTTTGGCACAAGGTAAGAAATCAATGGTGTTTTCTCATGAAGACCTGATCAACGATGTTGATATTGTTGTTGATGCCGAACATGTGCCCGTTGATTCTGGGGATGAAGTTGACAATTTGGAGGAAGAATTGGATGACATGTACCATCACTACAAAGAGGCAAAGATGGAAAGAGATGCAAGAATGAAGGCCAAGGAAGGTAGGGGAGGCAACGATGAGGAGTGGGAAGGTATTACTGAGGGAGAACAAAAAGAAGTGAACTCTGACAATGAAGGCGAATTTGAATCAGACGATAGCGAGATTGACAGTGATGACGATGAAGCTATTACAAACCTAATTGCCACCATAGATAAGAAGAAGCAAGGCCAACTGAGTAGGAAGGCCAACAATTTCTTCAGTGACTCTATTTTCCAAAATGTGGATCTGAACGTTGTTCCATCAAAGGATACCAAGGAGGCTACCTTTAGTCAAAAGAAGCAAACGTCACCACCAGCAACGAAGAAACAGAAAACCAAGGAGGCTCAAAAAGCTGATCAACATTCAGATTCCGATTCCGATTCAGATGATGAAAGTAACTCAGAAGCTAACTTCCAACTGGTTCCAAACACTTACCATCAAGAGCAAGACGCTAACGCCGATTATGAAACCGATTCTGAAGATGAGAGGGAAGAGAAGGCTAAGCGTACGCACAAGGAGGATGTTGACATTGCTACAGTTTCAGCCATGACGATGGCACATCAGTTAGCCCTCGGCCACAAAACCAAGAAGGATTTGATTGAAGAAGGATTCAACAGGTACTCATTCAGAGACAAGGAAGGTTTGCCAGATTGGTTCTTGGAGGATGAAGGTGAACACAACAAAATCCAAAGACCAATAACCAAGGAGGCTGCTCTTGCAATCAAGGAGAAGATGAGACAGCTAAATGCCAGACCAATCAAGAAGGTGATGGAAGCCCAAGGAAGAAAGAAGCTAAGAGCCATCAAGAGACTAGAGAAGTTGAAGAAGAAGTCCGACATTATTGCTGATGATGATGCCAAGTCTGAATTGGACAAGGCTTCGGAGATCCAGGCCATGATGGGTAAGATGAAGAAGCCAAAGAGTAAGCCAAGAACCACCTTGGTTGTTGCTCGTAACGGTACTAAGGGTATGGCTGGTAGACCTAGGGGTGTTAAGGGTAAGTATAAGATGGTTGATGGTGTTTTGAAGAATGAAATGAGAGCACTAAAGAGGATCGAAAAGAAGCACAGAAAGAAGGGCCATTAGTCAGATACGTCTTCAGCTGGGAATATGTCCATTTAGCTGTTAATACATAATGAGTTTTAGTAATTTGTTGGTGATAAACTTGTTCATTGAAACGTAGCACATGTTCTAGCGTAAAAATCGGTATCGTATTGGCATAATAGAACCATTGACAAGTTGACGACCCAGTACTTGCTCCCAAGCCTGTTCACCCGTGCCTGCAAAATGGCAGAGCGTGAGCATCCCCTTTTGGGTTTCGAGGTTCACTAGATATGACAGCTCTATTTAACGCCCTTAGGACTCGACAGAGTGAGTATACTTCTCCATATATACACACAACAGATCAGACCTCAATTGCTCTCACGAGTTAAGATTCATACTGCAAAATGACAATAAAGCAAAGGTCCACCTATTTTGTATACCCAAGTGAGAACGAGACGGATGTTTTTGACTACCTAAGACAGACTTCGGAAGAGATCTTCATACCTGCATCGTCAAAGCTGCCCCTGGCAAGAGAGGAAAAGATCCAGGTGGATCTTGATTCCATAAGTGTGAGATTCCAGGAGTTTCTCAAGGCCATTGGGCTGTTACATGTTCAATTGAACCGTCCAAAGAGGTCCAACCCGTCTGTTAAAAAGACAATCTTCAACGACTACGGCAATCTGGATCTGGCAGGGCTTGCTATCAATGTTGCCCCACAAAAAGCGAAAAGTTTCAAACAGTACGAATCTGTGTCGGAATTGTCAATAGAGATTTTGCTCGAAATGCTTGGAGTGGATCGTACCGAAGAAAATTTGGCCAGTTTGAAGCCCATCCTTTATCACGACTGGTTCAGAACACAGTTGTTTTCACAAGACCTGATTCCTGATCCGGCCAAAACGATATCATCTCTATGGAGAATCCTTGTGAACAGCACTTTGCCTACAATACCTACAATATCGAAGTCGGATCTACAGAATGTTGACACTTTTGAACTCTTGCTGGACAACGACACGTTGACTTTTTTGCTCCATTGGAACTCGATCGAACACCCCTGTGCAATTCACAAATCTGCAAGTAGCCAGTTTGATTTGCAAGAGCTAGGAATATTCCATCTTGACTCGCTAACTCCAGATGACTATGACGCATGTATCAGTGGACTGAGGGTCAACGTCAAGGATAGTATAGATTCTTCCTCGACAAAATTCATACCGACGATGCTCTATCTCAACTCTTTCCACAATACGTTGAACGGTTTCAAGGCGGCCCATGAGCTCGAAAAGCCAACCGGTCTACATCCTACATACAAAGTTACGATCGAACCAACCACCACGGAAGACGAAGTTCCTTTCAAACCGTACGACAGTTGCAAGTTGAAGTTCAACCTTGATTTACCATCGTCCATAATTGTGGACAGGTACCAACTTACAAACGATCAGCACAAAGGACTGTTCACCTCTGTTTCTCTCTCACCGAGAGACATTGATTTGGAGTTGCCCGACTATAGATCCGAAGTGTATGGATCGCAACTATTGCTCGAACTGAACGATACGTTGGTGTTGCAGCAGGATGGAACGTTTGAAGTTCCTTTGCATTTGAGGTATGCCATGCCAGGCCTGACAGGTGAGACCAGTGTGAGGTTCCCACTTGGAGACTTATACTGGGAGTGTCCTATAAGTGAAGAGGAGCATGGATTGATCTTGGGGTCGTTGTTTTGGGAGAATAGGTTGGGCGTTGACAAGTTGGTTTCTGATCCACACAGTAAGTTGTACCATGTTACTCGTGCGTATGGTGGTGGTGATGCTGATGCAAACTATTTGGAGATGACTGTTCCTACCGGCAACTTGAACGATTTTGAAACCGTTGAGTTGGGAACGTTGGTCATCCTGAGTATTTGTACCTTGTATATTATCAAACGGTTGTTTTTGTAAGTTTGTCTCTAATTCGAATTTGGATGGATCTATGTTTATTTTCGAGAGGTGCAGCGTGCCTATTGTCCTGCCAGTATGTTATATGTATCTGGGTTATGCACCGACTGAAATTGGAAACCGGGCTGTATTCTGAGTTCCGTTTAAGGCAAACGGAGCAGATCCAAGAGAGAGGTCCTAATCCTAGCTTGAAATTCTGTCCAGGGTACAAGGATGGAAGTAGAGCAACCTATATCAGCCCGACACGCCTAATCTACTTCAACGTCTGTCGATTGGCAGAATGGTTTGACATAATCTATCCTGTATGTTTTCTAATGTGAGCTACTATTGGATTGTCTTATTGAAACCTGCCACTTTTGTATGCAGAAGAAGATCCGGGAAAGAATTCCAAAGTTCGTACGGGTACGGGGCCGGCTCTCATTAGGGCCGACGGTTTGTGAGGCGGTGGACTGCTGCAAGGGAAGCCTTAATACCGAGCTTACATCGACCTTGCTCCCGAGATGTCTTTCGATTGCTTGCTCAAAGGACAAAATCCAAAGATGAAACTTGGAATCTTGGCGATTTGGAGAGGATGTTGAGGCATGGCTTGGGGTGTAATTATATATGGGATCGGATTGACAGCGCGATGGAATGCTTAGCAGAGTGAGCATGGCTCGGGAGGTAGAGAGATCGGAAAGAAGTTGTCAACCCATACTCCAAGTTGGGATCCAAAACGACACTAAACAGCAACACAAAAGCACGGTGGTGCCATATTTGGCAACGTTGCTATGTGAAAGCGTTTGGTGGAGAGTTCTTATCAGGACGAGACTAATCGCGTTTTAGGGTTAGAGTTGGAGCAGGTTAAATGGCCGGCTTGTGGCCTGCATTGCGCACTGGCGGTAAACTTACTTTGGGACGCCTGATGGTGGTGTGAACATGATCGATCTGTAAGGAACGTGGGAGGGTGATTGAACCACTTGACCACTTGACCACTTGACCCTTGCTTGGTTGGTTGGCTGCAACAGTCTTACCTACTGGCAACCAAACAACCATCCAGTTTCACGTTGGTACACAGATGTGATACGTACATCATGCACGGCAGAGAAAGGTTGTGAAATTTTCGTCAGGGGAGGCAGGCAGGGGGAAGCCTCACCTCTCTCGCAGGGAGGACTCTTCCACAGCGAGCTTGTTGGCAGCCAAGCCGTACAAGCCTTTTATTGTTGCCAGAGCAGTGGCAGGCGGTATTGTTGTTGTTGTTTTCTTGTTGAAGAAGAAGAGGTGGCCTTGTGTAAGAAGATTGATCTTGCAATCTGGAGGTTGCTCCAATGTGATTGATCATCGGTGGAAAGTGTAGGCAGCAGCCAGCAGCAGCCAGTTTCATCCGTGGGGAGAGTGTATTATTTATAGCCTTCTATGGGGCCCGAGAGATGATGCCCTGTGCTATTAATAGTGCGCGGCCAGCCGTCCACAGCCCGGCCTCTTCCCCTTAGCAGAGTAATCCGTGCAGGCATTTTAGGCATCACCCTATTATTGTTACCGTAGGTAGTCTTTTTTTTTTGTTGCGTAGATGCCTATTTGGACCTGTCAACAACAAGGCTACACTAGACTGCTACAACTTGCCTACTTTTTCCCTCTTTTTGTAACGTCTGTCCTCTTGTCATTAAACTGCTCTGCTCTATTACCATACTCTCCATTCAATTCGTTTCAGGCACTCTTCCTTCCCTCAAAACCGCTGGATTGTTTACAGGATTTGAAAGCCACATTGCTCCCTCAACCTCTCGTTGTCTACTTCTCAAGCTCCAAACGGGAGGAACTCTTGTCTCCTTAGTCGTCAATCTCGGAACCATCATCATCGTCACAACAACAGCAGCAGCAGCAGCAGCAGCAGCAGCAACATCCACTAGATAGATCACTTCTCATCATCAATCTAACAACAGTGCCTGCTCATTCATTTCACCTCCAAACAACCCCCGTCAGTGTCCGAGTAGCTTTCTTGATTCTCCCTTTCATCAAAAGTGATACCATTCACATCAGAGCACAGAATCTCCTCTTTGTTTTCCGATTGATTAGACCCTGGACCTTCTTCTTTATTGCCTCTCATATCTCAAACCAGCCCCTAAAAGAAATCCACCAGCATTCTGTTCCTGTTTCATCGCGTCACTCGTTCTCCAATATTAGTCGACTCATATATACATACCCCACTCAGTCTTTAGGCCATGCATCCATACCAAACCAACAGTCATCAGCCATCTTCGTCAAGTACGCTTTCGTTGCAGCAACAACAGCATTCAGCACCAAAACCAACGTCGCCTAGTGGTTACAGGTATTCAAACTATCCTTCGAGCAACAATCTAGCCTCGTACCAGAACCTTCCCAACTATCCTTCGAGTCAGATGGGTTCCAATGGAAGACGGGGTTCTTCTTCGGATAAGCAAACGCTCAGCATGATGCCTTCAATGTCTAGAAAGACTTCCAACTCTTCGTTTACATCTCTCAACTCGACAGCATCAACCTCAATAAGTCAAGCACCAAGAGAAGTATCAACAGAGTCGATTCTGAACATCGATGAACGATTCATCAGAAAGCCAAGGTCAAACAGCAGACTTCCAAATAGACGAACAGAGTCAATGACCAGTCTTTCCTCCTTTCAACATCCACAAAAACCTCACAAGCTGCAGCATTCAAGCTCGACGTCTCAACTCTCTAACATCTCTTCCTCAGGCAGGAATGCACAGAACCCAAGGACTCACAGTCTGACATCCCAGAATGGCATGTACTATTTCCCAAATGGTGAGGTTTTCACGCCTAGACAGCAACCGAAGAATAGATCCTCAAGGCCACCAAGAACTCAGAGATACCCTCCCAACCAAGCGCAGAATTACAATGGTGGAAACAACAGCACAAACCAAGGTCAGCCGATAAATCAATGTTCCTCCCAGCAGCATTTGGCCCAGAACTTACAGCACCAACAACAGCTCCAGCCGCATCCGAGATATGTTCATGGTCAACCTTCTTCCATGCTCAACTTGAAAGCTCGCACCCAATCTTCACCTTCGCTGATACCACAGCACCAGCATTACCAGAACCCGTATGTTACACCGTTTGTTACTCTCACTAGAAGTAGCGAGGGAGAGATCTCTCCGACAACCTCAGAATCGTTTGCAACCCAATCGCAGCAGTCTCATCACCCAACAGATTCGAGCACCTCGTCTTCATCCACAATACACAACTCGTCTGTTTCACCATCGCCCTCCGTTGATTTCCATCGTGGTAACGATACTCCAGCATCGTCTATAACTTGTGAGGGAAGCCCAGTGCAACCCATTGGCTCAAAGAACTATCCATCCATTGCATCACCATCGTCCACCGCATCTTTGTCCACACCGCATCATGCTGTTCTATCTAGTAATGACACCTTGAATTCCGTGATTGAACTGCCTTCATCCATAACTTCCCACAGTGCTCCATTGGCTGAAACTAAAACGCCATCAGCTGGATCGACCGCATCATCGACAATAACAGCAGCATCATCTGAAGTCAATGCATCAAGTGCCCCACAGGAATCTAGCGCCATCATGGCAAAGCCAAACGCTCTCACTATGATTGAAGAACACAAACATTTGGAGAGGCAGCCTTCTCTGCATGCCGAAACAGACACTCCTGAAACGCTGACCACTGGTAAAGCTATCCAACAGTCGACGAGCTCAAAAGGTGGCTTCTACATTGCTCCAGACAGTCAAAAGTCATCATGTGTTTCGCTTAGTAGAGCAACAGAAGGTACCTCTCAAAACGACGTCCAAGAGCCGGTTGCTCTTGTTTACTCCTCGCCACTGTCCCAATCTGAAAAGCCTAGAGTCACTCAAGAGGCTCCTATCAAATCAGTTTCAAAGGTGGAGCCATCGATAGCTTTACCTCAACAGGAACCAGCTACATCGGCATTGGCACCAGCACCAAAGAAGACCCAAGCGTCACCTGTTAAGCAAACCAAATCCGTCGCTCATGAGATTCAAAGGAAACCTTCAGCACTGAAAAGGGTCTTCCGCAAGTTGTTCGGTGGTAGCAAACCAGAAAAGTTGGAACAATCAAACGCTGCATTGAAAAGATCACAACAACAATCATCAGTCAGTTCATCCTCCAGCATCCATCCGAATCCTTCAAGACCAACGAGATCAGCATCTACCAAGAATTTGAGAAAGTCTGGTTCCCTGTATCAACTGAAAAAAGAAAGTAGCGGGTCCATGTGGTCTCTTTCTGATAGACTAAAGGGCAAACGTTCTAGTGATACCCCGGCTCCAAACTTTGGGTCTTCATCAAGACAGTCACTGCAACCTCATCAGCAACAACCTCAACAGCAACAACAACGTTTGAAACCAAAGGCTGGTAATCCATCATCCACTTCTCTGAAGGGAACCACTGACAAGAAAGCTTTCGAAGTTTCGGAATCTGCCGACTCTTCGGATTATCTGAGCACTGTTGTCATCAAAGACTATGAGCCAATGACCTTGGATTTCAGCGATGTGGAAGAGGAGGATGACGTTCAGAGCTTTGTTGTTGGTGACGATAGACAGTCCTTAACGGGTATCGACGTTGCCAAGCAGAGAAACAAGCCTAGTACTCCATCCCCTCTAAGCTCTTGCGTTATCACCGTTTCCCCTGATAACAATGCTGATGCCGATGCTACGATCGGTAGTAATGCGACCGAGCCGACGTCAACCGTTGAGAGAAAAACCGAGCACCGTAAACTGGCTGACTTTGGAAGTTTGCCAGAGTCAGAAGAAGATCTTGACTATCTTTCTTCGATAATTGGCTTGGGCGAAACAATGTTCTTTGACGATGATAAGTTTTCCACACCAAAGGACAAGTTGAGTAAGAGAAAATCACTACGTATCAAGTCCTTGGAAAAGAAGAAGTCACTCAGCAGGAACAACACCATCACTTCAAACAGCGACTCGATAGCCGACAATCAATCGGTCGTTACAAGATCTTCAACTTCAACAACAGGGATTTCTTTTGAGCTGGAGGAAAATGATTACGACTTTGCTCACTACAGGCACTACAAGGCAAGACATTTGGGTCGTGGTAGTATCACTTCGATGGATGGCGACATGGCCAAAGATGATGACACTTTCGAAATTATCAGTTCCGGCATTATGAAATCACCACCGTTGGCCACTGCTGCTTCACCAAAGAGCTGTCTCAAACAACCAGTGTCTTGTAACTATAGACTGTACGATCCGAGATTTGCACGCGTCTCACCAGCCTCTTCATCATCGTCGTTGAACAACGTTCATTCTGCCACGTCGTCAACATCACAGCCGACATCTGCGACTTCATCATCCACAAACTTGGCATCATCAGGATTGAAGAAGCAGCAGCAGCAACATCAAAAGTCATCATCGCTGGCGGTGGTGAAGCAATCTGTCTCCTTCTCGAACAAGATTCGTCTCGACGAAACGTACTCATCTGTTGAATACGATAGGTTCAATCTGATGTTGAAAAAGAAGTACTCGATGCTTTCTGCCAATCCTAGCATGATCAAGGATATCAGGACCGAGTTGAACAACTACAAGCAGTACGATATGATCGTTCATGAGTCATCCAGAAGCTCCACCCATTTCTTTGGTTGATACCTTGTGGTTGCCCATCGTTGCTCTGTCATTTATTACACATACATTTTCTATGCATTACGGAGATTTGGTTGACATTTTCCTTCCAGATGTCTCTGTATTAACGAACAATTTTTAACCTTGTCCACCTAATTACACTCTTCTATTCATCTTTTACTTCTACCCTTATTCTCAAGACACCTTAACGTTATAATATTAATATTTTCTTTTGTAACAGACCTAAATGGTACTGATTCAACAGCCAGGATAAGCAAGCAATACAACACAAAAAGTTGTCGAAACAAATTAGGATCCCCTATAGGTGGAATATCCGTAGTTGCTCAACAATAGAGGAACATGATAATGGGCATCAGGCACTTCAGGAACTTCAAAGTTGATATCGACAAACGGGAAAAAGGTCAACCCTGCCCCACTGCCTTTCTTTGAAAAGTACTCCTTCGTATGGAATCTCAACCTGTAAATCCCCGAGACTGGCCTGTTGCCATTCGTACTAAACGTTGTGAAACCAAGATCTGTAGCCAGGCTGTCATCTTCCCTTGGTGTCCATTTTGGCACCCTACCATCGGAGTTTGTATATGCTGTGATGAAAGGTGACGAACTGTCCGTTGCTGAAGAGAGGTAGGTCATTTCACAGAGAATATTGGCTGCTGGTCTGCCGGAAGTAGTGTCCAACACATGGCAGGTTATAGGTGGGACAAACGATGACATCTTGCTTGATTGGTATGTATAGAGTTTTAAGGTATGTCTCTTCTAATGCTATTATGAATGAGTGGAACTAGATTCTTTTTGTATATTACTGGAGGTGTATAGACAGACAGGTTTCAAAAGCAATGATCTAATCGGAAGGTGCTGATGTCTCTTTCGGCGATCCGCGAGATGCTGTCTCCACATGTGGCGCATGTGGCGCATAAGGCGCATGAAAAGGTGGCTGGACTTTGTTTGTTTTGAATTACACACGGCCTGCTTTAGGTGAGATCATTGCCGGGAGGTTAGGAAGGGAAATAAAATAAACAAACATACATCATTGTTAAACAAAACAGTTTAGCAAAAAAGGGTTTACTCTATTTATAGTCACCTAACACTGATACAAGATCTCAAAAGTGATCATCTGATTGAGAATGGCATCGTCAGTTCGCATTACAGACAATGCACAGCGACACCTTGACGAAAAATCCAGGGCTGATTTTGCTCCTCACAAACCCTACATCAAATTCAAGAAACATGGACTCAACTACTATATGCCGGAAATTTTCCATACCGCAAAGACAATGACTTATGACGGGTATCTTCCTATGTTTGTGAAAGACGTTCTGGCTTTGAAAAGCTGTACCAAAATCTATGGTTCTGATGGATCAAAAGCTCAAAGGGACAAGATATGGCTGTTGAAAAACCATCCTGTGAAGTATATATCAATTATGGGGAAAGTAATTGGAGAAGGACTTAAAGAGTTTGGCGGAGATACACCTGATGATCCTGTCACGCGGCTTCACTTTCTTACCATCAACGATGGATCTACAGGTGACTGTGTGCAGGTTAAAGTCAAATCTTTGCACTATAATTTGATGGACTTTCAATTTGAAAAGAATTTTGACAAACTGATCAAAGTCCAAGGTGTTGCATCCGTTTATCGTGATGGTCCAATTGAAATTCATTCGGAGTCAACCGTGCTCGTTGGTATGTACACCGAACAAGAGAAAGAGATATCATGGTGGAAAGAAGTTTACAAAGTTAGAAAGGAATTTTTGAGTAAACCTTGGGTTTTTAAAGCTGATGATCTCTTGAGCACTTTGCAGTATCTTGAACAAAAGCAGCCCCAGGAGAATGAATCTGATTACAAGAGCGATGAGCCCGTGAAGCTTAATATTGACCCTGAGGAAACAAAGAAAAGAGAGGCATTTGCAAAAATTATTATGAATTTGAAGACTTTGAAATCTGATAGTTATATTGACATGTGTGCTAAAGCAATGAGGAAAAATGACGATAGAGAATCCTCGGGCACTTTGGCTCAACCACAGCCTGCCAAATTTGTTGTCCTGAGTGAACACGAAAGGAGGAATGAGAATGAGAGTGACAGTGATAGTGACAGTGATAGTGACAGTGACAGTGACAGTGACATAGAGATTGAAATTGAGACCGATAGTGACACTAACAGTGATAATGGGGAGGAAAACTCTGCGTTTAGCAACAATGGTGGCAATGCCATTACGATAACCATGAACACTACAGTGGAAAACGAACAAAGTGGATCTCATTTGAGTGAGAGTCTTCATCAGTTTCACAAAATAGCTGCTGGAATTGAACCGGTGGTTCATACATCGATACAGAAAGACGCAATACAGGTGGTTACTCCCACAAGGATTGAGGCCGAGTTTCTTGAGCTCGCCCTTCGGCAGCCGCAACCCAAGTTTGGCATTGTGGTTGTCTATAAGGACGTGAATTTATCGTGGTTGTTGCTCAACAATGTGATGACCACTCTCCTAACTGCAAATGCTTTCCTGGATGATTCTAAACTGGGGCAGGTTGATCTTGTAAGTTTGAGAAGGAGAACAATGCTTAATTGTAAGGACGAACTTTGCAACCGAAAGCTTATAACTTACAATAGCGTGTCATATGAAATCGATGCAACGGAATTAGTTGCAGTGTTCAAAGCAGTCACCTCGGTTTTGAACCGAGTATTTACTAAGTTCAAAATAGATCAGATCATCAGTACAGCTAACTCGGAGTCATCGTTGGAAAGATTTCAATCAAAGATCGTCTCTCATTTTTCAACCATGAATGCCATATGTGTCTCGCCGGCGGAATTAAAAGAAGTTTTGGATGCGAGATTCCCACATTGCAAGTTGAAGTTGGAATATATAAACACGATGGTTAAAAAGGCCGTTGAGGAAAGTCACGTCAGACACAAGATTAAACGAACAAAAAACCAAAGCATTTTGAAATATGACATACCTGTGAAGGCGGCAGGGAGATTCTTCAAATGCGAAATGCTTTGGGAGCTTTCACCAGAAATAGCTGGCCCCGCAAGAGAGAAAAGTGCGGTTTATCCCGAGATCATTGCGATAGATTGAAGGAGCTCCAGACTTCCACAAAGCATTACCCGCATTTTCATAAACATATTTTTATATATATCTGGTTAGTATATTACTCATTATATCCGCAACCTTGGTTTGATTGTTGCTAATAAAAGCAGCACTACGTTCAGCTTTGGGAGCAAGACGTATGTTGCAAGTAAATAGTTCGGCATGGACCACACAGAAAGGCTGTGCAGCGATCTCGTTTCTAAGAGGTTTGCAGAGCGCATGTGTCTATGTGTACTCTACGTGTAAGAGTAAGTACACCTAAACACTGCAAAACAGTGAACACCTTTCCCTTCAGCTCCCCTTTATCATTTGATTCAATTTTGGCAATCCAAATATCAAGAGACAGTTGGTATAATATAAATCTGGCTCATCGTTTGTCCAAGTTTTTCAATGAGCAGAAGAAGGAACTCTAGTGTATCTGATTCCTTCATTGGAAGAAGAACCAGGGCAGGATCAATGGTTCAGTCCATTGCATTGAACGTCCCATCCAATGACAATGGTCTAGGGTCTGACAATGATAGCGAAATACCAATTGCCACTTCTATTTTACATAAGAAAAGAACAAAGTCTGTCAATTCACTCGACATACCGACGCAACAGCTGAAAATCGAGTCTCCCTTCACTCTACTGCACCCCTTGACCAAAGCAGAAAAAAGTCAATTGTGGAATGATCAGATCTCTAAATACGAACTAGAGTTCACAGTCAGTTTTGAACATCAAAGGTTGATGGACGAAGCCTCTGAGGAACCTTTTCTCGATTTTGAGGAGCACCTCAGGTTCAATCATGGTGAAAACGATAACTTTCTTCAGGAGACGTCTTCGATTATCAACGATTTAAACGAGCTACTCACGATAAATGATCAAGTCACGTTGCAAACTTTGGACTTTCAGACTAAATCAAGCGAGCTGATTGTTGAGGGAGATAAATTGGCAAACCTACACCATGGTTTATCTGCAAAGTTAGCCTTGTTCGAGTCCTTGGATCCAATAGTTCAAACATTAAACACCTCCAGTTCTGGGTCGATAGTGATGAAAGACCAATTTAACGAGATGATCTTGATGAAGCTGGACGTTTGTTTAGAGTTTGTGAATGATCCCGCCCATTCCTCCTATAAGGAGATCGACATCTACAAGTATAGATTCAAACAGTGTATGGTGAGAGCATTGACATTGATCAAGAACTTTGTCATCACCGGAATCAAAGACTTGGAAACCTCATTACATTCAAAAATAAACGACGAAAAAAAAAGGTATTCAAACGGCTCCCTGTCTGCCACTTCCTCTGTTATAATTGATGCATACACATATAGTCAGTTTGAAGACGACTGCTTGATGTTCCAAAGCTTGATCCAAGAGCTCTATTCTAGAGCAGTGATGACGCAAGATTCATCAGATGAATACATTGGGTTACTCAATGATTGCTACAATCAGTATTTCAAATCGAGATTTAATTTGCTCAATCACTCTATTCAGCAGCATCTATCGAATCAGGATTCGAGCAAAAGCTTAGTCCAGCTTTCGCAGAGCAACATCATTTATTTCAACAAACTGATGGATAAAGAATACTCAATGTTTCACACTTTGTTCTTTATACCCAATGAGAGAATAACCGATCAGGTTGACAATTCGACAAATTTGAACGCTTTAAACAGATGGTTTGAGTCATTGCTAGAACCTCTATACTACTTAATCAGAAACAAAATAATCAGAGAGAATAACATAGGTGAGCTGTGTGAATTGATATCCATTTTGCAGAACTACTCAGAAACAGAGGAGATTGATGCACTGGACAATGGCGATGAGGGTGCATATCACCACTTCCAAACGTTACAGGAAAAAGTTCAATTAGGGGAGTTATTCAAACCAATTTTGGAAGACACTCAGACGAGGCTTGTCTTTAGAGTCCAGGCATACGTTGATAAGAACATTGTCAGCTATAGGAGAACGGGCCAGGAACTGACCATTTTCAAGAGACGTAATACGATACCGGCGAACGTCTTTGATGCTCGCGACGAAGACTTGGACAGTTCGTTCAGCGAAGCAACCAGTGTTCCACCCCCATCTGCAATGGAGAGAAAAGCCAGCAATGCTGGCGATCAATCTTTAGAGATTATGAGTAACAAGGCAGACAGTATTGTCTCAATCGAAGGTTCCAATGTTCCTCTGAATACCTCTTCCCAATTGATGTATCCGCCGTTTGTCAAGTCTATCAAACTACTATTGAAGATTTATCAGTTGTTAAATCAGAGTGTCTTTGATGATCTTGCCAATTCTGTTGTACATTTGGCCGTTTTATCGATGAGAGATAACTTCGGTGCCATTGCTGGTATGGAGGCTAAGTTGTTCCAAATTAAAAATTTGATGTTTTTCAAAGAGTATGTTGCCACTTTTGAGATTGAATACGTTAGAAAGGAGACCAATTTGGATTTCAGTGGGTTGAAAAACCTGTTCAGGAGATTCCTGAGAAGTGACATATCCAAAAAAACTATTGACAGTAACTTTGCGCCTCCAGAAACTCAAAATTCCAACTTCCTGAACATGTTGCTAGGAACAGTTCCTAGGGTGGTCAACGACTTCGTTGATGCTAGGTACGAGTTGCAATTAGCATTGAGGCACGCCGTTCACGAGTTCATTCAAGAATCTACAAAAATCTTTTTGGAGCCTCTCAAGGCTTACCCAACGGATGCAGCATTACCTGTCGTGATGTCAAGCTTCATCGGCACGGTCAAAGATGAGTTGCCCAGGTTGAAGCCACGCATTACAAACTATATTGAGGACAATAAGGTTTTGAGTTACTTGATTGATGGTATTCAGGAAGCCGTCATGTCTGAATATGAAAAGTTTTACAACGATGTTATACAGGGTGAAATGTCCGAAAAAGTTGAATCGTTAATTGAGATCGATACCTTAATAACAATTTGGGGCGATTTGGTGAACGACATGTTGATTGCAGATTTGAGCGGGGACGAGATCCTTGATGAAAACTTTGGCAACGGTGTTCCTGACTTGGACGATTATGACGATAGCATATTGAACAATGAAAATGGAGACATCAGCAATCTGAATTTGAATTCGAGACGATGATTTACTCCAATTTTATAGCCTGTTTTCGACGTTCGATAGTTTTTTGACAATGGATCATATGATATATAGAGAAAAAGCATAGTATATTGATTGAACAAAGGGGTGATGTATTTCAGTATCAGGTGACGACCGGCGCTTCATCATCCAGAGGGTTGTATGTGTTTTTAGCCAAAATCCTATTCAACTCCTGCTTAATGAATGTGATCTTGGACGGATCAACCAGTAAATGCGTATCATCCAATTCTTCAATGACTATATCCCTATAGTCAGCATCAATTCTAACAATGAGTGCCTTTATGGATGGATCGCTGTAGTGTCAAAAGTGTGACCCAAAGGGAGGGAGAGTCATTGTCAACGTTAGTATGGACGATTCTAAGGCTAGATGTAACCATAATGTTGATTTTTCACTTACCATTGAACCAATGTTCCTTTCACTGCTCTAGCCATGTTGTTATCTAACTTCAGCCTTCAAAAAGTTCGAATATGTCAGCCTGCCCAATTCCTAATCTACCTCCCAAAGTATAGTATGGTATCGAAAAGGGTGATAGACTAATGTTTTGGTTATGACTATACAGCAGCACTATAGGGCAGAGAGTTTGCATCAATCCATCTCTGCGAGGCATCTCTGTATAATAGTGCAGCTAAGAGAGGCATGCCTGTGCCGCACTTCCACCGAGCAAGGTTGCGTGAAGCTCCACCATCAACATATACTCGGAAAGTGTAATATTTATCAATCACGTAGTTCCACCAGATTGTGTGGCGGACATGATACTGAGTTCAACTGCCGCAACTAAGATAGTTGAAATAGAATATAAATGGGATCATCTGGGGGAAGGCGCTATAGTCACAGCAGTGACAATTCCTCAATTACCGACAGTCATATACAAGCAGCTGGCCATTCTTACACAGACGACATCATAGATACAACGTTCGATTACGATATGACAATAGACTCAATTGATCAGACAAGCGAAAAAACAGACACAGTGGATACGAGAGCTGTGCTTGATTCTGATATTCAGGATAACACCGCCAGCATTGACGAAAATGGAAGAGAAATAAGATCAAACCGCAGTGATACACATAAAGAGATTGTTTTACCCTCTTCACCCAAGGGAAGCGATAAACACAATTACAATAGCGATATCAGCAACAACCTGGAGGACTCCAATGGTAAATCCAGTGACGATGAAGACGACAATGAAGAGGATGAGGATGACGACGACGATGACGATGATGAACTCCCGAAGCTGAAATACACAAGGCTATCTAAGTTACCTGCGAGGTTCTTCAATAAAGATCCAATTTCATGCTGTCATTTCCATGAAAAGATCTTTATATTTGCATCGCATTCTGGCTTTATTCATTTGACACATTCAGACTTTACTGCCATACGAACGCTCAAAGCACACAGAACATCCATCCTTTCTTTAGACACAGACGGCGAGTACTTTGCATCGGCATCAATTGATGGAACAGTGGTGATTGGTTCCATATTGGACGACAAAGATATCATAGCATTTGACTTTAAACGTCCTGTGCATGCTGTGAGTCTAGACGGTGAGTATAAGACAACAAAGTCGTTTATCTCAGGAGGAACTAGTGGTAATGTGATTCATTCAACTCGTAATTGGCTGGGGCAAAGACAAGATACAATATTAGATTCAGGGAACGGTCCCATAACAATGATCAAGACGATTGGTGACTTAATTATATGGTCCAACGATTTAGGATTGTCGGTGGGTCAGATATCAGCAAGAGCAAAAATATATCACGAGCCTCTCCCTGAGGGATTTCCAAGGGCAGAGATCTATTGGCCGAAAGTCCATTACTCAGATGCTGATAGAATAATCATTGGGTGGGTTAATCACGTCTGGTTTTTTAGAGTCTCGGTTGCCACTGACCCTTCAAGCATGTCCAAGATACTGTCGTCCGCTGCATCGAGTTTCAGGGTTTCAATTGACAAAAAGGTTGAAGTCGAGCGCCATGTTGTCTTGGAAGATACACTTATTGCAGGAATATCTGAGTTCAATGATGATTTAATGATATTGAATTTTGTGCCTCCAAAGATGTCCAACGACGGTGATGATGCACAAGTTGGTAGAAGGAATAAGAAATTTGAACCACAGCCTCCAGAATTAAAAATCTTGAGTAGGGGGTCCATGGAAGAAGAGTCTGTTGACCAAGTGGGCCTGAGCAATTTTGCAAGTCAGGGGCTTAATGATTACCATTTTCATCAATACATACCTCCTGCTGGAGGGTCTGCAAAACAGTGGTTCTTGGTTTCTGCCAACGATGGAGTCATTGTGGAAGAGTTCAATCTTCACGACCGACTCACCTGGCTTAATGCCAAGGGACGTTTCTTGGAAGCCTGGCATATGAGTGGCCTTTGGCTGGATAGGAACGAGAAGATAAACATAGGAATACGGCAGGTCGACTTGTATGTCTCAAATGATTTGTGGAAAGAAGCTGGTGAATTTTTGGGGAAGGTGCTAGAAGTCCAAGATGGGGTTCACGAAGAGACTTACATCAACAGGATTGAAAGCGAATGGAACAACTGGGCAGCTTTGTTTATGAAAGCTGGAAAAGTGGATGAACTAGCGGATGTGTTACCGATCGCCCCACTTTACACAAGCACCCATGTTGTAAGTCAGACCTTTTACGACGAGGTACTAGATCATTTATTTGACATTGGTATGTTGGAGAGGATGATTCAGTTGGTAGACACTTGGGATCACAATCTTTTCAACGTTGTGGAAGTTGCAACGAGAATCAGCGAAGATCTCAAGCAGCATGATTTGGACTCATCAACAGCTGAACAGGACGCTGAAGTTTACAGAAACTTAAGACAATTGTATATTGAGTTGTGCTTGGAGCTAGACGAGCCGTCTCTATGTGTGGACCATATGATCAAATTGAAGTCTAAGGATATCATGCAGTTTTTGGACGAACACCACTTGTTAGGTAAGACCCTTGACAGACTTCCAGAAATTGTTAGGATCATACTTGGTGGCAACGATCTACATAGTACGCCTATTAATGAATTAAAGGACAAATTGGGGGTCTGTGTTCAGATTTTGGCGGAAAACAGCCATGAAGTTTTGTCACAGTCTATCATTGAAGTTATGGATTCGGCAGATTTGGACTTCGTTAGTTACCTATATTTGGAACAACTTTCGCAAGTGGACAAACTCCTAGTCAAAGATTTCGAGGATGAGATGGTCAAGCTATATGCATCCTACAACAAGACAGTGTTAATTTCATTTTTGACTAAGCACAACAATTACTCGATAGAGAAGGCTATCAAAGTTTGCGAGGAAAAAGACTGTATTTCTGAGCTTGTTTACCTCTTGAGCAAAGTTGGAGAGAATAAGAGAGCACTGATATTGATTATTGACAAGTTGGAAGATCCTGAACGGGCTATTGCTTTTGTAAGTTCAGTCAACGACAAGGAGTTATGGGACTTTTTGCTTGATTACTCTATGGGTAAGCCAGACTTCATCAAAACGTTGATGATCGCATCAGGTGACTTGATTGATCCAATCCCCGTTATCAGCAGGATACCCAAAGGAGTAGAGATAGAAGGATTGAAGGAAGCATTAATGAACATTACAACGAACGTCGAGCTTGACCATAAGATCCATGAGATGATTTTGAAAATTATTTCAAACGAGACAATGGAGTTTACCAAGCTCTATAGGGGGGTGATCACTAGAGGTTACACCTTTGACTTGCATTCACATCCAAAGATGCTCACAGAGACAATCATCAAGTTTGCCAACGAGGAAAAACAACTCATGACAGAACAAGAGTTATTAGACGGTCCTGATAATGTTTGGTCTGGTACTGCTCTTAGCCATGCCGATAAGATAACTCATATGTCCTTTATCAAGAGGCAGTTGCTCTCATTGAGGCTGTTTAGCGGCGGCGGTGATTATCGAGAGTGAAAGATGTTGCTGAGGTCACGTGCTTGGTACTTTTACTGCCTTTATTTTTTCTCCTGGTAAGAGATGCGACATATGAGTTTCCTCTTTTGTTATATATCCTCGTTATGCCTCCTTTTGTAATTAATCTCACTTTGCCCACCCCGTATGATATCTTTTTTCCTGAGACACCATTATAAATAAAAATCAACTCCCACAGATATAGAGTACCGCTAGTTTAAGTTGACTTTTGAGATTTTGAAGCACCAACCAAATGACATCTGACCCTAAGATAGCGTCCCTTAACTTGTCGGGTGATGAACTGGCAAATACTATCCATCTAACCAAAGATCCAAACAGGACATTTGGAGGGGTAGAACCAGAAAATAAAGAGAATGGGGTTAACGTGTCCACCTCACTAAAAGATGACATTCGAAAGTTGACTAGTGGGAAGCCCCATCTAGCTACAAATGATCATTCGGTCAAACGGTCCCTCACACCATCAACACAAGAGGGAGACAATATGTTAAATTCAAGACCAACAGATATCTTTCAAACATCAAAGCAGCATTTTGCAATGCCAGGAACGTCAACAGATGCACAGTTTTTTATCATGAAAAAGGATAGTGATGACTTTGATCTATCACTCAGTCCCACCAAGTTCGATTTTACGACTATGTCAGCAATCCAAGGGGTCTCAAAAGCATTGATTGGAGACCATTATCATGACAACTCTCCACGAGCTACTGGGCTCGCTACAGCCTCTAGAGCATGTCCGACAAGATTTTCAACGAAGATGTCGCCGTCTACAATACCATTCAAAGCACCCAACAGCTTTGACCCAGATACTCAGATGGCAGCATATGCAAACCAAGCTGACTTTGATTCAAATATGAAGGAATACTCGTCCATTTATCAAGAACAGGAAGGAGTTGTTGAAGCTGAAGCTCTGCTGGCATATTCAAAATCCAAAAAAACGAATGTTTCTGAGTTTTTCTCTGGTTTGTTTCATAGAATAACCCAAAAGGCGGCATCGGAGGTAGACACACAAGCGAGATCAGCCAAGTATACTTCATTCGACACAGCTGACGTCTACGATATTATTGATGGATATAATTACTCCATTGAAAGAAGTAGAAAAGTTTCAAGAGCCTCAGCAACAGCTAGAACACTAAAAACAACGCCATCTGTGGGTAGAGCAAGGGCAGGCGCAATGAGTGTCAACATTCAACGTGCAGACATCAATGACAATAGTCCAACCAGAGAAATGGTTCTTCAAACAGATTCGCCAACGAGGACTAAGTCACTACCCACACATACATCACCATATCGTTACCAGCAGACTGGTACAATATATGACGAAGCTTCAAGTTCCCCTTACATCCAAGGTGCCAACCGTGTGACTTTGGATTCTCCTGAATCAGCCAGTGGTTTAAGTAACACAAAAAGAGTCAGCAAGACAATGAGACTCAAAAAGTTCAAAGAAGACTTTGACAACTGGTGGAAACTACGACTAGGAGAGATGAGCCAAATTCAACAGAATACCGGAAGTAACCATGCTGCATACACAGTCTTTCCAGATAGATGTAACAAAGAAGGAACAATTCAAGATTTCCAAGAAGATGAGTTTGGTGCTACCAGTACCCCTGCTAGTACACAGAAGCAAAAGTTGTTGCATGCCCACTCAAACCCCATTGATGTTTTTCATCTCATAAATAGGAAAAAGCAGGAGAAACTTGTCGAGAGAAAGGTGGTTGAGTCCAGGATTCTTGTTATTGAAAACCAGCCTGACATGGAGCAAGTTTTGAAAAAAAGAAGGAATGCACCAAACTGGCTCAAAAAGGACCTGATTGAAACTATTGAGCGTGGTAACCTCAAAATCTACATGGCGAAGAACGGCAGGCACTATATCACCATTGATGTTACAAAACTACCTGTGTTGAACTTTGACGCTGCTCTATGAGTTGGATCTTTTATTTTGAGTCATCTGCGTCTCCTTCGTCTCATTCATACAGCCTAAGTTTCATTTATAATCTACTCACACAGCAGTTAATACACCCTAATTATTTTCGAAATGCTCTCTTATTTTTATTTCTTAATTATGCAACAAAACCACAACCACCTGTTCGATTGATAGAGGTAAGACATCAAAACAACCGCAGTCAAACACCCATTCTTCCTACTCTATCGCTTGAAGTTGGGAGATAGGGGGACATGATCCTTACATAAAACTGCTGAACGGATTGACCCTACTAAACAGTGTATTGGTAACACTTCCAAACATATCGTTAGCGATGCTGTTAGCTTTACCAAACTTATCGCACTTGGTATAGGCCAATGCATTGATCGCAGTCAAGGCAATTGCAACGAGAACCAAGATCAACGATAGGAATTGGAATTTTAGCATGGCGAACACACCAAGAACAATCCACATCACTGGTGTAAAATATAGGAGTGCCCAAAAAACCTTTGAATCGATTGGATTAATGTACCTGTTTGGATCGGCCGTTTCAAAAACCCAAATGGACTGTCCCAGTTCGTTTGCTTCGTTCCACCACCTTAATCCCACTAGGAGACGACCGGCAATATTTTTGATATTCCAGAAATCCGAGGCGAGTAGGAGGATGATCGTTATGAAGTTGAGAATGTAGTTTGAAGTGAATAAGAGACCAAATAGGTACGTTAGCAAAGGCATGAGACGTAAAACTAGAAACACCGCTAGTGCTAAAGGATGTGATGATTCAGACAGTCTTTGGTATAACGTCCTTGAAATGGACGATGCACCAGAAGTGGCATCTTGGGCAGTTCTCGTTGTTGTTGTTGATGCTGGAGCTGGAGTTGGTGTTGGTCTCGATGATGATGGCGCAGATGGGATGTCGGGCTGAATCTCAAAGTCGGACTCGTGAGCTGTATCTGAGACAGTTTGATAGGATGATGACTGTATGAGTGTTATATGATTAGATATGTTGTTAGTATTGGACCGAGTATCCAATGAAGGTTGGGGGTCTGGCGTGATATACCACTTCCAACGTGGCCTTTGAAAATATATGTACGGGACTTACCATTGCAGCAGATGGAATTGGCTATCTTGTAGGTATGAAACTGCTTTTGTTTGAGTTGTTGACGCAGTCAGTTAATTGAAAAGTGCTCAATTGAGTAGTTTGCAATCGATTTGAGTTGATGGCTGATGCCAGGGAATGACCGATAGGAACCTTGTTGTTTTTAAACTTCCTTCATCCTCTCAAGACGGGAAGCGCAGACAAGTACCCATAAAATACGGCAGTGCAAATGCTAGCAACTGACTTTTCTTTACTTCATAAACTACTCTGTTACTGATTACCATTAGAACAACAACTTTGATGGTATAATATTTTGATATGATTCGGGATCATTATGTACATGGAATAAACCTTTTATGCGGAGATTTGGTAGTGACGAGGGAGGAGGATACTAAACACTCACAGCATTCTGGGAATCGTTTTTCTCGCCTTCTTCCTCTTGGCTTTCCTCATCGTCAGGGTTGATACCAAGAGCCTTTGCCCTCTCCTCCAATCTTTTCCTCTTCTCCTGCCTAGCAGCTCTGAGTCTTGCCAACTCCGCTTGTATTTCATAAGGCTCCTTTGGAATCTTGTTCAAAGTGTCTGGATCTGGCCAAAAGCCCGGCACGTTAAACTTCTTGTCGGTATCTATACCGACATAGTACATGATGGATATCGGTGTTAGAAGATAGAAGGTGAACTATTCATACAGCGGGATAGCGTGGATGTGGGATGTTAGTAATTGAGACCGGGGGACTTTGAGTATGAAGACTTCTCTTTACCTACCTTTGCAAGTTCGAACTGCGACCTGGTCATGTTGAGCTTGAGTTTAGGCAAGAACTTTCTAAACATGTTGCCTTTTAATATCTGATTATCAATGCTTGGGTATCTTCAGGTTATGAGACGGCTTTAATGAATTTCGTAAAGTTGTTTGTTTTGAAGGTTGATCAAATTGAAGTTTAGTCTGAAATACTGATCAAGAGACTGTAATGTTTAAAGTATGGATCTGTTGTGCAGAGAGGTGAGGGAAGCCTGGTGCAGAGGTTAAATTTTGCCGGTGGTATTTCCAACATGGACACTTTCTACACAACCCCTTCTCCTATACCAATTGATGCTTTAGGTCTTGACAAATTCCTTGGATAAAGTAACTGTTGATCTGAACGTTATTTCATCGCTCTATTGGCGATCAAATTGCTGATGAGAAGGAGAACATGGCATGACATTGCTCCACAACCTCATTGGCTCTCCTTGCTCGTCTGCTTCCGCACACAGCCCTGCCACAGCCACGTTTTCCATAGTAATAAAAATTTTCACTATGATAAGTAATAGAAAGAGTTGATAAGATGTGTGTGCCCTGATCTATCTATCTTTCTTTCAAGAAGAGTCAATGTTCACCCTTATAAGAGCACTAACAGCATCCAGATTCTTCAGAGGAGCATTATCAATGGCCACTACATCGGAACCTTCAATCAAAAAAGCCAAACTCTCAGCACCAATGTCCGTCCCAACCATCTGTACCCATTCTGGTAACTTCCATGCTGATGAATCACTAGCAGTCTTCATGTTGAAGACCCTCAAAAAGTTCAAAGAATCACCAATCAAGAGATCCAGAAACCCGGCTGACTGGGAAGCCGCAGATATAGTTGTCGATGTTTCAGGACAGTACGATCAATCCAAGTTCTTTGACCATCACCAGAGAGGCTTTGAGACCACCTTCAATGATTCCTACAAGACGAAACTTTCATCTGCTGGTCTAGTGTACAAACACTTTGGAAAGGATATCATCTCCGAGAATCTTGAGTTGGATCCAGCTACAAACGTCAAAGAGATTGACTTCTTGTACGACAGAGTCTACAAGGACTTTGTCGAAGCCATCGATGCAGATGACAACGGTATCAACAAGTATGATAACCAGGACTCGTTAAAGCCAAACTTCCGTGATAGAAACTTCCAACTATCTTCCATAGTGGCGAACCTTAACCCATCATGGATCACAGACCCAACAGATGCAGACTATGATGCCGCTTTCGCAAAAGCGATGGAGATCATGGGTATGACTTTTATGAACTATCTTGAGTACATGGGTAAGGCATTCCTACCGGCTAGACAGTACGTTGAAAAAGCGTTTGAAGAAAGATTTGACGTTGACCCAAGTGGTTCGATCATAGTGCTGGATAGGTTTGCACCATGGAAGGAACACCTTTATAACGTTGAAAAGGAGAACGATGCAGTTGGATCGATCCTGTACGTGCTATTTAGCGATTCCAGCAGTGCTTGGAGAATAGCTGCTGTGCCAATGAGCTCTTCGTCTTTTGAGTCGAGAAAGAAGTTGCCTGAGGCATGGAGAGGAGTTAGGGATGATGCATTGAGTGAGTTGACCGGTGTTCCAGGATGTGTCTTCATCCACGCTGCTGGGTTCATTGGTGGTGCCAAGACCAAAGAAGGTGCCGTTCAACTAGCCAAGTTGTCCGTTTGATCTTATGATCATGGGCTTCTGTTGCTATACAGACTTTAAGGGGTTGTTGATCTAATACGTATTATTTATCCGAAACAGTTGTGTATAATATAAAACCGTCTCTTGTGAGATCTGGGGACTTTCATGCATGTAATTCTGTCCCAAATAGGCAATGGAATGTGCCGTGGCAGAGGCTGCAAAATCGTTCAACAAACGCGTCCTTTCAAAGGCATCCTCGTTTTCGCGATGGATTGGACAATGAACGTGCCATCCTTATTGTTTGATAGGGACTGGAGTTGTATCAGTCGATTGATGAATCAGAGAGCATGACGACAACAAGCAAGCCATCGGTCCCAAACGAGTGAATGCCAATGCCATTCTCCCTTCCAACGGTTTCCTATTCTTTCAATGGTACCTGGTTCTCATTGAGTAACGACTCGAGGCACGTAGCCGCTAAGATTCCACCACTCACAGCACTCATTCCAACGAGACTATATTTATTCAACACTGATACATCTGTCTATCGCTCTTTCTCTTTCTATGCGGTTGTCCAACTGTATCAGGGGCTGGCCTCAAGTCGGGCACTTGCATGAATCCAGTAGCGCTTGTAAAACGATGGACCACCGACACCATGCTTTCCTCTCTTTTCACGCCTCAAATTGCACAGAGTAAAACAGCAGTACGATCTTCACCCATATTGTTGTCAAACGCCTCATCTTCTCACTCAGGCGGCTCTTCTCCAACATTCCACCCACCCCCCTTTTGGGATCTTCAATTGTCTGCATGCGAAAAGTGGCACACCGCTGGCCCTTGTGAAAGTTTTTGATGCAGGGCTGTGCACCACAGGAAGAGAAGAGGATAAACACCAAACTCTCAACAACGCTCGAACGCTCTTAACTTTCCCTCTCTTTCTCCTAATGCTCCTCCTTGTACGATTCAACACCTTCTGTTATCGAGACAGCACCTTCATATGATCGATTGCAATTGAGCCTAAAACAGAGAGCTTTACTTCTGAGTCGTATTCCTCTTCAACCTCACCTTGCACCAGATCACCACACCCCTGCCAGATCAGATCAAGGCACTCTTGTTCGTTCTCCTTGTTACATCCCTACCACCATCACAAGGATAATTTCCCACTCAAGACAACCCACCCATATCAGCATATCAGATGAAGAAATTCTTAGGCAGGAAAGAGAAGCGAAAAGGCATTGTTTCGGAGGCTTCGTCAAACTCCATCTCCTCTTTGGCCCTTGACAAATCGGCCAGGGACAAGTACGCCTTACAACAATCTCAATATTCCAAAAGTAGGTCAAGCTTAGCAGAAGACGATGAGTTTGAGGAGATCAATGAACTGGTCTCAACACTTAGCAAGACAACAATATCAGATACAGAAGACTCTAACGCATTACCACAACAATCCAAACTTGAACAACAACCTTCTGAAAAGGATGATTCCGACAACGACAAGCCCAACCAGCATCATCCACAAAGGCCAAGGACCCCTGTCAATAGCAAGAGAGGATCAGTCGCAGGAGCTCCCATAACAAGAAAAAGTGTGAGCATTTTGAAGACCCTTTCCAGCAAAAAATCAAACGCTTCCTTCCAACCACAATCCCATCCACCTGTTGAAAAGACATCATCAAAGAATGTTACCTCATTGGTCGATCCTTCTTGGGATACAGAAATAATAAAGGTTGGTTGGTTGAACAAGTTCAACGAGAATGCCGAGGATGATTTCAGACTATACAGAGCCGAGTTGAAAGGATCAACCCTTGCCATCTACAAACCTCCCCAAGAACTGTCGAGTATCAAGTGTTTCAAGCCGGGCGATAAAAGTGATACATCTCTAATGCCACCGTTAACTGCAACAACAACAGCAACGACCCTTGTATCAACGCCTACTGGTAGGGCCCACAAGGATAAACAATCCACAATAGCCAACGAACTGTCACAGGTATCTTCACTCCGCGATTCTCTTGCACTCGACAAGTCAGAGTCTGCCGTCAACTCATCACTGAAGGATCCCTCGAAGCACGAACAAGAGGATCAATTATCTCTCAATGATACAAAATCGTTGAAGAGCAAGAAGTCATACCCAATGTTGAACATGTCAGCAGAAAGGCTTGGATCGCAGTTGAGTCTTGCAACATCGGTAGCCTCTCGACAATCCTCCACTCAACATCATTTGAAGCTAAGCTACAACTCGACAGCCTTTCCACATCCTGATCTTGTCATTGATTCCACAACTGGCACAATCGTGAATGGCACACTAGAAAGTATATGCCATGCCATCGTGTTCAATCCATACGCCTCACTGAGCAAGAATCTTCTTCAGATCCTCCCATTACTTGACGACATGATCAAGGCACTGGCATACTTTCAAAAATTCTCAGAGCTGTTTGTCAAGGTGAACGATTCGAATGATTACCAGTATGTTGGAGGAGATCGACAGAACATTTTGGTCACACATGACATCGATCACAACATGTCAACAAGACTCGCACTGGTTGTTGAAGTCATTAGGGATAGCTTCCCTGGAATGCTGCTAGACGACCAACTTTTGAAGGCTGTTTGGAGTCTACTGTTGACAATTGACTCTCACCAGGACTGTGATGACTTGAAGATCTCTATCCATCAGAAACAGCAGAAGCTGGAACATTTGGTCGAGTTTTTCAACCCTGATGAGGTCTTACCTTTGAAGGAGTTTTCTGGAGCAGAGTTTATGTCTTTCGATGTGGCGGATCTGGCGCAAGAGATTAATGCCATCAACTTGAAGTTCAACAAGTCTTGGGATGCAAAATCAGATCCATCATTATTATACGAAATCACCCAGGACAACTATACATATTGGAGAAAGAACCCCTTGATATTCAACACTTCGAAGAACCTACACTATCTAGGAAGGCTTCTCACATATCATCTCTATGAAGACCCATGCTACAGCAAGACTCCAGCTGCTAGGGCAGAGATTTTGACAAGATGGATCCAGTTAGGCTCACAGTTCGACAAAATGGGAGACATGGTGAGTTGGCTTGCAATTGCAACGACCGTCTGTTTGATGCCAATACTAAGGCTGTCAAAGACATGGTCCCAAGTCTCACCACAGTACATCAAGCTTGTTTCCACCAGTTGGGCACCGGTTGTGTTTGAGCTTGACCGTAGATCAATGGTCAGTTCGGCTTCCCATAGATCCTCATACCACGTCTTGGCACCTCAAGGGATTGGAAAAGTTTATGCCAAGGAGTTTGTCATTCCATACTTTGGCGATCTGTTCATCAAAAAGTCACAACCTTTGACGTGTGTCGTGAAACACTGCTACAGGCATCTGGAACGAATCAATGCTTCGTTTGCCAAGTGGAACGAGTATGTTGCAGGCATCGAAGATGAAGATTCTGTTACTTCTGCAGAGCTGAAGCATGGTGTCCCGGGCATGTTCAACGGGATAATTGCGAAGAAGTTGAAGCATGTGTTGAATCATCATGTCAACCAAAATTTTTTAACAGCAGAAGATACCATGAAGCTCTCTTTGATTGTTGAACCTTCTTATACGGGACAGTACAGCAAGTACCATGACAAATCCAGGTCTCCGTTGTTTTTGGGATCCTACGCTTCCATTATCTTCCCCATCGTTCTGGAATCTTACAAGATATACGATAGGGAGTCACTCATTGGCGCCATCGGTGGTGAATCCGGCCAGGTTGCAGCTGTTGTTGCTCAAAGTGGGAAACCTGAAATCAGTGGCATGAGAAAGTTTGGAAGAAATCAATTTTTGAAGAACGTTAGAGACTTATTCAACGTTGACTCTTCCGAATTCCACTTTGACGACTCCATCATTTTCAAAGTGCTTGGAGGATTTCCTCCTGGTGCTGCTGCAGGTGCTGGTACATCTGCCAACGGAAATACTATGGAGAATTTTACAACCATGGTGGCCAGCAATACCCCCAAGAGCAAATCTCGTCCATCTAGTATGTTATTCAGTGAAAATGCAAACGTGAAAAGATTCAGCAGTTATTCAACCAGCAGTTTCAGCTTTGAGGATTATGTTTCAACGTATCAAAGTTATATCAAGGATGTTCCTGTCTCCCCTGCAATTAATACCCCTGAGGAAATCCAAAGAAGCGGATCTACCGTTCTAGCTTCGGCTGGGGCTGGTGCTGGTGCTGGTGCTGGTGATTCCGATACCACTGCTGACGCCCTTTCTACAACGGGAAAATCACATGACGGAGCCGAAATCAATGATAAGATGAACGTTGAGCTGTTTACGAGATCTGCCACCCTTGATAGACTTTTGGATCTCTTGGTTTTAACATCTTCAATATTCAGTTCTAGAATCAACAATGAGGATATCAGGAGTCTCATCAATGGATCAGAAAGTCTCAAGCATCTGCACAAGCTGAACTTTAAGATGGACAATGGTGTGTTTACAAAAACGTTCTTTGCCACGTATAGAGGTTTTTGCTCGACAACTACTTTGCTCGAAGGTCTAACGAGGAGGTTTGTTGGTGCAAAAGCAGCAGCGCTGTCCATTTCCAAGGATTTGAAACACTCCAACGATGGCACTTCAGATTTAAGGAACTTTCCTGAGTGGGGCTCGTGCACTTTTGGAAAGTATTCTGAGATCAACTGGAAATATGTTGCTCAAACTCAGTTGGGCATTTTGGAGACTTTACTTATCTTGGTTTCTGAATACTACCATCACTTCACCGATTCTTTGTCCAACAAATCTGCATTTGACAACTTGTTAAGAATCATTGACAATGAAACTATCGTTCAGTGGAATAAAGTGTTAAGTTGGTTGGAGGTTGATGATAACGATGTGAACAAGGAGTATCTCACAGATGTGCAAGAACTGTACGACAACGTCATTTCCATCTACAAGAAAATGAGAAAGATATATGTGAAGAAGTGTTACAAACCTCAGGTGAATATCACTGATAGCGCAAGTTTACAATTGACTTCTGAACTGTCCATAATTCCAGCGGATAAGCTACTTCCTCACCATAGCAACATTGCTCAAACTTTGACGTTCATGAATCAGTTTGACTCTACTGTGCAGTCTATCTATAGCACCATTTCTGTTAATGATTGGATTGACACATTTGAAATTCTTGAAATTCAAACAGCCAGATCTCCAATGAGCTTGTTCAACTACGATGTTCAAAGTTTGAAAACACACGATGATCTTCTTGTGATAAGCAATATTTACAGTTGGCTATCAACCTTGATCGATTTTGAACCATCGTCATTGCTTGATGTTGGCAGCAAATGTGACAATACTACAAAGCAAGGCACATACTTTGTCAACAAAATTCCGGGATCGATCAGATCGTTATTCCAATACTACTTCAAGTTCAAGTCATATTTATTACAACAGATCACGGATACATCAATTTCTTTCGAGGAAAGGATAGAGAGAATGGCCACTTTGTTGCTCATGGTTCAAATATCTAGGGTGAAGATGAGACACATTCATATTTCCGATGGTGGAGTCAATGATGAGCAAGACGCAGAACTAAGAGTCCCATCCCTTATTGAATCATGCATTGTCGACAGCATCATGGCTCCAGAGTCTAGGTTCTTCTCGGTCGCATGGATTAAGGCTTCCAAGTTGATTGGTGATTCGTTGTTGAATCTAGCTACTGAGTCAGTCACAGTTTCAGAAACATCCCAAGAGACCATTGAGAATGAACAAGATGAAAGTCAAGAGACGGAGGAAACAGACTCAAAATCAACTTCAATAGAATTAGAAGCCAAGGCAAAATTAAGTAATGGAGCAAAGGATGATGACAAAGAGAGCGAAAAGGAAGTTATGAGTTTTTCATCACAACCATATAACAACTTGGCCCAGCTTTTGCCTGATGAGACCCTTGTGAAAGAAAAACTGACGAGTTCCGAACTGATACAACTATCACCTTCTCCTGGTTGGATTGTTGAAAGACTACTGGAGATTGCATGCTTCATTCCGAACATGTCAGTTGAGAATACAAATCTTATCAATTTTGACAAGCGCCGGTTTGCATTCAACTGTATTTGCAATATTGTTGATATGGTTCCTCGAACTTCAGTCGCTGAAGATGTTTTACCCGCTGCAACTTCCTTTGGTTTCCTATTTGACTTGAACATTGAAACGAAGGATTTGAAGTCCCTGTACGATTTTGCTTCAAGGGAATGTTTAGAGGAGGGTGTTGGGTACGAGTCCGTGAAACTATTCAAAGACCATATCAATGATCAGAGAAGACTTATGAAACTTGAACGTTCGAAGAGAACATTGATTGCAAAGCAAGAGTCTGAGAGACAAATGAAAGCACTAAGGTTACATCAACAACAACAGCTGCAACAACATCAACAACACCAACAGCTCTTTAACAGCAGTCATGGAGCACTGTCAAGAAATGATTCACTTGCAAAGTTTTCAAAGGCAAAACCCATCGATAAACTCTCTGACAAAGCGTCAATTAGATCAACAAACTCTCGCGCTTCGATATCAACAGGAACTACTGCAGTCTCGTCAGTCCCTTCAACTAACGGGTCCAGATTTAAGTTTTCAGGGCTACTGAACAAAGCATCGAGACCTTTCTCAGTCAACCTGAACTCTTTCAACAGCAATCAAACAATTGCAGATAGGGTTGTCAACCCAATAGAATTGCCAGAAGCTGAATCTTTTGCAGACTCGCAATCGCTACAACAATCCCAGAAACAAAAACCATTGGTTTCAATCAACTTGAAAGAGCATACAATCTTTCCTGTTTATCGTACTCCTCATGCATTCAAGATCAGTTCTACTTCAAACCCTAATATTGAGTACTCACTTCAGTCGGTGAACGACGCCGAGAAGGAAGACTGGATTTACCTGTTAAACTTTTCAAAGAAGCACTGGTATTGTTCCAAGAACTTGAATAAGATGTCTTCATCTACCATGGTGTTTGGTGTTCCTTTGGAGTTTGTTTGTACCAGAGAAGGTACAATGATTCCTGCTGTTGTGGAGAAACTGTTCAGTGAGATCGAGTACAGAGGTTTGGAAGAAGTTGGATTGTACAGGAAGAGTGCCTCTTTATCTGTCTTGAACCAAATCAAAGAGCAGATCAACAACAAGGGTGACTTCAACATGGAGGATCAACTAGTTTTTGATATTCACAACCTGACTGGTTGTATCAAACTGTTCATGAGAGAACTTCCTGAACCACTTATCATAGATTCCACGATCGAAGACTTTGAGCGCATCCGTGATTTGTCCTCTTCCAACGACAGATTCCCTATTTATGATGGCATTTTGAGGCAGTTACCAGTGTACAACTACTGTCTAATCGAAAGGTTGATGAGACATTTGAGGTTTATTAATGAGTACAAGGATCTGAACAAGATGGGATCATCCAATTTGGCCACTGTTCTAGGTGGTTCTCTGATTGAAGGAAGCAAACCGGAGAACATGAAAAGGTGTTTTGGTCTCATGAACTTCATCTGCGAGGATATGATATTGAACTACAACAAAATATTTGGGAAGCCAGAAGATTCCATGCAGGAGCCAGTTGAAGAAGACAACGAGGATGGTCAATAAGTCTTTATAGATCAAGTCACATATGTGTATAGCTGTTTTGTTGTTTCTAGTCTGTTTTTCTACGTTACATTTACATTCCATTAAACATATTCATTCAAGTGATGGTGCAATTTACCTTGAACGCTTGTAATCTTTTTGGTACTGCAAATGAAACAGATTGGGAGATTATATAGTTCATAAATTATCGAGCCCACTTAGCCAAGATAGCCATGACAATCATTCCACTCATCATTGCCAGAAGAGAAAGAATAGCTCTGACAAGAGATGCATTGACTAGACCTCCCACAATTCAATAAGGTCGGTCCAAATCAAAATTCGGGTAGTAAAGGAGCTTACATCTATACAAGTGTTTAACTATATTGTACCTCTTTAGACTAGTGTTGATCGAGATACGATTAATCAATCGATATAAAGTCGTCTAGTGTGTGTTTGGGAGCATATGGATGGACAACGCCGGGTGCTCGCCGAGTGCCCTGGGAATCTAGCGTGCCGGAGAAGGCCCTAGTGAGTCTCGTGCCCTATCTCGACATCTCCATTAGTCACCAGTGTAGATAAGAACAGAGAGAAAAAGAGTGTTTATATAGACTCATCATTTTCTAATACAGCTTCAATAGATCTAGCATTTCATTTTTGATATCCTTCAGGTACACCACCGTCATCAACTTCAAAATGGTTGTGATATGTCAATTCAAAAATGATCAATCGCTTCCTTTGATCCAAGCGAAAGAACTAACCCCTGAATCGTTCGCAAAGTTTGGAGCCATCATCTCGGCGGATCATCAACTAGCCAATGCTCCTTCATCACAAGCAAACCAAGGAACAGCAATTAAGCTACACAAGGTGGCCCCTATAACGAACAACTATGCAAGTTGTCCATCGGGAAAACCAGCAACGGCAAACTGGAACATCTTCAGATGTTCACCACCAAAGCATCTCCTTTTGACAACGGATACTTCAACAATCTACACTTCGAAAGTCTTGGAGAGGCATCCATACTCATCCCAGACGTTTGTTCCAATGGGTAGATCCAAAGGTTCAACTGCTCCAGCGTTCTTGGTCATTTGCGCTCCCGTTGACGAGTCAACAGAGAACAAACTTCCTGATTATACAAAAGCCGAAGCGTTTGTCTGTCAGGGAAACCAGGCAGTCACGTATGGTGTTGGAACATGGCATGCACCAATGGTTGCTCTTGGAGATGAATCTTATTTGGACTTTGCGGTGCTTGTTCATGAAAATGGACTTCCAGAGGAGGACTGTGAGGAGGTTGTCTATGATCCTGGAATGAGTATATCCTTCTAATGATGCACTATTACAACTATAGAAAGATTGTTACACTGATTGAACACATCATTGACATAACACACGCAAATACTTATTTATATACTAATTACATTATCTAATCTGTATCCATTTGGTCGTCTGTTGGAGCTGGAGCATCTGTAGCGGTCTCGTCAACTGGTGGCTCTTCGGCAGCTGGTTCCTCCTCTTGTGCCTCGGCTTCTTCCTCTGTAGCTCTACTTCTGGTGTTGGTCAACGTGTCGAGCAACCCAAGCCACTGTTCGACATCGTCATCGTCGTACACGGTAAACTGCTCGTTATCAACACCAACAATGGCAACTGTAGTGTTGGACTTTGTCAACTCCTTATCCTGAGCCAAGGTATCTCTCAATGCGGTCAATGCTAGTTCAACCAGTTTCTCCTTGCTTGCATCTGGGAACTCTTCAAAGCTTCTTTCCAATAACGTTCTGGCAGCTTGAGATCTGGCACCAATTGCAGCCCCGACATACTCCAAGACCGAACCTGAAGGTTGAAACTCGTAAAGATGAGGACCAAACTCGTCACATCCGGCAACCAAGAGTCCAACACCATATGGACGTCCTCCTGCCGACTGTGTATTCTCCTGGGCTTTATCAGCAATGGAATGCACCGCTTTGGCAACGTTCAAAGGTCTGTTGTACACCATCTTCGAAGACATTGCCTGTTGACGGAGATAGTTGGACAACACTCTGGCATCTGGGGCAAGTCCTGCCAATGCTATTCCCATGTGTGAATCAATCTTGATGATTTTCTTTTGGTACGAGCCAAGCTCTTCTGCGTTTCTTTTGAGTGCCACTAGGACAACGTGAGTCTTTGAAGTTAGACCAACTGCTGCTGAACCTTGCTTGATCGCCTCCAATGCGTACTCGATCTGGAAGATACGTCCTGTTGGAGAGTACGTTGTGGCGTCGTTATCGTAGTTATTTCTGAACTATATCAAATTGGATTGTAGATGATTGTGAATTAGTATACAATGTTTTTTCAAAGGGGTTGTTGGATATTGTAACCTCTGTCAAGCATTATGGGAGAAAACTTACCATCTGGTGAGTGTGAGAATCTGTGAATGTATGTGGATGTGTATGTATATGTAACGAATGTTTCTATAGCATTCAAAACAGTGTACAGTCGAGTCAATTGAGCTGGTTATGAGGCTTGATGTAACTAATGTGTTAGAGTAGGCCAGGTAGAGTAGACGTAACGCAAATCAAACAGTGTTAGCACAGGTTGACCAGTTTTGCCACTTTGAGGTGCGTCCTTTTCGTCCTCTAGATTTGTGTGTTGGTGGTGGTTGAGCTGTGCTGTGCTGTGCTGTGCTGTGCTGTGCTGTGCTGCAATTGTGCACCCCAATATCGGTTGGTTGGTGGTGATACCGCTCTTGAACATCTAACAACACCACTGGATAGTGATTATAATCATCAATTCGAAACAAATAGAGATCGTTCCAAACTGTATCATTCATCGATCGCAAACTGTTGCATTTCAATCCGGTTCAATCCAGTTTACTCCACTTCTCGTCGCCTCACCTCGCCCCGCCCTAAGATACTCTCTCAACCCAAGTCTAACAGATCATCATCATCGTCATCATTGCGGCAACAACAGCACCAACCTATGGCATTCCAGATAAACCCATTGACCAAGATAATTGGCCTTTCCAGTGTTCTAGCACTAGGTTTTCTCCTAATAGTACTAGCCGGTGCAGTGTATGGCAATTGGTTCCCGGTGGTTATAGCCTTCATCTTTGCAATTGCCCATCTTCCACTCCTTCTAACCCGTCACATGGCAGGTGGTAGTAGTGGTGGTTTTGACGATTATCTTGGAGAAGGTTCAAGTGCTACCAATGAGATTGCCGATTTTGGAAAGTTTTTGTCCAGTTTCTTACTCACTACAGGTATCGTCTCTCCGGTGATACTCTACCACTGCCATGTGTTGACCCATATGGCAATGATATTGAACATTGTCGGTGGCTTGTTGATCTACAGTACAATTGTGCTGTTCAACACTTTCTTTGATGGGTTCAGCAATGAGGATGATCCATTTGGATACTGATACTGTGACTGATACCAATACAGATACAGGTACTGGATCGGTAGTTAGCCTCAAAAGATTGAAACAGATGGAGTAGGGTTTCCAATGGTGTCATCCTGGATGAACGATAGAAGGTTTGTTTCTGACCATGGATGCTGCTTCCCTTTGCACGATGACTAGGAAGCATCATGAGTGGTTTGGTTAAGTGAAAGCGGCACCGTTCTATATCAACCGCTTACGGACTGCAGCGACTCAGTTGTAAGGCCTCACAGCATAGCATTACATGGACATACCCCTTTTGTTAGTTTGTATTCAATCTAGTTTTCAGCTGTTGTTAAAAGTTATACCTTTCATCAACAGTAACTTAATCGTTAGACTCTCTCGGTAGAGCTCCATTCCCAAAGAGGCAACTTCCGCAGCATAAACTTATCACAGCGCAAAATTCATCATTACGTAATCATAACTTATAGTACACACCATATACAATTACGTAAGGAAAACCCCCCACAGAGATTCCCTATCTATGAGGCTATTGTTCAGTGATAAAGCACTCATTTCTTACACACTGCGCTCTTCCTATTTGTCTTGTCAGCCTTGTTTGATTGTCAAATGACCTTGACTCTGATGATCCATCATCACCTCTTCTTCTACACTACAGCATCCCTTCTCCATCCCATCAACAAACATCCAGTGATATTTGCACTCGCTTTGATCATCCACGGAGTTCACTTCATCCACTCTACCAGATTTGAGCCTGTCTTTTATCTTTATTTTTCTTTCTGGATGGCACTTGGTTCTACAACAACAACAGCAGCAACAAGGGTAATCACTATTACAATTTTCTCTTATCCTCTCATCGACACGGTTCTATCTTGGTTTTGCCGATAAGAAGAGACACCAATCTTCCCAGTTAAAAAAGTCAACAACAGAAGTTATCAGACCTCTTCTCTCCTATATCCATTCGTTCCCGTCACACTTGATTGTCCGCCCACCCCAATCTCTCGCTCATCCATCTCTGTTCAATCCCTCCTAGATTATATAAATAGATCCACCCACGATGTTTTCAACAATCGAATACAAGACAAAGTTTGACTCTGTCCCACCATCATCAGCATCGTCATCGACGCTGACTCCTGCCACGCCAATTCCTGTTCCGGCTGCTCCACAATACCCGGCAATTAGCACATCAAAGGACAAAAGAAGACAACCATTTATTCAGAGTAAATCGTTTGTGGGCCTTACCTCAAGATCCAAAAATGGATGCACCAATTGCAGGAAAAAGAAAAAGAAGTGTGACGAGGTGCTGCCTATATGCGGCCTCTGTGAAAAGAAAGGGCTTGAATGCATCAGAAAGGAACCCCAACCAGGATCTAACAAAAACCAGTTTGATCTCGAGAATCTGATGGAGTCCCAAAAGCTGATACAACTGGAAAAGCACAAAGCCTCAAAGAGTTTAGCTCCAAAAAGACGAGCGTCCATGGATAAAGTCACCAAACCCCAAGTTTCAAAAAAGAAGTCAATGCCGGCAAGACAACCCAATCTTGATGTGGTCTTTGTCAACACTGTTGCAAAAAATGGAAAAATGCACTATAACAAGGAAGCTGTAACTCAAATCAAAAAGGAGACAGATCGAGGAAGTCCTGTGCATTCTCTGCAATCACAACCAATGATAAAACAAGAGGAGGATGCGGACAAACCTCATCATGAGCTATTCAGCCCTTCTAACTTTTTTAACGATATCGAATCAGTGACTGGAAGTTCACCAGCACCACAACATCAGCAACAGCAACAGCACCAGCAGCTTCAGGACCAACATCAACATCTTCATCAAAATGTAATTTTGATGGATCACCTCCAAGCGAGAACAAACCTAGCAGGCGATGGTTCTCCAAATTCTTCTGCATCATCGTCATCTTCTTCTTCTAATACACCCCATGACATTGCAAACAGCATTGAGAGTCTTGTTCATGGTCTCATGGATCACATCAACTCATCGAAGTTCAAGCCTGGCTCAAACCTCGTTGATTCAATGATCAACCATGCAATCATCATGCGGCGAACTTCCCAGCAGATTCAAAGTCCCAGATTACAGGCAATTCCTGATAGTGATTGGGATTCCATTGAAAAGATGAATCAACTTTCTGCTGCAACATCCTCTCCTTCTTTTTCTTCTACTTCTCCTACTCCTTCATACGTGAACTCTCTAGTCCAGTACACAAGCAACTTGTTGACACCGAACAGCACGTTAGCCACAACTGGAAGACCACATAATGGTACGTATGAAGAAGATGAATTACCAATGGACGAATCGCAGTTCATCGAAAATCAAGACTTGTCAGACCAGGAACTTCACTCTATTCTCAACTCAAAAGACTTGCTTAATTTCTTGAAACCGGCGCTTCAGGTACTTTTTGAAAATACAACCTCTCCATCTGTCATGATGCCATCTTCAACCCTCATCATGAACCTGGATGAAACAGGCAAGCTATTCCTAGATCACTACATATCTTATATCGCAGACGTCATTTCCGTCTCAAAGACAGATTCCAACTATTTTCTAAGCTACTTCCTAAGGCTAGCATATACAGACGAGACCATCCTAATGGGGATAGTTGCATGGGGAGGCATGTTCTTGCTAGGTCCACAGGATGAATCGGCAAGGGAGTATTTTTACAAGTGTCTTCATATGGTGAACGAGAAGAAGAAGAAGACAGCAAAGAAGAGTATGTCCAACCAGGACTGGATGTTGACCCTTTCAACATTCATCATCTTAATGGGTTCAGAGATCTCAACCGGTGATGTCAAATATTGGTACCATCTGTTCCTCCAGTTCAAAGATACCCTCATGGAATACGGCGGTTTGCTCAAGTTTTTCAGAAATACCAAGCATACAACAGAAGGAAAATGGATCATTTCCAACTTCTTTTATCACGATATCATGGGAACGAGAACGTTGGCTTCCGGTACGCACGTTAGCATTGACGAGTACAAGGAGGTGTTTCAAGAGGAGAAGCTGTTGGATCATCAAAGTTATGGCTTGGATCCTTTCCAAGGAACATGCCATGAACTATTCATTATATTTGGCGAACTCATCAACAAGCGTAAAGAGTTGAAAAGTTTACTCATGAGAATTCACGTGTTGCAGTTGAACTTGGACGAGGCAACCGCTCAAGCAAGGGAGACTCAAGATGCAGCATCGGCTTCGAACCAGGATAAATTGAGTATCGTTTCGCCGGCGAATTCGGCGTCATCATCTTCATCTGCCTTATCGTCGATTGTGACGGCTGAGCCACATCATCGTATCCTGATCTATCAGACCGAGATCTCAAAGTTACAAGCAGAGCATGAAATGATTGCAACGGAATGTTTCGGCACGTTAGAACGCGAGGTTCAAGATTGCAAACCTTCATTGAACAAGTTGAAAGAGCTGAACGATGACTTGGGAATGCTTGAGTTGCATCTCACCCAGTTTGAACTTATCCAAATAGTTTTACAGATCTACCTTCGTATTTCCATCAAGGAGACTGATTTCAGAGGTGAGGAGATGCAACAGCTTAGAGTGCAGGCCAGTAGTCTATTTGACATCCTTGTTGGAACGCACCTACAGGCTGCGCTTTGCTTTCCCATGATGCTCATTGGTTTGCTCTGCTGTGATGAGGAATCGAGGTTGCAGATGCGGGAGAGGTACCGGTTGTTTGCCTCTGGTTACGAGATCAAGAATATTAGAAGATGCATGGAGTTGGTTAAGCAGTGTTGGAAAGTTGCAGATTCAAAACTTGCAAGGGAGCCAAAAGAGATGTATTTCGTCGATTGGTGCGATATTGTTGAGGACTTTGGTTGGAATTTCTGTTTCAGCTGATCCTATTTCAGCTGATCTTGGTGTAATTTATTCTCTCATAATTTTTTTTGATTTTGTTTACTAGAACCGAACATATTCCATATTAATTAGATATTTTATCTCTCAAGGGACGATCAAGTGCATCATAACGACGTCTTTTGAGCAGAGCAGAAAAGCATATAAACAAGGGTACACATAAATACAGCCAATCCATCACCCCTTCTGTCGGAGCAAACCTTTAACGATTTGCCTCCTCACTGGTGGCACCTTCAACTGCCCCATCATCATCCGCTTGCTCTTCAGAGCTATGATAGTTTTTCGTCTCTTGCATCAGCTCGTACAGCTGACCAACCTGCTCGTCGTTCAGCTTGACCAAATCCTCCGTCTTCAACTTGTACTTCCTCCAATCATCCTCCTCATTCTTGCACACCATGCCAAGGTAGTCCTGCCATGCGGTTAGAAACCCAACGATATGTAGTGGATTGTCAATGTTCTTGTGGGCTCTAAACTCGGCCTTTACGTATTTGTCTCCCAGAAGTCTCTCATCTGGACCTAGCTTACGATGGGCACGGAGTAAGGCACGGTACAGGTTTAACGGAGGTAGAAGTGGAGCTGTATCTCTCACTGGTCTTCTTGGTTTGACTAATCTGGCCAACGTTGGTCTCATGTTGTGATTGTGGGGTTATGTCCTTTGTGCTATGGCAATCAAAAAGAATGTCTGATAATTCAAGAATGAATCTGTATGTTGTTGAAAAGAAAATCAAAGTTTCAAGATCTTATAGATCCTCTGGAGATTTGCAAATGTGATTATCTCTCTGTCTCTATCTCAGAGTGGACCCGGTCCCGAGGCAAGCACAGGTTCACCGCCCGATTTTTCACTCGGTTCGCTGGATTGTGTGGGGGCATAGGCCAGTTTACAACAATTTTGATTCTCTCTTTAACTTTCAGGATAATATTACAACGTATACAGCTCAATTCAGGTGTTAATATACAGGAAGAAACATACTGAGTGCTTATACTAAAATGTGACAAGTCGTTGTTGGCTTGTTCCGTGATGAGAGGTTTACTGGTTCTCTGGATGTATCTCGTCCTCCTTTTCAGCGTCCTCACTACCAACGGTTGCCAGCTCTATGGTTTTATCATCTGACTGCTCTCCAGCAACCTTCTTCTCATCAGGGGTCTTATCTTCTTGTTCTTCTGCCACAGGATTTGGTTCCATCGTCTTCTCCTTTATCAATCCATTGACATTATCAAATATCTGCTGAAGGTTGAATTTTGAAAGCTTCTCAAACTGGTCGAATGGAACAATGCTCATTCCAATGAGATTCTTGAAACAAAAGATATTGATCATTCTATCTGGGTGTCTATAGTTCAACCTATGACCAGGCAGCAATTCGGCAATTATTTCGTTGAAGGTGTCTCTTTCTATAATGTTGAAGTTTCTCTTTATCAAATTGATTGAGTATGACTCTTCGTTGTCAAAGTGTCCTTCAAACATTCTTTCTGCAAGTTTACGGAACTCTATCTCAGTTCCATTACAGGATTGATCTATAGGAGTGATCTTTTGGATGAATCTGGAAGTTTTCAATTTGGAATCGTAAAATTCAGAGCATAGCTTGATTGTAAACTCTGAAGGAACAACAGGCTTTCTCATCTTGATAAATATCAAAGAGTCACAATTGATAGGAACCTCCTTGATGATATCTTTTTGCTGTGAATCTTTATTGGTAGTCTTCATATCCTCTAACTCTTTCTTGATTGCATCCTCCACGGAAAGTTCTTCTTGCTTGGACTCTCCAGCTTCTTCGGGAACAACAGTTTCATTTATGTTGGGATAAAAGGTCTCTAACCTATCAAATATCATAGCTTTTAACTCTTTTGCTGCACCACCTTCTTTATGCCTGTTACAAGTGGCATATATCCCATACTGACCTGGATCAAGCAAAGCTCCACCTTTATACTTCTTTGACTTTGAGCCTCCGCCTCCGCTGTGTGATCTCTTTCCCATTGTTGATTCAAAATTGTGTTGAAATATCCTAATTAGTGTAATCAGATGATAAACAGTCAATCCAATTCCTTCTTACTCCCTTAATGATCTTGTACCAAGAGTGAATCTTTTGTAAGTTGTTTGAAAAGTTTTTTATCAACTCTTCTCTATCAGCTACTGAAAAATTCCCGTGGAGGGTGTTTCTGCATCACCAGGCGCCTCCTGCGGCAACGAGCCGGGCCACATGGTAGATTTAAGATGATTGATATGGGCCCCTATACGAAGCAACATAGTTGAAATGTAAATTACTTAAAATCAGAGCAAAGGTAAAATCCACTATCTAAATATAGATGTATATTAGTACGAACAACATAGAATCAGTCAAAATCATGGAGCTATATCAACTCTGCGTCTTCTTCTCGTCCAACTCTAGGTTCTTCTCATGTTCGCTCTTCCAACCTTTTCTTCTCTGCCTTTCTTCGTAGGCCTCTCTATTCTTCAGCACCCTATCAACAATGACTTCGGTAGTCATATCGTCAAATGGATGAGATCCCAAGCTGTCGTAGAGACCCAACCTTTTTACCTCTTCATAAGGATCGTGATCACCAACTGCCGTTGGACCATGGAAAACCTTTGTTATCTTGAACGGTGAAAACTGGTCCAAAAAGTCTTTTGTTGGACTATAAGGTGCACCAAGAACAATACCATCAATATACTTACTCTGCAGGACACACAAAGATCTTTCAAACATGTTCATTATAGGATAGTTCAAGCCTTTAGATTTGTTCACATCATGATCATCGTTGATACCAACCAACACCAGAGCACCACTTGCCTCAGCCTTCTCCTTCAAAGTCTTTAGGGCAACGATATGACCAGGATTGAAAAGATCAAACCCTCCATCGATATAGTAGACTTCTTTGTTATCCGTCCAAATGTCTGCTGATGGTTTCACCAACTCGTGAATGGACTGATCGTCGCTGAGATACACATAGACTGCCGCACCAGGCGACAATCCATCGGCAGCTGTAGCGTACACTTTATACTTCTCCACCGAGTTCTGGCTCAACAAGGAAACAGCATCATCGTCATTGATACCCGTGGTATAGTTCTGCCAGTCCTTTGTAGTCAACGATGCAACATGATGATTTTTTGAAAATAGCAACATCCTTCCAACTAGATCTGTCGTTGAAATGTTTGGCGTTCTCTTGACCACTATAAACCTTCCCATTTCCTTCATTGTCTTATAACAGTCAACACCGTTTGCATCGGTACTGATATCATCACCATGGATGACATACTTGCAACCATGCGCATCCATCACTTTAGGATCGGTGACGTAAGGAGCACTAGCGATGGATTGGGTACACCACCTACAACCATTGACAGCAATAAGTCTCTCTTCAAGCTTCATAACAACTGGACCTTTGTTCTCTTGGATTTCCTCATCGGAATGAACACCAACAAAGAGTTCCTTTCCGTGCTGTCTGGCCTGTAGCATGGCACCGGCATGACCATGATGGGCAAAATCAAAGCAACCATCGATCCAAACTCTTGATTCTAGTACCTCCTGTGTGACTGGTTCGGTAGTCATTTTTGCTCTGTTGTCCAGTGGAATGATTAATAGAGTATCTAGGAGATTTAACTATAACATCTAGATATAGCCTTGTTGATCCAATCTGATAATGAAATTGTTTCGGTTGACTGTTTTGACGTTTTTCACTCGTGCTCTGGGTGAAAAGTACGTGAGGTAACATATTACGTCAGCGTCTATTTTTAGTAGATATTTCTCGGAAATAACAGCAAGCTCTTGAAGATGATCTGTCTTTGAACATTGTAGTTTGCTTTTCCTATATGTTGGGTAGCATTGATATCTGATTAGCAACTACAGCTTATAGTCCTTGAGCTCAGGAGGACCATTGGTCTCAAAATGTCCCAGATAGATTCTGCATTGCAAACGGTGAGCGACAACTTGGAATCCATTCCATTCTACGACAGCATATTGGACAAATGGAACGAATATGCAGGTGATAGGTTTCAAACAAGAGACCCATTTGTCGATACCGACAGCAATGGAAACAAATCAAAGCTGAAACTACCAGCGAATGCAACAAAACAGGAAAGAAAGGCTTGGAAAAGAGTTCAGAAGAAAGCATGGGTCAACGATCGATGCTTCCTGGGCTGTTATCCTATCGATTGTGGATGTGGGTTATCACCATTGGTGGTCCTTATTCCTGGCATTGGACCTCTATTGATGTATGCATTCAATTCAAGGCTTGTTCACGATGCAGCACATACGTTTGATATTGATGCAAAGACAATGGCCAAAATACAGGGAAACATACTGTTCGATCTACTGATCTCGTTTCCTCCATTGCTCGGATCGTTCTTGGCATGGATGAATGCCTGTTCCACTAGAAATGCTGCGATCATTCATACGAGGGCTACCAATCTTTTGATTGAACGTGTGGAGAAGGCAAAACTGATGGAGGAGCGGAGGGTGCAGATAGAGATCATGAAGAAACAGAATTTGGAACGACAAAGACAGCAACAGCAAGCACAACAAAGCAAAGCTGGGTATGGTAGATCTCGACTTCAGGTACCAAACCCACCACCACCGGTTGCTCATAAACAGTCTACGCAAGCGTCAAGAAGAGAGTATGTATGATGATGATTGTTCGAGAAACAACGGCACTTTCTTTGCTTCTGTTTTGCTCTTTTTCCAGTACTTTATCGAAGACATATTCTGACTTTATGACTCGAAGTTTGTGGAATGGATGTAGTGTAGTAGAGTTTGTAGATGAAAAGTGGGTGACTTGCTTCAACCATGGTAGCACGAATTAGGTAAGGGTCCTTCGATCGCGGCCCGCACAGACTGGGCTGTGTAGAATGGACGACAGCAACGCCACCACTCACCAATACTATTAGTTTGGCTGCTGTTGAACCGCCATACATTCATTGGACTTGAATATTTGAGAATGTAAATTTACCCTTCTGTATGTGTGGCAAAAAGATCAATACACTGCTGAAACAAACGTGCAACGAACCACTCGTACAAAACTACCGGTACTGCCAACAGTCGCTTACCAATAAAGCGTCCATAGAAGCGCCACCGCCAGAGCCTTAGGATTCTTCCAGAAGAAACCGTGGTGGGAATCTGGGATTGCCCGGTAGAAGGCGGTACACGACCGCCCTTGGAATGGGGAAGAAAAAAGAGAGAGGCGGTGAAAGTTAGAGAAGCCGACGTGAAGAGAAGTGAAATAAATTTTGACCTTTTTTTTCCACCTGGATGAAGAGAGTGAGAAAGGGCTAACACACAGACAGTGACACCAACATCCAGGCTTCATCGTATATCAAAGGCAAAAGATCTATATCGCTGTATCGAATTAATCAGGAATCCCTTCTTTAGACCGGCTGAAATTATCACTACAACATCGACTCGATTGATATAGTCAAATTCCCCCCACGAGCGAACGAGCAACAGACACTTCAAACAGAGATCAGTCAGTACCTCATTAGATCTTCAGATAGCAAGCTATATCAGATATACACGCACATATAAACATAACACAACACAACACATATCAACCATGGTTAAAGATACAAAGTATTATGACGTTCTAGGTGTTTCGCCAGATGCATCGGACGCACAGTTGAAAAAAGCCTACAGATTAGGAGCATTGAAAAACCATCCTGATAAGAATCCATCTCCAGAAGCTGCCGAAAAGTTCAAAGAGATGTCCCATGCATACGAAATCCTATCCGATTCTCAAAAGAGAGATATTTATGATCAGTACGGTGAGGAAGGTTTGAACGGTGGTCCTGGTGGTATGGGTGGAGGTATGGGTGGTATGGATGATGTCTTTTCACAGTTCTTTGGTGGTGGATTTGGTGGTGGTCAACAGAGACCTTCAGGTCCACAGAGAGGCAAGGATATCAAGCATACCATTGCATGTACATTGGAAGAGTTGTACAAGGGTAAGACTGCAAAGTTGGCTTTGAACAAGACCGTTCTATGTTCCGGATGTAAAGGTAAAGGTGGTAAGGATGTCAAGAAGTGTTCTTCCTGTAATGGTCAAGGTATCAAGTTTGTCACCAGACAGATGGGTCCAATGATTCAAAGATTCCAAACAACCTGTGAGGTTTGTCATGGTGAAGGTGATATCATCCCTGCCAAGGACAGATGTACACAGTGTAAAGGTAAGAAGACTGCAAACGAAAGAAAGATCCTGGAGGTTCATGTCGATCCGGGTATGAAGGCAGGCCAAAGGGTGGTCTTCAACGGTGAAGGTGATCAACATCCAGACATCATTCCAGGTGATGTCATATTCGTCATTGATGAGAAGAAGCACGAGTTGTTCTCAAGAAAGGAAAACGATTTGTTCTACGAGGCAAAGGTTGATCTATTGACTGCACTTGCAGGTGGTTCTTTTGCCATCAAGCATCTATCCGGTGATTACTTGAAGATTGATATCATTCCAGGTGAAGTCATCTCTCCAGGTTGTGTTAAGATCATCGAAGGTAAAGGTATGCCTGTGCTAAGACACGGTGGCTTTGGCGATTTGTTCGTTCACTTTGAAGTTGTCTTCCCAAGCGACAACTTTGCCACAGAGGAACAGTTGAAGCAGTTGGAAGGTATTTTGCCTGCAAGACCAAAGTTGGACATTCCAAAGAATGCATCCATTGATGATTCTTGTGTTCTGTCTGAGGTTGATCCAATGAAGCACAGAGGTGCTGGTCATGGAGGTGATGATGATGACGATGAAGAAGGTCAACCTGGTGTTCAATGTGCTCAGCAGTAAGCCTAGCGCTGTTGTTTGACTGACGTCCTATCCCCTTCCTTATCCTCTACTTTCCCATTTTTGTTTTCTTGCCTGCTCTCTCCTTCTCTCTTTTTCTTCTTCTTCTCAACTTGTGTAGTTGTATAGATTGGCTGTTTGCTTAACTTTTAACTTTCCAACTATTTTCATAGAAAAGAAGGAAGGCTGTTTTATCGTTTGTTTTTATAGTTGCTTCTCAGTTGAGACATTGTTCATGATTTTTTACTAATGTTCTTGAACGGTTGTTCTCCATAGCATTCCCTCTGTTCTTCATGTAAACAGCGCATGACTATTGATCCCAGCAAGAAGATTCAATACATTACATTATTCCTTTTCAAGCACTACAAGCCTTTTGTTATGAGAAGGATTCAAAATTTAAGAAACGTCAGTAAGTGCAAGTTACACTTTATCATGGCCCAAGACTGAGTTTGGTTAGCATCAACAACCTGCCTCAGATTTCACTATTAGTCAACCAGCACGGCCAGTCACCGAACGTATAGAGTGTCGTTTCCATCCATGGATCAGCAATAACTCGCAGTTGAGTAGGCAATCCATGAAAGTTGAAAAGTCTTGAAAGAAGGAACTTTGTATATATTTATGTGACTGTATACAGACATTCTCCAATTGGAAAGCACTGAATGGTCACAACAACTACCCAATCGGGCAAAACAACAACCTTGGCGCACTATGAAACTGACGTAATCAGAGGTTTCTCCGTTACAATAGCCGCACGGCCGCAGAGCCACAGGTATAAGGAACCAACAACATACCAATTTGACAGCTGACTATCTTTCATACTGTAACTGGACGTCCAAAGAGAGTTGATCGGACTGGATTAATCAAAGTATAGTCATGCTGAGCCCATGCTATATCTGGATAAGAATAACAGGTTCCAAAAGTTGTCCTGATAGTATAGGATTGAAGAGTAGTGATGGAAATATGAAGAGCAAATTTTTGCAAGACTATCTATGCATCATCCTTCATCGCTGGTTCAATCCATCCTGGAAACTGCTCACCATCAAGACATTTAAAAGACTAGTGATTGAGCACCACATTTCTATACTCAGTAGAAACAACATCAAACAAATCAAACAAATGAAAACAAACAAAAACAAACAAACAGACAGACAAATTTACCATCTCATAGCCCTTCCCAAAGGGGTAATGTCAAGATCTGCAAGCCGCACATTCACAGAAAAACATCAATAAAGAAGCCTTATTGAGTAACTAATGGATGGGTACTATTAATAATTTCGCTTCTTCTTCATCTGGGTGAAAGGCTTTTCTGATCTATCTGACATTGCACTGCACTCATTACCAAAGCTTCTTCTTTATCTCCAGTCTGCTCTTTTCTTATCCTTTTTGTGTTTTCAAACAGCTTAGTCCTATTTACTTCAACTCCCCATAGTTTATCATTCAGAAAAGTTCTTCACGTTGAAGAACTCCATTTGCAGCATTCACATCGACTGACCAACATAACAGGCACCAAGCATGGCCATCCCACCAGCCCACTATGACCCAGTTCTATTGAGAGAGCACATCTATCAAGATCTAAAAAACAAATACTTGGTGATACCACCAGAGGTCAGTAAGCCAGGCTTTAGACCTGTTCATGAGGTTGGTTTGGGGTTGTTCCACTACTTCTTGATCGATCCACCGCAAGCAACATCCAACATCTCCTCGCACAACGTGTCTGATATCATTATCGATTCCCTTTTGATAGTAGCAGTTATTCTTGTATTGTTTGTCATCTACAAGTTCTCAAGAAAGGTCACCTCCCAATCTTTTTTCCTAAGAGATACCAGAGTGCTGAAACCAGTTTCGAGTTATTCCTATTCTGATTTCTTAGAAAAGGGTACTGCTACGTTCGACCTTCATTCAACTTCTCCAACGTCTTCTGCTTCCTCTTCGATCTCAGAGCCTCCATCGTTAGTCAACTCACCATCAACACCTGCAGGAGGAATTTCCAATCCATCGACTGCCACTACAACTCCGAATACGCAGGTTCTAACGTTTGATCACTCCTTTGGTATTCAACCAAAGCAGACCAAACCGATGGACTCCAATCTAGCAGGAATAATGCATGGATTGAAGCTTCAATAATCGAATCGAAGTACTTCACTTCTTGCTACAACTTAATAACTGCAAGTCTATTTATCCATCCATCCATCATTTTCCTATTACCATTTGTCAAAACCTCAAGGATGAAACATTCTCCCTAATAATTTTCCATTCATTCCGCTCATCAGTCTTCTTTTTACTGTCTTTACTAAAAACCTGTCTTCTTTTAGTCTTCCCCGTTGTTTTTTCTTCCCCTTCCTGAGTCATATTTTTCATCATCTTAATATCATATAGCTATTGCATTCGCTAATTTCGTAAATCTAACATCTACTCTAATACCATGCCCACTTTCCGTTGCCTATCCATTCAACATTTCTCCCATGGGCAATTGGTGCGTACAGAGCACTGATCGAATCGTTGGTGATCCCAGTCTTTGCACCAAACTTCTCACTAACTAAACCTAACACCTGTTGGACCCTATCACTATCCTGATCTCTACCCGAGTTGTCAAAGTCAACTATCTCATTTGTCCATATTTTAACTTTTTCAAACTTGAACTTGCCAACATCTTTGTAAGTTTCAAACACCATTGCTCTTAACAAGGTTTCGAGGTTTGCCATAGTGGAACAGCAAACCATCAGAACAACAATCGCCTTGCTTGAATAATCATAATTCCAGATCACAAACTCGTTGCCACCATCTTTCAATCGGACACCAAACACTTCCCTTTGGTCACCATAAACGACCGAGCCAGTATGCATCGATCTGTTTCTAAAGTACTCCAGTATCTCAACCGTTGGAACAACACAAACTTTTCCAGCGTTGGGTCCATCTCCATCACAACGTCTACTCATGCAGTCAAGTAAACCCTCACGATAGGTCCCAATCACACTAGTCCACTTTTCAGTATCTTTTGCTCTGATGGGTTCATACTCAATTGATGTTGAACCATTGTCCTGAACATTACTAACCATAATTGAATCAGTACTAGCCTCAACTATATCGACAGAGTCAGGTTCATATCCGAACTTTCTATAATACTCCTCTCCAATTTCACTGTACAAGAACATGAAGTCTTTTCTGCTACCATCATCTTGTGACAACTGCAACATTCCCAGCCCGTTCAACTTTGGATGTAGTTCGCTCAACATGTAAGATGCATAACCTTTTGATCTAAACTGTTCAAATGTGTAGACTGATCCAATAACACCGGAATAAACGTCTTGAACAACAGAATTGGAGGCATCACCGCTAAACCACGATTTTCTGATGAGGGTCTCACAAGCACACACGATGTTGCCCAACTTGTCATCATCTTTTTCGTCAGTCGTAATGTCAAGATCTCTCAGTATCCAGTATATGACACCTTCAGGCTTTTTTGTTAGATCTCTCTCCAAATCACAGAGGGAATGTATATAGTTCAAATGGTCCCTTTCCTGGTACTGCTCAAGGCTTAACGGTGGTCCCCAAATAGGATAGTTCTGAGACTGTGCATATCTGATCACCTTCCATGATCTCGTTGGCTCTAGGAGTAAGTTTCTAGTTTTTGCTGTAGAACCTGTCATTGTCAGTCGAGCAACTCAGGCAAGTTGAATGTACGGTACTCTAACGAAGGATAAAGAATGTACAAACAATCGTTTTGTTTTGAAGCTTCATGGGGTAATCCTTCGAGGAGAGGTTGAAACCCTTAAATCTTTGATGGATTTGTGATGACATTATATATTACGTCAGCACGTTGATGTTTTCCAAAAAGATTTCAATATTGAAAATTTTTCCACTGTTTAGGCTCTCACTTCAAAACCTTTTTTGCTCCTCCTTTTCTACTGCTTACTACTTCACTTCTTCTCTGGTTTTTCGAGTTCAATTGCACTAGTATTCGACAACTTCGCCGGACTTCTCTGTTTGTATTATTGATGAATGGGTTTTATACCCCTTGTCAGTTTTACAGATGGGGTTTGCCGAGATCCTTGCGATCCCAAAGTTGACGTTTGAAGAACAATTCTCAAGCATTCAATGCTGTTGACGTATAACCAAATCTGCTAAAGCAAGGATTGTTTCAGTTCATTTGAGTATACGTACAACTGCATTGAAAGTTTCAAGTGTCCTTTCGAGGATCACACACATACACAACTGGAGACATTTGCTGTGATTATTTGCATACCAACCAATTGTTCCAACTGAATGAATGTTTAATTCAACTGTTGACAACTGCACCTATCGTTAAGTTTCAGCCTTGTATGAGCTTATGTCTTTCAACTGTTATGTGTGGGTATACCTGTTTGCCACTGTGATCGAAGGATTAATCAATCTTTCTCCTTTGGCAAGTTGAAGATGGATAGTTAGTAGTCTTGATATAAAGGATTATATGATTGAAGACTAACTTGAAACAGCAACTCACAATACTGCATTGAACTACCACAGTCACATCAATGGGAACTGGGGTTTATTATCTGATGATTATATTCGACTGGCGGACATATGAGTACCATTCAGCCACTATTAAGTTAGTAGTCGCATCTCCTCTGTGTACAAACTTTTCTGGAGATGTTGGTTGGGTGGGAATTGATGATAAGTCGTAGATAGCTGACTTTGAACTTCCAATACCTTGTTGTTGTTGTCGTTGGTGAGTGGGTGAGTTGCTCATCTTTCTAATGTTCAGAATTCCGAATGCTTCAGAATGGTTTCTTAACTGTTTGGAAAGCTGAAACAAACGTTCGTTTCCTTTTCTTCTTTTTTTATTTGTATTCCTTGGGAATACCAACCGTTGACACTACAACTTTGATCAAGTTTCAGGTTTTTACATGATGATTTTTGATATTCACACTGTCCGAGGCGATTGCCTGTGATTACATACAACCAAAATACTGATTTAATGAATCTGATCACAAACCTTGAACCTGATTCAAAGTTGCTTTATCCTGTCTTCGGCTATTTATCATATATAAACAAGACTATGAATATAAAAAAAGTGTAAGTTTAGTAAATGATGGAAACACCCCCGAGTAAAGGGTGTTGTGCCCAGTAACGAGAAGCTGGCTGTGCAGTTACCGGTCTATGCATAAGCCTCTCTTTGATCAACAGCCTCATGTACACACACATGCTAAGCTTTGCCTCAAAGAGACTTTTCACACACCGTTATCGGTCCTACAACAGGTTGAAGCTCTTCGACACCCATATAACTAGTCAAATACGGATCTCCAGCATCGCTTGTTTTCAAGGTCTACCACAAACAAACTATTATTGAATCTCACGGATATTCACACTCATCGTTTATAAACCATTTCAGCAACATTACAAGTCTCCTTCTCCAGCTTCATCATCATCACATGCCTTCGCAAACCATATAGCATCACGATATAATCAGCCAATGAACTATGTTTGTCCCAGAAACAGGGCCAACGATTCAAGCGATTCTAAACTCTTCGCGAAACACATGCGACGTGTTTCACATTCAACCAGGCGAACTATTGTTTAACTCATCAGATGAACACTACAGCCTTTCAAACTTCACCGTTTCTTCACTGTACTTTACAAACTGTACCAACTACAACCTTTCGATCCCATACTTTGATGAAGTTTCCCAAAAACTCATCACATCGGTGATTGATCATTCAAAGGATGGATTCACCATGTCTGTTGTTTTGATCAGTTTTGTAATCTGTTCTTTAACAGTTGCTGCTTGGTTATTATTTGTGATTGAATCACTTGCCGTTAATCCCCGTCCATGGTCTTTACGTATTGCAACCATTCTCTTAGCTGCTGCCTCAACGGTATCGCTCACTCGTTTGAGTGATCTGATGCTCGTACAGTATGCGATAAATTATCAGGATACATCGGAAGTTTTGGAGGTTGTGTTTGACAAGTCTGGGTTCGAAGGACCCTTCTTTGCTGTTGAGATGTTGGTGTTGGTAAATTGGGTTGTTGTGTGTCATGAGGTGCTCACCATGGGTTTTGGTGGTGGGTCTATCAGTGACACCGATGAGAATGCCAATGAACGTCTTCATGATGAGTCCAAATGCCGTCGTGTCAAAATGCCTGGTAGCAGTAGCAGTGGTAGTGGTGCTAGCTCGTCGTTGAAAGATTTGAACAGAGAGGAAACGGATGCTGATGGTGATGGTGATGACTACACAGAGCGCCTTCGTGCTACCAGCTGGTGTATGTATCTTCCAGAAGTGTTGAGGTGCAAGAGGAAAGGTACCGTTGTGTATCAGACTGCAATCACTCTAAACTCCATCAATCTTGCCGTCATGTTATTCAACGGAGTGTTACTAGCTCTACAGTATTTTCTGATGCAGGAGAGGGGTGGCAATTGGAACTTGCACTATTGGATCAACTGCTCGGTTTTGGTCTTGACCTGTTTCAGATACTTTTACATTTTGTGTTTGTTCACGGTGTTTCTGATCTTCAAGACAAGCTTCATGGTGAAATTCAAAACGGTCTCGTTGTTACTATTGACTTTTGCCTCACTCTTCGTTGCTATTCTTGCTAACGTTTTTTGCTTGGTGATGGTTTACAAGAGACTTAAGTGGCTCTACCCGGTCTATCTTTTCTTTGAAGTGCTAACGATCAATTTGATCTTGGAATTCCTTAACGATTTGAAGGACCTTGATCAGTTGATTGAGTTCAAGGGTATTGTTGGAAGAGAAATAGCACCGGACAACCGCAAGTCGACAGCTGAGTATGAGGCGTACATGGATTCGGATATTGAGCAACTTGGAGAGTACCAAAACGAAAACGAGAACAATGATGAAGATGGAGATGCCTACGAGATGTCATATATGGATCCAGATACGGATTATGAGTATGAATCTGAATCTGACGCACAACATCAACTGCCATCTGTTCCACAGCAAAGTTATGTGCCGTCAACTTCTCACAATGAAGGGAATCTGGATTATGCCAATATGGCTACTGTGGATATGGAGTCCGCTACATCACAGCCTGTCTCATATGAAGTGATTGAAGGTACAAGCAATAGCAATCCGTTACCAATGTATGGTGAAGATCATAATAATCAGTCAGAGGGGGATGTGTTACCTCCGTTTGAATCACACTCTGGCTTTCAGCCTGGCGATTATTGGGATGAGAAAAGAGGTCAGGATGATGTGGGGTGAGTAGTCTTCACCGTATAGTTTTATATGTCTTTACTACCTGAACGATTCTAATGTACGACCGATATCATGTAGGCGTTGTAAAGTAGCTGCCATTATGAAAGCGTCTACCAACACACTTTGAATGTAGTTTGTGTTTTTCAACTTCTTATCGGAAGTGTTGCAAATAAAATGTTATCAACAGCTGTCCGATCGGAGTGACCAGCTCTCGGTGGTCCGGGTCAATCAACAGATAGGTATAGCCGCACCTTACCAGGCATGCAGAGTGGGGGCTGCATTGAGCGATGAGGTTGAAGCACCGAAGCAATTGTTACAATAGATAGTGCTGTCAAACTCACAGCTGGCAAAGAGAAAAGTGGAGTAATCAGTTGTTGTTTTTGTTGTCTTTGTTGTCGTGGTGTTTGGATCAGTGTATGGGTTCAACTGTTCGACGGCTGTTCAAGTGCACAACCCGGAGCTGTTCGTTCACGCTGTGGCAGACCGTAGAGCCGTTGCAGTTTCACAGATATGACTGGATAAGGGTTCTCCGGATTAAACCATCAGGTGGTGTATATTCGAGCAATGTTGGTCTTTGGCCGTCTGTTGTTTCAACTTGATTCTGGTTGTCTTTGACGGATGTTTTATCTTGCTATTTTCCAAAAAGTTCTGGGGCAGCAACATGGCAGAAAAAAAAGAAAAACGAGTAAGATTAGATTCTTGATAAGCAGCTTGTAGTCGCTGATAGGATTGCGATAAGAAGAACGACGCACCAGATGCGATTGCTACTTCATTTGGGGTTTACAAAGGACTCAAACTATATGTAGACGTTTGTTTTAGGTGAACTTTACCTATTGAAGCTATTAGTTGAACCTGAAATGATTCAGCGAGACAGGTAGCATCACTATTGGCGGGACGCATTTGCTGAAAAATGTCTATTTTGGGAAGCTGCTGTCGGGAAGTGTTTAGGGCTCGCCACACCAGTTGCTGATAATCTTTGACCTGTTTCAATCAGCCTACAATACGCAAGATAGTGTGGCACTTCAACGAAACCCAGAGAGCCTCTGAAACTACTTTGTAATCTTGAATTGGGTGATGTTATCAAGGTACACTTAGGTGATCTGGCAGACATATATCCTATTGTTGAAAGCGCAAGTTGGACCAAATTATATTAACACATCTAGTCTTTAGTATTATTGTTTGTGAATAGAAAGTAGCATCAACTTTTGACAATCAAAAACGATATGCCAGAGTACCTATCTTGTTGCTGCTGTAATGAGCCATGGTAACTTATTCGGCCGTGCTTACGAAGACTAGGTTGGATGCATTGCTGTCAAAAGTTTGCTCCCAAGCTGTGGCAGCTGAAGCCGAGAAGAACATGGCCAAATTGACCCGTAAGTTACATCTTCATCCAGCAATGGACAGATCGCTTGCAACATTGGAAGCAACGGAAAAAAATATTGTGGTACGTGTTGTGGCTGCACGCAAGGCATCGCGATCTCTCACAGCCGATCCTCGCACGCAAAAAGTATGCGGCACCGGAGGAAACGCGGCGATGCCCCCCGTCGTTTCAGGCTGTCAATTCACTATGACTTTTTGTGCAGCACCACTTTTTCTGTCTTTCTCTTTCTCACCCCTTTTCTGCTTTGACGTGAAAAGCTGTGCGGTTATTGAAATAATAACTCAAAAGACTCAAAAACAGGGCGGCTGAAGGGTCTTTGAATTGATGTCAAACCAGCGTAAGATTATCAGATCAAGCAACAGTGTTCTTGAGTCAAGATCGAAAGACTGCTGACCGTCCACCAACCCCCTTCAAAAATTGTAAACAAGCGCAAGATACCATAGAAGATAGATGAAACAACCTTCGAGCTGATGGTTCTGTTGCGGCGTCGTCTTTCAGGCCCCAGCCCAAGGTACATATTCGTGGATCTGATGACACTAGCAGCCCAAGCAGGAGAAGCAGAAAACTTCCACCGATTTCCTGCTGATCCTTGAAGACACTTCCTGATAAGTGACGATGGCTGAGGCCTCCATCTGTAGTTTTTGAGCTTCGTGTTCCCGCGTGTTTGGTAGGGAGCGGTAAAACAAACGGGTAGCGGGTTGTAAAGATAAACATCAACCACTTCTTCGCTCTCACGCGGCTTCCCGTAGACACGCCCAATGCGGCGGCCCAGTGGGGGGGCCAGCAGCAGTTTCCGACGTGCATAATAGCTCTCTATCTATCGCTGTGGCCCCCTGCCACTATCAGCGCGATCGATCAATATCGATAGGCACAACCCCCAAGATAAAGAATCGTGAAAAAAATATCTGTGCTATCCATCTGTGCCGTATCGACATGGTTCTTTTATAAAACCAGACTGTTTTCTTTATCTGTTGTTTATCGTTTGACCTTTTTGTTCTCCCTGCCAATGCTAATTTCAACTGTTGTTGCTTCTTTCGACCACTCTCTGTGTTTTCTGATGGTTCATACGTACCGTATGCCACTCATCGTTCGAAAGCCATCTTAACTGTCATTATCACTGTCATTACCATCTCAAATATATGCAGCAAATAACGCCCACCACCTCTGCAGATTCACATATGGAGTCTCTGATGTCTCTCAACCAGCAGGATTGCTCACAAGTCTCAGTGACAAGCTGTTCAGGGGAAAACATACCGTTTGGAAAAGCCACGAATGAATGTTCTCAACAGAGCCGGCAAAACTCAAAACCATTTCAAAACATATCAATACCCAGCCCAACCAAAATTTCAGTTCCAGACTTTCCAAAGACTTGCAACAACAGGAGTGGCAAGTATGATGTTTTCAACACGAGTATAACAGACCTTGAAAAGATCTTCAACTTCAAAATCAAACTGTTTGAAGGGAAATCTCCGTTCGATGTGCCACAAGACGACACTGTGGTGCAAAAGAGTTGGATCCCTAGAACTGTGCAGTTCCCTGTGAAGCATCTCAAACAGGTATCTGAACTAGACTCTGATTTGCATCTCAAGATCTGCGAGAAGCTAGCATCAAAAAGAATCCAACAACAGCAGCAGCAGCAGCAACAGCAACAACAACTGCAGCAACAACAGCAGCAACAACAACAACAACAGCAGCAGCAACAACAACAGTACCAGAATCAGTCACACAGTTACTCTTGTCCTTCCAAACACAAGAGATTCAAGCTTGTCAAATCTAACGTTCAATCGATCCCAAGAAAGATGGCAGGATGTGAATTCTTGGATGATTTCGAGCTCTTTGGAGTGCACGATGAAATATCTCTGTTGAAGTCTGAGATTGTTGATTCTCATTATCAACAGTATATCATGTAACTTTCTAAAAAGTTGCATTGTGGAATATGTTTCCCCCTCCATCTTTCAATCTGTGTACCCTCCCAAGGGTATCAGTTTGATACACTGCTTTATCTGTTCAATTATCTTTTCTCATTTTGGTGGTGTAGTTGCTTATGATCTCTTTCTATGCCCCCTTTCTTCTTACCTTAGTATCTATCAATATTTATTACGCTATTCTCATGTTATCCGTCACTTAGGGTGATCTATCAAAAAGTATACCATCTCTCTAGTTCAAAACCCCTTAGTGATTACAATGTTTTGAATTTTTCACATGTGGCGCGTGAGCTATATTGTGGCGCGTGAAGTTTTTCTCCGCGGTGCCGAAGATGGTCGTCAGGGAGGAAGTGTACTCGCCATTCGTATCCATTTGTGGCCCACAATCCATCCCCGGAAGCAGACTTCCAGCACCGGGGGCACTACAGGGAAAGGAACAGCGGGAGGCTCCAGGCAAAATTGTCCCTCCGGGGAAATCGCTCACGTTAGGGAGGGACCTTTTTTTTCTGTGCTTGAGCTTATGCTGGCTCGATTTTTCAACCGAGCTTCTTCAACACTAAAGACTCTAATGAACTGTACTTGTGTCAGATCAAGAAGGAATACAGACAGAGCATATATCAGATCGAAGGCATTAATTCCTAGTGCTCAAAGACGCCCAGCTGTCTTACTGTTTATTTTTCCAACTAGCAAACAAAGAGCAAAACTCAGGAGAACTTCTTCTCAACCATCAGACACACTCACAACATGACAATGTTTCATGATTATTCCATTCAAAGGGACGATTTTGAGCTTCTTCGAGATTCATCCCCACTGTACAGTTTCAACGAACAACTGCTGGAGTTCAAACTTTCCAAATATCATCACCTGTTCCAATACACGATAGAGAAGTACGTCAGTAAAGATACGGATTTTTTCAAAGAGTTTTGGAAGCTCGAAGAGATTCCAGAAAAGAGTCAGTTCTTCTATCACCACTATCCAAAAGTTGCCACCAACTATGAATCGGACCATCATGTTTCAAACCATGGAATATTCATGAACCACTTTTATCTTGGACGATGGTTACCGGATACACTACAGAAAATTCTGTTCCCGTTGGAAAGCCATGACGATGATCGTGGGTTTTCCAAAAAGCTCAGTGCTAAAACCATGCCCACGATAAGCGAATGTCGCTTGTGCGAAAGGTTCAAAGGCTTGGGGGTTTGGAGTCGAAATGGAGAGTGGTTCTGTGTCTATTCCAAAGAACAACGGCAAAAGAACGATCCTGAAGGTAAATGGTTAAACCTTGAAGAATCGGACGAACTTGGTAAGATGTATTTCGAAAAGTTTGCGGATTTTAGAAGATGGAAAAAGACCTATGACGATAGGGTGGATCTGCTGGAACAGAAGGCCTACGAGTGTCAGAAGATGGATCAGCTGGAAACCGTCGAGGCCGAGCTGAAAAGGTTGAGAAAGCTGAAGAACGAAGGAAGTAAAGTTTCTTCTGAAATGGTGTTCAGTATCAAAGGTTGATGCTGTTCAAAAATAAGAAAATAAAAATTGGTTTTGGGAGGTTTGGTTTGTATAATTCATATTCAGAATTTATAGTTCAACGTAATGCATGGAATGCAAAGTTGTACTGTTGGGTTATTCATTGATAGTACATCTTTTCATGAGAAAAAACGGCATAAAGATTAAACATTAAACTTGGAAAAGACGGACTAATAAAGTGCTAAGGATGGAGGAGCTTATTTTATAAAAACAGGAAGCAGATTCGTGAAAAAATGAGAAAAAACATGGAGAAAAATTGACTGGCAGTATCAAGCATCTTCATCGTCACTAGGAACAACGGGATGCTTCAAAGGTTCAGCCTTTAGATGGTAATGCTGCTTCCTCATCTGTTCAAACCTCTTATGTTTGGCTTCTGCCTCTTCTTCGGTCATCAAACGATCACCATCTTCTTGGTCACTTTCTTCTTCATCCTCCTTCTTCGACTCTTGCTGTTCGGAAGCTTCGATTCTATTCTTACCGTTGATCAAAGCATCGGGATCCAAGCCTCCTTCGTCCATGCCTTCGCCCAACGTCAAATCGTCCAACTCTTGCTCTTCCTGTTCGAGCCGTCTCTCCTGCTTCTTTGCATCGTCCTCATCGTCCTCTTCGTTGTCGGAACGATAGTAGTCATTGTTAGGATCGAATCCACCTTCGTATGGAGTCTTTGGTTCGTCAATCTTCATCGTTGCGGATTTCTCCTGTTCGTTGATCAAGATGTTTCTCTCGTCCCATTTTAGATGGTCCAAATCAATCTCGTCCAATGGAGGATGGTTGGAGGAGGTTGATTGGAATTTGGATCGAATCATGTCTCCCTGGGATGACGATTCGTGCAGTAGTTTGGAGTTCAGCTTCGTATTTTCTATCACTTTTTTACGGTCGAATGGTTCTTCTGGAACAGGATGGTGATGGGGTTGGGTTGGATCTTCTGGAAGTTTGTAGGTGGCCTCCTGTGGTGCATTCTTGAGGATTCCTCTTGGTCTGGATTGACTTGTTGTACTTGATGAAGACGTTGTTGAGTGCAACGATGACTTGTGCGATCTGCTATCTTCTTCTGACATTACTGTGGAGAAGTTTGTGATTGATTGTTGCTAGGTTTGGATTGTGTCACGTAAGTGGTGATACAGGTTGACGTATGGATTAGTTAAGTTGATATGATTGTCGTTGATTGTGATAGTTGGCAATTACAAATTTAGGACGAATCAATTGGGTATCAGGCAAGCTTTCAACCTGTGTGTGTCTCTCCACAGACTGGCCACTCCACCCAGCCAGATAGCAATTTGACAATCACTATGGGTGATGAAGTCAGAGGCGGTACTGAGAGGTCGATGGACGTTACCGCAACTTGCCGCTGTTCGTCGCGTGACTTTTGTGCACGTGCTTTCTGTTCCTGGGGACTTTTCTCCTAAATACCAATAGTCTATAGAAGAAACTGCTTGAGTTGACAAACGGATCCTTGTTTGCACCAAGTAACCTTTGGAAGTTCAACTGGAAGCAGGAAGATCAAACATTTATTAACAGCTGGAGGTATCTAAAGAGTTGGTTGGTTGCTTTCAAATGAGTTTGCTGTCTCTTATCCTCCGTGTTCCAACTTTATACTGGTTTAAAATTCTATAAATATAACAGATTCTTATGTGAATATCGAATCACGTGGCTAGAATAGCAACTGGTAAAATACCTTTTTGAAAGGTGTCTCTGGTTGAAAGTCAGCGACTGCCAAGTATAAGGTTTCCAGAAACTTTTTTTGTTCTATTGGTAGGCTACAGATGAGGACCGTTTGAATTCCGCTACTATACAAAGAAGGGATTTTAATAGTACGATAACAGGACGACAGGGCACACACAGTCTTATCGGAAAGCATATATAGCCCGAATAGGCAGATCATGTGTGAAAGTTGAATGATACGCCAAAGGCAAGTGTAGTCAGTAGACAGATGATAACCCGTTCTTGATGTACTCCCAAAGTGGGCCGATAGAGAATGTTTGACATGTGAGGAGGTGGGGAACAAGAGTGGTAAGTGAAGGAGGCGATCAAACGATCAAACGATCAAACGATCAAACGATCACAACCGTTGGAAGCCCATGGAAGTTTTCTGATGCTCCTGTGGAGGTGTATTGTTTTCAAAGCTGTTATTGTCAGCTGAGAGCTGTTTGAAGGTGATTAAGAGTGGTAGCCATCATTCTCAGTGTCCAGCTCGGTCTCGGAAGCTTCGGGAGCTTGCAAAGTGGCACGCGGCAAGTAATCTCTGCACAGCCAGCACAGCCTCAGAGCCCCGCGTGAGCAAATTTATCTCCAAATGCGTCATAAATTGAGTGTTTTTTTTGCTTCTTTTGGTTCTCTGCTTAGAACGTTTGATTTGGGTCTCATTTTGATCACATTGAATGATGCAAAGGAGGTTGAACTTTTGCCTCAATTGCTTTGCTCTCTTATATTTATAGAGCTCGAGTTCTGTAAAAATAGACCAGTGGTTTTGTAAGAGTGAGCGGTCGATCCATCACTTAACCCTCGACTATAATTAGACTTGACTATAATTAGACTTGGAGTTAAACCGTTCTATTTCCAGGTATCACCGTGCAGTGTATCTTTTTTACCCGCTGTTGCTCTCCCTACCATTTGTCAACACGGACATTACAGGGCTCTCTTTAATCAGCATCATCGTTATTGTTATTTGCAGAGCCGACCTTAGTAATTAAATCCAAATTATCTCCTCTTGGCTGTCGTCCGCCGCACGGCACGGGCAGCAACTGCTGCGGCAACGGCCAGTGGCCAGCGGCCAGCGGCAGCAGGCAGCAGGCCGTTCCCGCCTGGTGGGATTCGCAGGCCGCTCGGTTCACTCGCCTGCTATTTTTGACATGGCATATTACTCTGCTGGTTTTTCCCCTTTGAGACGAGAAGGTTTAATTTTCAAATACCTATATATATATAATCTCCCTCTTCTTCTCGAAGTACCCTAACCTCAATTGACCTGACCTCGCTAGTTTGATTCCTCTTTGATCAGACAAACAGTCAATCAATCATTCCTCTCCTTTCAACCTCTTCTTTACCAAGAGCCAATTCTCTTTTTCATCAAGAGAATAACAGACTACCGTATCAGTTTCTGCTTCAACCTCATCCTACCCCATCCATCCGCCACCCCCTTTCATAGCCCTTTCGACTCGTTTCCCTTCTCAATCGTAACGCCACTGGACATCAACAGTCATCCGTCTTCCTTCCATCCTTCCCACTTGACAAGAAAGAGAAAAAAAAACACACTCTCTCCAATGAAGTTTTCAACCGTGCTACTGTCCTCCCTCTCATTGACTGCCGTCTCAATGGCATCGGCCCATATGGATATGGCCTCCTCAACCACTACCAAGGAGTTGCACGCCTCAAACTCTGAAGATGGTCAGATAGACCTGGCAACAATCAGTCCCGTTCCTCACGAAGTGCACGATATGCATGGCGTTCCCATAATCGAGACAGACCTAACTCCAGCAGAAAGACTCTACTGGGACTCATATAACACAACATCATATCTGACCATTGACTCTCCTTACAAGTCTCACTTGTATGTCCATCTCTCCTTGATTCTCTTCACCTCGATCTTTCTCTATCCGTTTGTCTTGGTTTTGAACAATTTGGATTCAAGATGGTTCCTACCAGCATTGACGTTGCATTCAACTCTGGTCTTTATATCGGTGCTGTCCTATTCGATCTTCATCAACAACGTTCCAGACTTGTACCCAAACAATGCATACACCAAGATGTCTGCAGTCTTGTTCCTTCTAACCTCGGTGCATCTATTCTGTGCCTTCATTCATATTGCAAAGAGATGGCTGAACGGAGAACTGGCCTATTCTCATGGAAGCTCATCCCATACACCACTACTAAACCCCAAGGATATTCCAATGGATGAACTAAGAAACTTGCACACCCAAGGATTCCACTCCCCATCGAGCACCTTATTCGACTTTGCCGATGGCCAAGCCGATCAAGACACAATTCTGGATGCTGTCAGCCGCGACTCTTTTGATCTCGAAAATAACACCCCAGGTAACTCTCCAGTTCCAACGTCCGCTCCAAAGTTTGGCAAGGCGGCAGCCATCAAGACAGATTCACTCTTTACAAGAGTTTTCGAATCGCCTATGGTGTCAGGCTTCATCAATACCTTTGGTATGGGTGCTTCGTTCAACTTTCATCTATTAAACTTTGGATGGTTCTTTTACTTTCTGATCTACTTCCCAACAGGCATTGCTGTCTTGAACTGTATGGGTAAAGGAGTTAAAGCCTTCAACTTGCTTGCACATTTCATCAAAGGTGGAATCTTCTTGTTTCTTGGATTGTTGTACCTCAGCAGATACGCTGGTGCTTTTACAAAGTTGGGCTGGGCTTGGAACAACTCCTACATCACAAAGTACGAAAAGTCTAACTCCGTCTGGTTCAAACTACAACCAAAAGGCTCGATGGTTACCATGGAGATGATTGAAAGCGGCTTGATCTTGCTCTATGGTTGTACTAACATCTTTATGGAACATATGGCTGCTGCAGGCGGTGCTTGGACCGCAAAAGATCTACAGCACGTTTCGATCGCATTCATGTTCATTGGTGCTGGCTTGTGTGGTGTCATTGCAGAGTTGAAACTTTCAAGCTGGAAAGTTGAAAAGTTTTATCAAAACCTGGCAGCATCTTCAAACAACAGCGAAGATCAGCTTGACGAGTCTACTCTTGCACACGTTACCCCTGGCTATTCTCCAAACCCATTCCCTGCATTCACCATCTTTTGGACAGGTTTATTGATGTCCCAGCACGAACAAGAATCTGCAATCTCAACAATGGTTCATGTCCAATGGGGGTCCTTGCTTTCCTATGGTTCTTTCTTCAGAATCTTCACCATCCTCCTTGTCATGTATGATAGATCATCCTCGGATAAATCTTCAAACGGCCTATTCTTCAAACCTGGTAGACCATTCACAGAACTGATCACCTCCTTCTGCCTCATCTGCGGTGGTATGGTGTTTATGGAATCAACAGATCAGGTGATCCATGCCATGGAGTATAGGGGCTTGACCGGTATGTTCACCTTGAACATTAGCGTTGGCGTTTCAACGTTGATCATGGCTTGGGTTATGACCGTGTTTGCATTCAAGGATTGGCTAAAGGTCAAGATGTATGGTAATTGAAACCTTTGAACAGAAAAATGGAAAAAAAAAGATGAAATCTTGCTAACTAATAATGATTGTATGTTTTTTTTTTTGTTTTCTTGTTGTTGTTTTGCCTTCAACTGCTTGTTCTATCTATCACCTCTTTTAATACTTGCCTTTTCTCGTTGTTCCCGTTTGAATGACCTCTGCCTCTTTGGGAAGCCTCTCTCCATCTTAATTTTATCCCGTCTCTTCATCCCTTGCCTTGCCCCCCTTCTTTACTTTCGATGTTATCTATTTATTTATACATGCTTATTCTTTAATCGGTCTCCCAACTGTATGCTGTACAACTTTATATTCTTCCACCTATACTAAACTAAACAGAAACTAACATTTATCTAGCACCACCCCTCCTACTGGCAACCTCTGGTGCTTTGAACGGAACTTTCAAGTTGGCAACCTTGTAGTTACCAACCAATGCTCTGTTCAAACCCAAAGCCTCGCACTCTTTCAAAGTGGCATTCTTGACGGTACATCCAAGACTCTTGCAGAGTGAGATCAATCTTGTTGGTTTCACGCTCAACTCCTGTGCCAATGGAGACACCTCTATCGAATAATCGTCGAGTCTCAACATGAGACAGATCAAATAGCAGAGCAACTTACTCTCGTGCCATGGATCCACCTGGAAATACTTTGCATGCTTGGAGGTGGACAGGGTAAACGTTGACAATAGATAGGCCAAGATTGAGGATGGCGGTTCGGCATTGAGTGCCTCTATTAGATTCTCCTTTGACCTTTGACGACGGTTGGTGTAGAGACCCAACAGTAACGAGGCAAAGTATAACAGTTGAACGTTCTGCCTTTTCGTTGCCGTTGTCTTTGAGTATGATGGTGAGGTTAGTTCGGCCAGTTTCTTGGTCAAATAACGAGAGTTTGCAAATGGCAAGAGTTCAACTTTGGACTTGACATCCATCGATTGGTCCAAGAACACGTCTATCCTGATCGATTCTAGAAGATCCAGTGGAATGATCGATTCCACAGGGTAAACGTCATCAACCGACGTTGCAGAAGTGTCAAATTGAGGAACGGTTCTACTCTCGTTCAATTGCTCGGTCATCTGCTCCTTCGATGGTAGTTTGGAAGTGTTAACCTTGATACTGTCGATGATATCAACCTGGTCACTCTCCAACTTGCCAGAGTCGATCCTGTTACGCTCCTGATCGGCAATGGCCTTCTTGGCCTTCTTTGTACCAAACTCTTGACCAAGGGTGTTTCTTTGGTCAACCCTTAGAACGTTCTGTTGCCTTATGCTTGGGATCTTTGTGTTTCTGTGCGATTTAGGAATGATCTTTGAAGAGATCAGGTGGGTCTTTATCAACTCCAACGATTTTGTCGATGGGTCGTACACTCCAACGCAGTACTGCTGGTCTTCGGATTGGGTTCCACCTTCGTACTCCAACGTTTCGCTTTCACCATGGAGTATGAGAGAGGATGGGTCTCTCTTGTGCTTGTACAGTTCAAACTCGGTCGATGGTGAAACCTCCAGACCGTTGAAGAAGGATCCAACAATTAAAGAGTTGGAAGAACTCTCCTCTTCCACTGGGTGCACACTGATGCTGATGGTCTGTTCGTGCTTTCTCTTGCCGTTAGTGGATGATGGCATTGCTGAAGGAGATATATGTGGCGGTTTCAAGCTCGAAGGTCTTTTGGGTTTTAGTGAATATTCTGATTGTCAATTTTTGAACTGTTAAGATCTTGATTGTGTTTCTGAAATAGGGTATTGTGGTCTCAAAGGCACATACTTCAGGGTTGAAAAAAAATTTTAAGCAAAAACTTTTCAAAAGGAGCACGTCGTGCACTTTGGAGAGCCGACGCACAGCCGTGAAATAGATAACCAAGTAGGATACTCATTGACCAAACATAAAGATGATGATGGAGACTATTGGTACAACTGTTTTGCCTTTCATATATGTAGAGCATCAACTACAGTGCCAACAAAGATACAACTAATGGCATCCCAGACGAATCATTACAGGACGTTAAATGTTCAAACAACGGCCAGTCTCCCCGAGATAAAGCACGCATACAGAACCAAGCTTCTGTCCACACACCCAGACAAACATCCTAACCGCCACCATAGAGCAGCCCCTACCAACCAACAGGAAAAAAAAGGGCCAACGATATCACAGATTAAGGAAGCATACAGGATTCTTTCAGATTCGGGTTTGAGGAAAACATATGACCTGCAACTCAATGAAAAATACATCAAGCTAGGTATTGTTGGAGTTGGAGACGGACTCGATATTGTCTCCTTGGACGATTTCCACGAGCAGGAGCTCAAAGAGCATGAGGATGACGAAGAACCGTATGAGATCAACTACTCGCTAGATTGTCCCCGTTGTACCACCGTGAGTGGGTTTGTACTAACGGAAGACGATTTAGAAGATGGTGAATTGGTAGTTGGCGGCGATTCTGATCAGCACCAACAGCAACAACAATTGGAGGTCATTGTGCAGTGTCAAAGCTGTAGCTTATGGTTACGCGTACGCTATTTTGATTTCAGTGGTGATGATGATGATGAAAAGCCGAGTACAAGCTAAGAGGAACATTGCGGGTTTCCTCTTCTATATATTGGTCTCGCACGGAAGGATATAAATACCATTATGAATATATATAATACATGACTTGACAAACGATAACGGAAGAAAATACATTAGTTGGGAGTTCCAACAGATTGCGATGCCAATTCCTTGCGTCTGGTCTCCTCGTTGACAATACTCAGGATGGCTTTGCCAATCGATTCAATGTCGGAGAGCAAAGCAACATGCCCCATGTTTGAGTTGATCTTGCCCGCAAGAGGATAATGATAAACCTCTGGGAAGATCCACTTATGCATCGTGACACCGTCTCCTGGTCCATAAAAGAAGTTATAGTAGTCTCCTTCCTTGATACTGTTCCAATCGTCAACCATTGAATACTTGACACTTGGAACAGTGTTACCATAGACTATTGCCAATGGTGGTATTGGAACCGATGGATCATAGGTCAAGGAATCTAAAAACTTGGCAGTTCTCTTCAACGTTCTTGAAAGATAATCGTAAGCATCGTCAAACGAGATACTAAACTTGGACGTTTGCTTGGAAAATCCAGAGTGTGCTCCTTTACCATGCTCCAGTCTCCTTCGATCCGAGGACACGATCGGTGAAAGGTTGTAGTTAACCCAAACTTTTGGATCAAAGAAATCGAGCCTTAGAATCTCTCCATCGCTTTTTCTCTTGAAGAGTTCACCATTACGAGGCAAGAATACAAACGACGAGCGCATCATAAAGTTCACCTCTGCCGTTAGTAAATCTTTGCATAACAAGATGTTGTCCGTGTATCTCAACGGACCGAGCACGTTAGGACAAGGAGATGGGGTTCCAGCATAGATGACTCCACGAATCATCGATGGATTCTTCAGCATTGCCGAATGAGAAATTAGTCCACCCATGGAGTGGCCAATCAACAGAATCTTCTTACCCCCGTTGGTCTTATAGACCGACAGTATTGTTTCAAATAGTTGTTCGCTTGCAATGTCGGGGGATAATCTCCAGTCATAGCCAAAGACATGCAGGTTCACCTTGGTATTGGCCTTTAGAGTACGGATCAACTTACGACATATATCAACTGGACCTATGTGGGATAAGATACCGTCTGGATAGATCTTATCCGTTGCATGCAGTTCGTCTTCGTCTTTAGGACCTAGTAATAGATCAATCTTCTTGATGTTTAGGCCCGCCTTCAAGACCGGGATCCATGCCCGTCTCTTTGTGAATGAGTCTCTTAGAATAGAGCCTCTCCAGCCTCCCAGAAGTATCACGTCTCCTTCCAGGTTGTCGTATATTTGTAGATGGTCGGGTATGATTTTGTTTTCTGAAAGTGGGGAAGATATGGGGATGGAAGAAATGAGAGATTTAACAACAAGCTCCATCTTGTTGTCTTCCAACTTTGTCACATCTTTGTACAAGATTTCCTCCTCCAGCGTACTTATCGACTCTTGTCTCCGTAGTTTTGTACGAATCAATTCACGCTGCTGATCGTGCTGATCGGAATCTACCCTGCTCATTTTTCGGAAGTTCAGGATTCCTCCATTCGAAGAGAAAGGCATCGAAAAAGAAAAGATCTTTGTTGTGGCGTTTGGAGTCGGCATCGATGCTGAGGCCAACTGTCTTTCATCCTCTTTGTCTTCCTTTGTGAATCTTTCCTGGTGTGATTCTGGATGGACATCCAATGGCGAAATTGTGGAACCTCCAATGATGGATGAGGCATCTTCCCTTGTGAACTGTTTCGTTGGCTTCGACATGGTGTCTCTTTCCTTTGAGTCATTGACAACGTATGCTTTGGGGTTGTATGTATCATCATGGTCGTCATCATTGTCGTTATCAGCATCATCATCGTCGTCTTCAACCTCTGGTTCGTCGTCATGGTCATCTCCAATGACACTATTATTCCGACCAACATCCGGCCTTGAGATTGATTTGACTGGATCGAGCGAGTACCTGTATCTGTCCGCTTCCATTGATTGCCGGCCCGGCGGTTGAACAATCGGTTGATTTCGTATAGATCTTGCTGCTAGTGGCGGAGAGGATGAAGAGGATCGTAGCTTTTGTATGCCTTTTGATAGAGAGTGAAGCACACTTCCACCAGCAGGAGATGATAAGACATCGTTGCCGTTGCTGTTGTTGCAGGTAGCTCGGGAATCATGATCATGATGAAGAGTTGGTGATTTGCTACGAATGTTCTTATCCATATGTCTCTTTATAATACTCATTGCCTTTGGTAAATTGTGCAGGCTTCCATTGTTCTCAGAAGAAGAAGACGGTTGATCTGTCTCTCTACCATGCCGAGATCTTTCCTCATGAGAAGTGGCCTGAGCCGATGAGGTTTTCTTGGTGGGGAACATCCACATGTCTATGCTTTTTCTTCTCTGAGATACAAGGGAATTGTGGTCGCTTTGAGAGTGCGATTGCGATCAGTGTTAGAAAAGCAAGCAATACAAGGACGAATTTGTATCAACAAAGAGAGATATATCTGAAAGTGGTACACAAGTGGAATGATCTTTTTAGGTAGGGGCACACGGGCCGGGCATTGTTCATCCCCATATGGAACGGGAAGGCCGAGGTCCGCACAGCCCAGCTGTACAATACGAGCTTTGCAAACATTTAAACCTCTGCACCAGCAGGGCATGTGCAATTTTGAATAAATTTTTCAACCTCTTACAAAGCTTTGGTTGAACAACGAAAAGGTGAAAAAGGTGAAGGAGGTGAAGGAAGGAGGTGTAATGCCATGTTTATATCAACTGATATTACCATCATTGAGTAGTATGGGTTTATTTGAAATAACGCCCCTTTGTTCCTGTTGTTGCAAGGTTGAGAAGAGAAATAGGATCAACAGCACGTGCGCCCGATGTCACTGTTTCTTAGGTGAAGGATCCCCTTATTCTTATTTTTCTCCTCTCCTTTTGCGACTACTATTTAGAGAACTTCTGCTCCAACTACACATCGCATAGTAATTAAGTTTGCTGGTTTGTGCAATAATCCGAAAGGAAAGGTGCCATCAACCAAGAAGTCAGTGAATGTGTCACTATGCGAAGATAAAGTTCACAGCGACCCATACCTGCTGAGCTAACAAGCTTACGGAACGAAGTTGGTAACGGCTTAGATCGTGTTAGGTCAAAATGCTACCGTATGGCTGCATGGTGTTTTGTCTAATGTTGGATCAATGTCTTCACCGTTTTGGTGATGATGCTGATTCGCCTAGACTGGAACATGATGAACCGTATATCCAGCCACATGACCTATCATTTGGACCTGTTTCCAACCATTAGCAAGCTTTTTTAGCCACTAGTGCCTCCATCGTTTTGTTTCCAGCTGGTTAGTTCTTTATTGGATGTCATTGGTAAGGCTCGAGAGTTTGGATGATTCTCATTCACTTTCGGCGGTTTTACCTTTGGGATCTATAAGTGGTGATTCGTACATTCAGTTTTCCAGTGTTAGCAGTTCTTTACTGCCATCGACATATTATATTCGTAGAGAAACATACCGTCGTGTGATTTGATCCACATTGTTGATTCCCGTGCAGCTGATCATGAGCTATGTGTGAACATCTGTTCGCTAATTGATAGCTCAGAAGCTCCCATGGATCTGTCTCTGTAGTCTTGAATTTGAAGGAGTAAGAGTGTCCTTGCTGAGCCGTACTTTAACCCAAGGACGCACCGCTTATGGAGAATCATTCAACTAACAGGGTCAGGCATGCGTATCATTACACCTAATTTGCCCCAAAAGCCAGTAAGAGAAACTTCTATGTGCAGACCGTCAGATCACTCTACCAAAGAGTAATAGGACCAGCTTTTGCTAAGCCTGGACGCAACTGAATTAAGATTCTTCATGAAAAAAGGAAGAAAAACCAATAGTTCGTCGTTTGACTTTAAACGCCGATTAAATATTGAATTTTAGATGAACTTTTTGAAATTTGACAAAAAAGTATACATGAAGGAAAAACAAAAGTTAAACAAATATTCCAAACTTTGTTTACTTTTGAGAAGCGATCAAGCTATTGAAAATCTGGATATTCTGTGATTAAAACAAACTTTCTAAGCTTGGAGCATTATTCTTTCCTGAGTCTTGATGTTGGCGACAATTTCCAATAACCCCAACAACACCAATGTCGTTTTGGAGCATATCTACAAAGCAAAGAGGGTTGATATACTGGTTCGTCAATGGTAACATTATACACTCAAAATCGGTTGTTTAGATTGAAGCTGGAAAGCACAGCGAGTTACAGCCATCGAGGAACTCATCTTTAGCCTCTGCGAACCCTGCAAGGGCGGTGTTTGAGATGCATCTTACCGAATAGCCGAATAACCGAAATTAGATTTCATGCAAGGAAAATTTGTTCCCAGCTGCATATAACCGGATAAATTACATCTGGGATACTTTAGCCGGCCCGGCAGATGAAGCACTGCGTCTCTCTTACTTGGCAGTGATATAGGCTGGAAAAAGGTACCATCAAACATACAAAGACAGAGTAAGAAAAGAACAAGTTGGAGAGAAAAGGAAAGCAAGTCAAAGGTCAAAAAACATTCTTAACAGTACCTGAAGGCACCAGGACAACGATTACAAGTGTCCTTGGAAGTGCTTCATCTCATCAGTATCGTAGTCATAGACACAATTACCTTCAAAAAAAGTTTTTTTGACTATGGTATCAGCAACAGTCTCACACTCAACCATGTTACGGTCGGTGATGATAAAGTTGGCAAGCTTACCAGTCTCAATGGAACCTTCAGAGAGTTCTCTTCCAACAGCTTTGGCTCCGTCCAAAGTAACAATTCTCAAGACATCCTTTCTTTTCATGTTCCAGCCATGCTTGTTCTCCATCAACGCTTGAATACCAGGGAAGATGTTCGGAGTGTCTGGGGCAAAAACCCAATCGGATCCAATGGTGATCAATGCACCGTTGTCTTGTAGACAGTTGAAAGGATAGACCGAACCAGGATTGACCTCTGGTTGGAAGTCTGGGTCATGCCAGATGGCTGGTGACATCTCAGCAGTAATGTTCAAACCTTTGTAACGGGCACAGTCTTCCTCAGTAACGTTCATGTTATGGGCTAGCTCGTGCTTTGGACCGTTAGGGTTCACCTTACGAAGGGCTTCGAAACAGTCAAGAGCAAACTTTGCCGACCCTTGTCCACAAACGTGAACTTTACACGTTCTTCCTTCATTGTCAAATCTTTCGATGGCTTTCTTGAAAGTTTCTGGAGGAATCAATAGTCTCTTGAAATCAACCTCACCTTCCACAGTCAATGGACAATGAGTCTGATGTGGGTGCCAAGGAACACCATCCAGCCAGCATTTGGCAAACATTGGGTTGAAATGCTTTGACTTGTAGTGCTTTGCATTCCAAAGAGTATGATGCAACGAACCAACAGACTCCTGAGGGAATGCACCAACACCATAGAAAACAACATGAGCATCCAAGTTGATGGTCAGCAGGCCACGCTCTTCAAGGGCCTTGGCAGCTTCCAAGTAGACAGTGTTTGCCGAGGCTTCTTGCACGGCGGTAAAGCCAAACCTGTTGGCCATCTTGACACCGTACTCCAAAGCAGTAATGTTGTCCTCTGGCCTACCCTTAGGTAAAGAGGCGAACATTCTGGTAGCTGCACCTTCAACAAGCTCACCGGTGATGGTACCATCTTCTCTTCTGACGTAGTAACCATCCCATGGATCAACAGGATTCTCCTCGTAACCTGCAGCTCTCAAAGCAGCAGTGTTGGCAAATATGTTATGGGTGGTGTACTCTCTGATAACAACAGGTTGATCCCCAAAAGCATCGTCCAAGAACTGTCTGTCCGGCTTTTCATCCTTGAAACTTGCATAGTGGTAAAAGTTACCAACCAACCAGTTGGAAACGGTGTCCAAATGGTTACAGGCACCAGAAGAATATTCTTTGAACTTGGAGACAATCTCCTCAGGGCTGCTGTTGGAACCCAACTTGGCCTCAAACAGCTTTTCTTCAGAAGCCATCAGTAAGTGACAATGAGCATCGTGCATTCCTGGCATGACAAATTGTCCCTCGAGGTCAACCACTGTGGCCTGTGGATTTGCCTCCAGCAAGGTAGCACTGGCACCAACATCCCCAAAGGTTCCATCTTCTTTCACCACAAAGGCTTCCGCCCATTCTTTAGCAGCCATTGTGAAGACCTTACCATTGACGTAGGCTGTTGACATGTTTGAACGGTATAATTTATGTTTTGTAGATTTTTCTAATGTTTAGTGAAGTAATAGCAACTATAAATGGACTACAGAATACTCCTTCGAGGAAGAAAAGAATCCGAACAAGATGGTTTCACTTATATATTATATAATTTGAAGACCATTGGAAGGCCGGAAGGTGCCAGATTGGTGGCAGCTGGTAAGCATTCAGTGATGATTGCAACTTTGAACCATTTTGGGGTCTTTTTTGCTTGAATTCTTTCCAGAGATAGCTTTCTCCTTACGGGTTCGGTATCTGTGATATCAGAATCAGTTGTTGCGTTTCCAGTTGCTGTGATGTTATCAGATATGAAGTCTTATCTGCATCCTTTCACCCAGCTTCATTTCATCCAATCGCTAGAGCGTCCTCTTTGGAAACAGTACATTAGAATTTCAAACAATTAAGGAACATCCTAATTGTCTTTGGTTATCCAGGGCGGAGGTGGCACTTCCAATGTCAAGAGACACACATTAGTGCCAAATTTATCAACTGGGCCTTATCAGCCAGTTTGACAGCCGCCGATGCCGCCGCGGTTCAACTGTCAACTGCTGGGCCACAGGCAGTGCAGAGGCCAAATCGTCGCTCTGCCGCATACATTGTCGGAGATATCATTCGCCGCTCCCGACCCAAATGAAAATACGCCCTGGTGGAGGTGAGATATGCAAGTTGTTGGTTATTCAACCCTTGCCTGTCGGTATGAATGACGGCTATCTGAAGGTCTGGATTTGGAGAGCTGGCTGGGCTGAAGATTAATCTGTTTTCTAGACGGTTGTGAAGAAGTTTGGCCATCTCTAATTACCATCTTTCACAGATGATTAGCGATTATATCCAAATGCGGAGCCAATTGTGCCTTTCTTGGAATACCTCTAGGCATATATGGGCGGTTACAGGCACCGTAAAAAAACTTGAGCTTGATAAGATAGAACAAGAATTATGCTTTTGGATTATTGTGAACTCTATCCGGAACAGTATTCTCCTGAAACGAATAGCAAACGTAAAGCTTCTATTTACGTACATGAAGCCGTCTCAAGAATTTCAGGAACACATTTGTGGGGGGACAGAGAATCACTTTTGACAAGGATAATTGGTATCATCAACGTATCATTAATGTCTAGACCTTGTTAATTCTCAGGGTATAACGTGCCATTCTCAGATTTTGAAAAGTCTCCCCAAGAACCAGCTCCATCTTGCGTAGTATAGACTGACTGAACCTTTTGTTAATCGGCTTTACCAGCGGATAAAACATGATAGCACATCAGACAGACTCAGCAATGCTAGCAAAGCTATTATGCTGACGTATGCCAACATTAGCTCCAAAGAATGCGATTAATTAGCTCAATCAGGGCAAAACAAACAAGAACATCTCAACAATAGTCCCAATCTTGTTAAGCAAACACAGCAGACATTGTCTCTTTCCTTCCATCCTGCGTACTGTGTAATCCAAGGAGATAGATAAAGCAATGTATGATGTTGTGAATAGTTGCTTTCCACATTGTTGGCTCTAAAGGTAATACATCGGCGATAACATGTAAGAGATGATCTTCATCATCACCAGACTAAGAAAAGCACAATCAAAAGAGAACAATCGTCCCTTATACAAAGCGTTCTTATCTTCTCCTAACTTTCTCACGAATAAGATTCCACTGTATTTCCGTTCCGTACTCACGTGTGGTTCAGCAAGCTGGTTGAACAGGAGCGTCTCTCGTTGACCAATCGGTTCACTTGGGTGGGTATCGATGAGGTCTTTTCAATGGCGGCGGCGTCTCTGATAGCGATCATACGTCATGATTAACTTTACCCTTTTCAACCATAGATCCCCTCAAGTCTTCACCAAAGTTGTCGTCTTATCGTCCCCCAACCCTGTTCTTTCGTCGAACAGTTGATAGACAGGACCAGTATCTTCCAAACATGTTCATTTCATCCCAATTAATCCATAGCGGTATTGTCCCCAATACAGGAAAATACCCACATCACACCAGGATCAATATCTATCGGTGTGATGACGACAATACCAATCAGCAGTAATGCATATCTTTACCCTTTTCGACACTCCACGCTGAACTCAAAACCAGATAAGCACATTGTACACACATCGACAAGTAGAGATATACTCTCACCCTTACTAACACGTAACGAGCTTCAGTAAAGATTGTTCAGATATGATGCCATCACAATGTTTCTTGGTGTACCACTGATATCTATGTAGATTGGCCAACCTCTCTTCCAGCAAGATAAGACCTTTCAGCAATTTCTCTGACGTTATAGACAATGTAGTATCGGGTCACTTGTGTCGAGGAAGAAATAACCGGTTGGATAAAATAACTATTCTGGTCCATCTCAGTAGAAGGGAGAAGATCGTTGTAGATTTTTCAGAGTAGACAAGCCATCATTCTTATTCTTATAAAGAGAATAGATTTCAGACTTTTGGAAAGGATCACACTTCCTTTCTCATAAACCGAAAAGAAAGGTTTCTTCTCTTAGACTCACTTCAAGCACACACAAATCACTGCTCTATAATGGCTGAAACAGAAACTAAAAGAGTTCCAGGAACTATCCACTTGGTCGATCTTGAAGGAACACTAGATGTCAGACATGAGGACGAAAAGGACATCGTTCTAGTTCCTCAACCAACAGACGACCCTGAAGACCCATTGAACTGGTCAAAGCAAAGAAAGAGACTCTTGGCCATGTGTTTGATGATTGCGGTTTTCTCTGCTGACATTCTATCCACATCGTTATCTGCCGCTATATTAACCATGGAGGCAGACACCGGTATCCCATTGGCTAACTTGAATACCGGTGTTGGCATTCAGTACTTGTTTTTTGGCTGGTCCAACTTGCTCTGGCAACCATTTGGGTTGACCTATGGTCGTCGTCCTGCTATCTTGATTGGTGGCTTGGGATGCTTGCTATGTACCATTTGGTCTGCATATGTTAAGTCAACTGGAGAATGGTACATCAACAGAATCTTGGTCGGTGCCTTTTATGGTCCTATTGAAACATTGATTGAGGTTTGTATCTCAGACGTCTTCTTCGCTCATGAACGTGGTGGATGGATCGCTTGGTACTGCTGGACATTGTTCAACATTCCATTCTTCTGTGGTATTCCTGCGGGATTCATTGCTGATAAGCTTGGTTGGAGATGGATTCCTTATATCTGGTCAATCATTTCTGCAGCTTGTATGATCTTTCTCTTTTTCTTCATGGAAGAAACCATGTACTATCGTGATCCAGCTTTGGAGATGGATGGAACAGATGTTATCAGCATTCATGAGGTGAGTGCAGAAAAATCGATCACAAAGGAGAAAAATGCAGACATTGCCATCAATGTCATGGATGAGACTAGTAACGGATCACAAAGGGTTTATCACCACAAGACATACACTGAAAAGCTCAAGTGCTGGGGAGCCCGTGACTCCAGACAAAAAAATGTCTTTTTCCAATCTATGTGGATTCCGTTCTATCTAGTGAGATATCCTGCCATTGCATTTGGAGGAATGGTCGTCGGTTCCGTTCTTTCATGGTTTAACGTTGTCAATGCCACCTTGGCTGCAATCATGTCTGGTGCACCATATAACTTCTCAGGTAACATGGTTGGTGTCTTCTTTGCTTCTCCCTTTGTTGGCGTTACCGTTGGGGCCTATCTTTCAGGAAAGATCGTTGATTCTTGGACAACAATGAGAGCACGTAAGGCAAAGGGATTCAGAGAGCCAGAGGAACGTTTGTGGGTTGCTGTTGTTCCAATGATCATCCATCCCTTAGGATGTTTCTTATATGGATGTGGTGCAGCACACGGTCTCCACTGGGTTGCGTTGGCCTTTGGTCTTGCTATGATCTGTTCCACGTTCCCAATGGGCTCAGCCGTTGCAATCAACTATATCATTGATTGTTACAAAGAAGTCTCTGGAGATGGGTTGGTCACGATGATTCTTATCAGAAACTCTCTTGGATTTGGGTTCTCCTATGCCGTTACACCATGGTTGGATGCTGTCGGCGTTCAAGACTTGTTCATTGCGATCGGATGTTTAGGTATGTTCTTTTGGGGTCTTTCGTTTGTCATGATTGTTTATGGCAAGAAGTTCAGAGAGGCTTCAGCAGAGAGCTACTGGAAGTTCATCGCCAAGTACGGTCTCAAAAGCCATTAGTTTGAGCATTTGAAGCTGCTTCCTATGATTGGAAGAAACGGTTTTCGTTCATTTGTTTGTTTCTGTTGTCTTTCTTCTACTGGATAAGACGTTGCAAGTATTCTTTTGTCATTTTTCTTCTTTATTCAGTATATTGTTGTATGTTTTCTTCTGGGTATCTATCTAATCAGACCTCTTATCAAAAAGTGAAGCCTTTGGACTGTAAAGAGGCCTTTACTGTGCGGGCTAAAGAGTTGCAGCCAAACGGTGAAAAAAAAACTCTGTCTGCCTCATAGCGGAAAATCGGGTGCTCCCCTCCTCGCCTCCCCCTTATCTCTTTCACCCACTACTGTTGCCACCGTTACCAAACGTTCCATCACGTATCTATTGGATAAACAGGGATATGCCGTTTTAATGCAAGCAATTCCGCCCAGGGCTGTTTGGAGTGAGCTTGATTTCGTATCATCCAAAGGAGATTCCGCCTCCTTTTGAACGTCTTATGTCATCACTGACAGAGTCCATTCAATACCCGAACATGGCAACTAAAGCAACCGGATAGAATAGGATAAGGTCAGTCTATAATGACCTTCCAGTTGATCTATGCGTGGTGATCATTGGCTATGAAAGGAGCAAGCAAGATTGCACCCTGCGTGAATATCAATGTGCAACGAGAGATGAAAACGATACGATTGATCGGCCAATTCAAGGACCGAATGAGCAACATTAGAACAGGTTACTCTTCAATAAAACCACATCAAAACATAGAGAAACAATCTGATTAAAAATACAAGAGAAATACATAGGAGGGATGGCGCTAATCATAGGTGACAACGACAAGACAGAGATAGAGAAAGAGAAAAAACAAAAAAGCAAAAAGAACAAAACCAAATGCCAACACATTTAAAAGAACAGAACTGGACTGACTATTTAATTGGAGCTGTCCTTAGGGCGAAAAGTGTTCCATGTTGGTCTGGCCTGTTCATCGATGGTATCAGGTGGTCTCGTCCTACCTAGACCATTTCCAAGAGAGACATCGACACCCTTGTAGTGTAATAGCTCTTTTTCCAAGTATGCAGTATACTTGTTCCACTGATCAATCTCTTCTTTCAAAGACTCAATCTGATGCATCATAGCATCGAATTTCTTGGTCTTTTCTTCCATCTCTCTGTACTGTATCTTGCGACGATCTCTGAATGCCTTCTGGGCGATTCTGTTCTGCTCTAGCCTCTTGGAGTCATTGAAAAGCCTATCCTCTTTGGTCTTTTGCTTTCTTGTGGCCTTTCTCTTCTTGGTTGATGAGGAAGGAGAGTAGCCATCACCATCTTGATCGTCATTATCCTGAGCATCTTCACCACCGGAACCGGTCGCACCGTCCAAATCAACGTCGACAACGTGTGCATGCTGGAGGTTGTTAGGATCTTCATCATCCATATCATCGGAGAACGAATCATTTAGCTGTAGTAGATCACCTGCCGATTTTGCCTTATCGTCAGAATGATGGGAGGCCGAATTGGAGTCTGCGGATTGGACTAGTTGGTCCTGTGCTGTTCCTGAGGCGATTGCAGCAGCGGCAGCTTCAACCTCAGCGTTATACTGGGTCTTCATCTTTTGGAAGGAAGGGTCGATGACTGCATCTGCATCGTTGTCTCCTTCCGATTGCTGGTTCCTGTTAGCCATGATTGCTCTAAGATGGTCGGTCTGTAAGGTACGGGTGGGGAGCTGAGCGTCGGTTAGGTTAGCGTAGACGTCTTTTTGGCCTTGATTGAGTTGGAATGGTGGTTAGTTTGTTAGTAATTTGATCCAATTGTTCACTTGGGTGGTATCGATCCCTTCTTTTTGAATTCAATTTCCCCATCATCACATCATTACAAGAGAAATTAGGTAAGCATTGTTACACTTGACGGACGCGGTTCAAATCTTTTGAAAAGTTGACCTTGAAAGGTAAACATTGAATGGTTGGACCCCATGGATTCAAACGTGTGTTAAGATGGGCACTATAATGCCATGGATCGTTGTTGTTGCTGCTGTTGTTGATGTTGATGACGCATGGTAAACTTCACATAGTGCCTGTGTGTAGACCGAACCTCTCGTCGTGCTGTGTCTCCACGAACTGCATCTCGAGCAAGCAAATAGGAGTGTGTAATGTGGAACAACGGTACTCACGAATAAACAAACAAGCTAGTCTCTTACTTGTGACTAATATACTGTACTGGCGTAGTTGATGAGATTTGTATAGAGTACCTGAGGAGCAAGGTTGATGTGGTAGTGAGCAAGTGTGTTTATATAACAACAAACACAAACAACTGGAGTAGTGGTGAGGAAGGAAAAGGAATTGGCTGACGGTCATTCCAAAGCCATTCTTACGTAATACAAGCCAATTACGCAATTCAGTAGGGTAACATGACGTAATGTTAAAAGTAACGTCGAATGACGCAGTTGCAAACATCCAGGCGACGATTTTGAGGACTGCCTTACAGCCATAGATAGATGGGTAGAAGGGAGAAGACAAGACAGATACTTAATTTTATACCAAGAATCAACTCCTTTCTTTTCCTAATAAGACCATCAATTTAACCACACAACCACACAGACAAAAGTCAGATCAAGCTATAGGACTTCGAGACAGGTCATTATTTTTTTCTGTCGGTAGACCTGACACACATTACCAAATCGGTCTCTTCTATCATCCCCCCACTTTCACTTCCCTGAAGAGAAGAAGAAGAAGCCTCTCTACCAGTGAAAGTGACTAGAGGAGTGCATGGTACAACAAGGATCACAATAATTGTTTGCTCCTTTAGCAGACAGCTTCAATTATTGATTGTTTTGACTCATTTCACTTGAAGTTTAAAGGCCGTCTTCCTTTACCACTAGGGAGCTGCCGTTGTTGAAGTTGCTCAGAGACAGACGCCCTCGCTAAGGTTTTTCTCCCCATCAATGAGCTCCTTCGAATCAATAGACAACAATAGTACTGTTGGAGTTGATAAGGACTCTTTGCTTGCATCGTTGTCCACTCCTAAGCCAAGGTTCAAATCACAGTCGGTTAATAGTCTCTTCAAAAAGGCAGCAGATTCTCATGCGCCTACATCTGGTGGCTCAGCAACTACCCACTCCATAAAAAAGACTTTTTCCACAGCATTGGGTAGACCAAGCCTAAAGAACAGTTCAACAGGCAACTCCTCATCCTCAAACTCATCTACAACGGGTTCTCCAAAGTTTTCAATTGGATCATCCTCAAAACTGCAGGGAACGAACTTAGAAAAAGGAATCAAAACCCTGAGTTTAAGCAGGAAGTCACCCTTTGAATCTAACCACCTCATAAGTCCCGGGATAACATCGGCATCCATTGATAATCCTTGGAGTAAGAATGTATCAAAGAAGGAGAAACCAATCAGCGACAATCATGTGGATGTTGTTGCTGCCAATATTACCAAACCACCACCTGAAGATTGTACAAGCCGTTCAATATCTCGTGCTGAAAATGATGAAGCAAAACAAACACAAGGGCAGCAAGTTGGAGGCGATCAGTCAGGATCTTCGAAATTTTTAGATTTGATGCATCCACCCACACAACACGGTACTTCATTCAGCTGGGCTGATGATCCCGTTGATGATGTGTTTTCCAGAAAGCTTTGGGCAGATGACGACTTTTCTTCCGTTACATCATCTTCAGTGCCGTCCGTGCACGCTACTGGCCCTGTGCCTAACGTTTCAGAGAAGTATTTTTCTTCTCAGCAGCATCAACAAGTTTCTCAAAGCCATCATGTTGAACCAAGGGTTGGACTTTCATCTTCGTCAAGGCCTATTCATGAGCCTATACAGTATCCGAGCTGGTCCTTAGATGACAAACTTTCGCAGGAATTGTTCAACCCCATCACCGGCAAACTTGAACTTGTGTCGACTCCTCCATCCTCTTTGTCCACTACCAGACAACATTCCTTTTCAAAGTTTGCTCCTCACAGTGCCATTGATTCTCCACACTCATCTTTTGACCTACCTGCGAGTGGGTCCTTGGCACTGTCGTCGTTATCCAACCTACCAAGGTCGAAACCGATAGCCTTAACGCCTCATCTTTCCTCATTCCAAAAGACCGCTTCTTTGGATCCTACGCAGTACTCATACAAGCCACAAGAAGTCTTGACAACTTCACTAGTTGCTTCAGCACTACCAACGTCAACAAACTCACCCGCAACTTCGCCAACATTATGGGCAACGATACCGACACAAGGAGCGATTGATGATACCCCGACCGCGCATAGAATGTCAAGGTTTTTTCCAAGTCCGATAACTGAGAACTGCACAGATTTTAGTAGTATCACACCTGGCTTAAGCTCCAGATCGCATTCTACTGGCTACGTGCCTACGTTACCATTGAGCTTTATTCCTTCAATGCCTCCACTGCAGACTATCAGTGCAATTGACAGAACAATGGGGTTTGCAAATAACCAACATCAGGGACCATCAGTAGCTTCTACGCTTGAGAATTTTGGCCAACGTTCTACTTACACAGCAGGCTCCTTTCAAACCGAATTTCAGGATGTTTTCAACGAGTCTGATTTTTCCACATTGAAGCAACAACAAGAGCAGCCACCACCACAGCATTACCACCATCATAGCCTTCCTAACGATTTTAATTCCTTTGCAGAACCCATCAGAGATGGCTTCATACCTCAAAATCACCTGTTCAACGGAATTGATTTCAACGAAGACAAAACGATGGATATTGAAGGAAAGTTAGTTGGATCAGCTCAATCATTTTGGGAAAAAGACCAGCCTCTTAGATATTTGACGCTACAGCCGCGAAACCACACTGAGCAAGATGATCTAGCGTTATCGTTGGAAGATTGTTCACATGAGGTAGAAGTGTCTTTACCAAGACAGCCATATTGCTCAAAGAGACTGACTCCAGAGGCTTCTCACCTGAAGATTAACAGATACATAAAAACGATTATCCTGAGAGACCCACCGCTACCTTATACGGTCTATACTGTATCCGTTCCGTTTGATACGCCAACTAAACAATGCTACGCATTGATGAACGATGCCGTGAAGAAGCAAGGGGAACTCATGCATATAGATAGTTTCACCAAGTCGACCAGATTGCCACTTGATAGCGACGGCTTCAAAAGGTTCAAACTTGTTGTGAAGTTGTTCAGTCCACATAAACTACCATCGAAGACACACTCATTCAGGAATCACGCTAATGGAAGAGAATCAAAGTTGATGCTGTTCTTTGATTTTCTGACTACGTCACCAACTGGAGATGTTTCCTCGTTTGGAACAACGAATAAGCATCTTAGACAACAACAGCAGCAGCATGATTCATCGTTATTCACGCATCCCGAAGGTTTTGCATCAACGTTCCATAGAAGAGGCATCAACAATTTCATGTTTGTCAGAGAACTACAAAGCAAAATGATCATAAACAAGTCGAAAGTACAAAAGCAGCACCCAGGGTCGTTTTACGAATCAGCAGAGGTGAAGATTTCGTTGCCTGTTGATGACTGGAATTCGTCTGGCAGCTTTGAGTATGGACAAGGTGGAGAACGTGAGCGTGGGAGGGATGAGTTTGGTGGTAGTCAGGATCTTGTAAAAGGAAAGAGTAAGAGGCTGTACGTTGTCAATATTGACACTGCTGAGCTGGACAACAAGAAAGAACACGGCGTTCTTATTACTGGCAGCAATGGGTATGGACCTTTCAAAAGTGGAGGAGGGCACCACGGTGGAAAGCAAAAGATAGGTCGGTATGGAAAGCCCAAAAGGTGAATCGCCACTTCTTTGGACTTAGATGTTTTGGGTTTACAATATGATTAATTTACATTTACTTTTCGATATTTGCAATGTAAAGGACACATTAACGATCTAGGCTTGCTGCTTTGACTAATTGACTTCGGTAATGTAATAGTTGCATCGGATTGTTGGTGGTGTTTTGCATCCATTCCAGGTTGGAGCGCAGGTTAAGGTTGCACGCATGCTTGAGTGTATGTGAGTCTGCAGGCGCATAAGCGTTTACGGGTGGTTGGCATACATTTATAAACACGAACTAGACTCTTTATATTGATTTGAAAGCATACAAGCTGTATCAATCCACCATTTCTTTTACAGAAGACAAATAAATTTTGCCTGAGCAATGTCGTCCTCCACAACCCAACACTATCCCACAAATACAGCATTGGCTGCTGCGTCAGTAAGGGAAACTGCGCAACAGGCAGTCATGGATGAACTCTTCTCCATAGACTACGACACGTACTCCTCAGAGCTGAGTCCTCTCGAGATATCGACATTAAAGCAATACCAAAACGTTGCCTTGAATCTAATCCAGTTGAAGAAGGATTTGATAGACATGAACAAAGAGGTTAATTCGTCGCTGACGTCTTTGAGCTTGAACGCCATTGCCAATGGAAAGTCACACTCCTCTCCAGACCAAGAACTCAAGACTAAGGCTTTACTTGATGAGATGAGAGCGTTGGAAACAAAAGTTTCGTTGATTTCAACAATGTTCAAATCAAGTGTGTATCAGGTTGCTGTCAACAGTGCCGATGTTGATAATGATGGAAATGCTCCGAATGCAAGTGGAGACTACTCGATACAGGACGCTGATACTACTGATTTGAGTTGATTTGAAAACTCTACTCTGTCTTTTGTTTGATATGTATACTGTCTTCGCCCTTTTGTAATACCAATTAAACTTCGCTTTTTAAAATCTATTATTACCTCGTATCTAAATCGTACAAAGGAGACAACAGTCTTAGCTACAAATCAAACGTCAAAAATGACAATCTTACCATCGTTACCACAGGAACTGAATCTTAAAACTCCTGAAGCATCGGATTGGAACTCTCTAATGACATTGATGGTGTTCTGATGAATGGTCAACAAATTGTTCGACTTGATCTCACTGGAACCTTTCAAATCCATCTGTCTAAACATGTTCAAAGCAGACTGGTTCTCATTGACGCTTTGCTTCTTCTTTGAAGGATCATCAATTGAATAAGTTTGCGACCAGCCTTGCTGAGCATCACCTTCAAACACAATTGGATAACAGTCATGACCGGCAGCGATGGCCTTGGTAGAGGATGCAAACAACAACGATTTGAAAGGCAAGTTGGAAGTCTTGGTCTTCAAAACAGCGGCAACTTCCTGATCACCCGAAGCTGGGTAAACAAACGAGATAGAGGAGTCATGAGTAACACATCCTAAAAATTGATAGGAAGGATCAAACTTGACATCATGAACCCAGGAGGATAAGTTTGCATCCAAACATAGAGTTTGGAAAGGTAGTCTTTCACCCCAAACGGTAGGAGAAGGCTTAGTATCAACACTCTTGGTAAAAGTGGAGAACACTCTAACATGGCCATCGGTGGATCCACAAGCAAGCAAAACTCCATTTTCGTGCCAATCCAAAGACAAGATTGTTGATTTCAAAGGCTTCTTGATATGCTTTGAGATCCACCAGTCGTTTTCAGGTTCGAAATAACACACGGCAACAACCCTTGCCGAAGAACCAACTGCAAACTTGGTTCCAGTTGGTGACCATCTAACTGTAGTGGCGGCCCTGTTGATTCTCAATAGCACCAAAGTAGGCTTGTAGCCACCAGTACCATCGTTCAATGGTTCCCAGACCAACGCATTACGGTCCTGAGAACAGGTGACAATCTTGCCGTGTTGACTGATATCAATTGCGCTAATTGTCTTATCGTGATGTTTCAAGGTGGTTATTAGCTTTGGCTTTCCTGCAATTGACAGGTCATAGATCTCGGCATCTGGACCCTTTGAGATGGCAACAAACCTCCTGTCTGCTGAGAAACAGTGGTCGTAAATTGGCTCTTTGGAGAGTTGAATTTGGATTGGTGATGACATTGGTGTTAATACAAGGCTTTGTGTAAGGGCAGGAGTATATCGCTCTACTGCTCTATGAATTGAAGGAGAATCTGGAATCAATTGTTCCTAATGTATCAATTGAGCTTCGTAGTTGGAAAGAAGTGATATTGTAAGTTACAATCGAAGGAGATAAAGCGGTTAAAGTGGGTGTCGTTACTGTGCCGCTCTGGCTGGCTTGATTCCGTCATGAAGTAAAATCATTACGTGCACCATTACGTACATAAAATATACAAGTTTATACACAGCCTTATTTGGGTTCATTAATGATTGGATGAATTGGTTGTTGATTATCGTTCAATCGACAACCAGGAACCATCGCTCAAATACCATCTCAGCTCAATCAATCACCATGGCATCCTCATTGTCAGAGTGCCCGGATGCGACAATCTCTTGTTTCGTCTCCTCGTCTGTAGTTTGAGTAGTCGAGGGTGCCAGTGATGCAGTTGTTGTGGTACCATTCACAACGACTTTCGATGATGCCTGTCCATTGGTTGTGGATAGGCTAACATTCTGCTTGTCCATTTCTTGCGATCCATTCAAGGCTTCATTCGAAGTATTTTGGGCAATAGGGACCGCATCATCGGTAGTAGTGGCAGTTGCTGCAGCTGAAGTGATGGCTTCACCTCCGGTTGAATCTTTAGGCTCTGAAGCTTCCTTTTGCTGCTGCTGCTGTTGCTGTTGCTGTATAAGGGGCTCTTTCCACTTTACCACCATATCGTTGTAGAGCATTGAGCTGACATCTGTCTTTGATATCTCCTTTCTGAATTGAGGAGATCGAAGAAGAGTCAATATGTGTAGACAGTTTGGGTAGCTAATGATGTTTCAGGTATGCAAGTTAGTAGTGGTTCATGATAACATGGAAAACATAGTAATCAACAGCACCAAAAAGACACTTACATTAGTTGCTTGGCATAGTCTGGTTGTCTCCAGTACTCAAGGTATTCAAGATAATTGAGAAACTTTTCATCTTCCAAATGTCCCGTTTGAGCTAGGTAGGTGAGATATTGCATATTGGCCAACGATTGAACGAACTATACCGTTTTGAAAAGAATTCGTTGTTTGAAGGTTAGTATGTTGTCATTGACATAAGCAGGGGTGGGTGTGAGACAGAAATGGCTTGACACTTACCTCAAGTTCGATCTCCCATCTTGTGGGCAAGTCCTCGGCAGCAATGTTCATTCTATCGGGGCGTGTTGCGTAAGTGGCAAAGTATAACCAAACAGTTCGTGCCAAGGTTAACCGATTCAAAAGCTTGCTACCGTCAGCGACATCATCGAGCTGGCAAGCTCACTAGAAGGATCTATTTGAGATGAACAACACGTCTTGAAAGTTTGAACACAACAGCTCTCACCTCACTGTGCAGCGACACCCACGCAGGGAGCAGAGCGGCGCTCTGCGGTGGATGGCAACAGCGTATAAGTTACTGACTTTGCTCTTCCTCTTGCCACAATCCCTTGATTTGTCGATTGCATCAGCATGAGTAGAGAATAGCATTTGGATCCAGTATAAGTCATAGATAACAATGAACAAGAACAGAGAAGAGTTGCCGGTGCTGCCTCTCAATGCTACCACCCATGATGATCCGCCATATAGCAATCATAGGATAGGTAATGACTTGAAGAGACTAGATACAGAATTATCGTTGGTCTCTCAAAAGACACATATTTCAAAGACGAAGCTACTCGTAGCTTCAATATACCCATGTGTGATAGTTCTAGGCCAACTGTTCATTATCTTTTCGCCAAAGGAAACTTCACACAACTACTTCACATCAAAGAGAAACTGGCTGAATGTTCTTTTCGTCAAGATTGGCTGGTTTTGGACATGTGTTGCGTATGCATTGCTTGTTATCAATGTTTTATTAACAGTTCAATTTAGAAACGACTCGGAAAGGAAGATACGAATCCTTGCTAGTCTCAAGAGATTCGTTATTGTCACCACCTGTTGGTATCTCTTCAGCCAGTGGTGTTTTGGAATACCCATCATGGACAGAATATTCGTTCTTACTGGTGGAGGATGCTACAACATTCCTTCGACTACTGGTTCAAAGCATGCTTTGTTTGACAACTTTGACTTGATGACCAGTAGTCCTGATGTTGACGGTTTGAGGTGGTCAATCCGGGCTGTCAAGAATGGTATGAAGTATTATTTCTCAAATGGTATTGATTCTAAGACCTGCAGAACATTACACGGAAAATGGCACGGTGGTCATGATCCTTCGGGTCATATCTTTCTACTAAGCACGAGCTCTATGTTTTTGATATTTGAGTGTGCTGGTTTCTATACATTTGATGATTTGTCAAAACAGTGGAAGAGATTTCTTGAGGTTATGCGTTCTAGACGTCTTGCCAGCCATGATGGAACGATGAGCTACTGGGGGTACATTTTTCTCCTACTGGAAACTCCGTTGGTCTCATTGATAATCTTGTTGGCTTTATGGTTTTGGATGTTGTTGATGACCTCCATTTATTTCCACTCCCTACCGGAGAAGCTGTTTGGCTTATTTTTTAGTTATATAACTCTCGGTTTGTCTTCTCTAGGACCGTCATGATTCTGCGAGAACCAACACAGATCAGTGGTTATTTATTATCGTGTATTCACTTCGCTTCTCACTACTGTATACAAGGATTTCATATATAATTAGCGCGTTTCAGCGTTTGAATTTGTGATAACCACTTCATCTACCACCTCATCTACCACTTCATAAATAACCAAAATGCTAGAAAATATTCATGATCTGAGCTTAAGTTTAACATGCCTCTCAGACAGGCATCGGTTTCCCAACCCTCCAGGCCCCGATAGGTAAGCTCTGCAAATGAATCACAGTCTTCTTAATCCATCCATAGTACAATGCCAAACCCAGAACAATACATAAAAGATTTGTGTTGTAGTACCCATCGGCAATTATCTTGCAGGTACCACCATTTGCAGCACATTGCGATTTCAAGTTAGAAGAGTAACAGTTGAAAAAAGGCTCGTTTATGAATGGATTGGCAATTTTTGAGGTGGCAAGTTCAGCATCCACAGGAAGACATTCTGCACTGGTGAGTCTATCAATCAGATACAACACAATGATCTTAGGCCACTGGCCACCCAAGTTCGAGAGTGTGTTCAACGTTGTCATGTACGTTCCACCGATCAATGGGTCCGCAATCTGTGTATGGAAGGCACATATGGAAACAAACTGAACTGTTGACATGAAAGAACCGAGCAAGTGTTGAAATATGACAAACAGGAAGTAGCTAGTTGTCACATGGCCATTCTTTGGGAAGAACCAAACCAACATCTGCCCAAGCATTGCAGCGGCAACTCTTCCGAGGTATGCGTACATCCATGGCTTTAGTGGCTCGTCCCCAGTTGACCATCTGGCAGAATAATATCCAAATATGATTTCGAATGGGAAGTCGATCAACACAGTGATCGCCAAGTCTTCTCTCGAGAAGCCCTTATCCAACAATTTCAAATTTGTGGCTGCCTCGTTTGCCTGGAACGCAATCTTTGAAATCAAGTGGACAATGATAAACAACTTGACGTTTCTTAGCTTGACAACGTTCCACATCTTGTGATAAACGTCCATTAAGGCAGCTCTTGTAGAGACAGCGTTGGTGACATATGGTGTGTGGCTGTGGCCTGGATTGTTCACAGATCCGAGATCCCTCCTTTCATAATCCATCAGTTCAATATCTGGTGACTCGTTCTCCGCTTTTATCTTGTCATGATTCAAAGGATCCTCAGGAATGAAGACAGCAATAAAAACTGTAACTGTGAGATACATCCATCCCCAAAAAGTCATATACTGTCCTAGACTTAACACACCATACTCACTTGGGACCTTTCTCAAGTAAGAATTAGCAAATTCAGGAGAGTTGAATGCCAAAAACACTGTAAAACTCATGAAATAACCGGTATTTAGACCGATCGTTTGAGCAGTTGATGCATAACTCAAAGCCTCCTTCGAAAGGATAGTCAATGCCCATCCATCAACAGAGATATCTTGAGTCGCACAGAGTAAGATCAAAAAGAAAAACGTGTATGTCAAACTGTACAAGTTATCGTTCAAGTTGTCCATCAATTTGTCAATGACAGTACCCAAAAATAACAACGTGAACCCAGAAACAGTCTGCACGGGTATAATCCAAGACCGTCTGCGCCCCACTCTTTTGAAGAAGATAGAGTCAACTATAGGGGACCAAAGCAACTTCAATGAGTATGGATATGAGGCGAGAGTGAAGATACCGACTTGAGAGTACGATAAATCTCCAGACTTCAAAAGGAAAGGAACCGAGCCAAATGCAAGACCAATCGGCACACCTTGAATAAGGTATAGTAGCACAAGAAGGAAGAATCTTGGTCTGTCTTGCCTGGGTAAATTTCCATCTCCCTTTTTCTTGGTTTGGTATTCATGGTCATCAACCTTTTCATATGCATTTGAACGCGGTGCCGGCGAAGCAGCTGCTGATCTCTTCATGTTGGCGTATGGAGAAAGAAGCGTGGCAGAAGAGGGAGACAATGTACGCTGCTGCTGTTGCTGTTGTTGTGATAGATCGGACTGTGGCCTTGGTGATGATATACTCGAGTTTGAATGAGATAGCGAGACTGATTCGTCGTGTCTTCGAAGCGAGTTTCCGTAGATTGGATGCTGGCCATCCACTGGTGATCCTGATGACATAATTTGATACCGATCTTGAGGCAACCAAAGAGGGTAGTAGTTTTTTTATCCAATTGAAGAATGGTGGTTCTGGTTATAAGATTATGGGCACAATCGAAGTGTGATCTGATCTTTCGAGCAAATCTTGACGTGTTGCTTACGCAGGTGATTCTGAGGCGTACCGCCCGATAGGAACAGGAGACGCGGGGGTACTCACCGTGCACGGGTGGTTACTTCTGGAAGCAAGCAACTTTTGCAGTGTGCTTTGATTGAAACCAATTTTACCAGTGTAAGGGACTACTTTCTCAGATATAATTAGCAATTAATAATGTACAGTTTCTATTAGTTGGAATGGGACTGTTATAGCGTGTCTTAGAGTTAGTGGCGAGCAGGCTCGTAGCTTTCACTGAATGGTCTCGTCGTATGAAAAGGAGAGAGAGACAGAGAGAGAGGTTCTGTGTGGTACCTTAGTTTCCTATGGATGTGTGTGAATCTTAACCTTTGTATCAGTCAGCCAGTTTTCTACTTCCTTTGCTTCTTAGAAGATCTCCCCGTATCCGATTCATCCTCAATGTCTTCCTCTTCAAGACTCTCGCTTCCTGCGTTTTGCGGCTCCTCTATCACCAGTTTGCTGACGTACTCATCCACAAATTGAAGCACTTTCAACTTGAGATCGTCATTGTCGACAACTATCACAACCATACCGTCCGATCCAACGTCATACTTGATGAATTGCTCATTGGGGTAGGCTATATTCTTATCAAACTCATCAAAAAATTCATTTATCCTGGAAAACGTCTGTATTCCGCTCAGCATTCTCTCCTCCGTTTGTGACTGATCAACGCTTATCTCATTACTACCACTGCCATCTCTCTGGTTGAACTTCTGTGTGAGAAGAACTATTCTGAATTCATGGTCGATCTCGTCAACCTCGGGCTGATGCTCGTTGAACTGGAGAAGCTCCTCGTCAGATGTGGACATTTTTGTATGTGTTCGTGTAGTTTAAAGCAGTACAGTCTCAAGCAGTAGTCAATTACTGTCCTTGGATTTCATACGAGTAGTCAATACTGTCAACCAACCTGGAGCAATGAGTAGTTGTTGCTCCTCTTTCCTTCAATTTGCTGACAAGTTTCAAGGTCTTTTCACAGGAAACCAAAAAACATTTTTTTTCTGATTGAGCCTCTTGCCAAAAGCGGTGTAGAGGTTTTACAGCTTCAAAACTTTTTTTAAACACTGCCTTGGTTTAGGACGCGACAGGGAATCACTTCAGTACCACGCGTCGATCGGTCACCACAACTTGATGTTTGCTTGAATCAAATGGCAAGACAACTGTTCAATAATACACTTCGGTAGGTATTGAAGTTGCTTGTCAATCAATCCGACACAGTTCCAGCTTGAAACCACTTTTAATCACAAAAATGACGTTATCAGAAGAGCCAGCATTGGCACAACAGCAAGATCCAGGGACCAACCAAGAGCCATCTTCTCAAGTACCATCCTCATCACAACAGAATCAGCTGCATAGCTCTCTCCATGAGCAGCCAACGGCAAGAACGAAAGCATTGAAGGCAGAACTTCAAAGGCTAAATCAGTTGAACGAAACATTGACACAGACAAGCCTGTCAATAAGAGAGTCAACCACATACATTGCAGAGATTCAGGGTGCAACGACAAGTTCAAACGAACTGATCGATATCTGGTCCAAGATTCTTTCACAGAACAAGCACACAAGGGATCTGCTCAGCAAGGGGGATGAGGAAAATCGGATGAAATGGGGTGGAGCGACGCTGCACACACTACTAGTCGAAGATAAGACTAAGGAGGTGGAGAAATTGACGGAGGAGTATCTCTGGTTGGTGAAGGAAAAGAAAGAGTGGAGTAGTAACAATGTCCCTCCTTCTACTATATCCGTTGGTGGGGAAAGGAAACGAAGAGGCTCTTCAACCACTGGCAATGGCACTAGTACGAGGAGAACCAGGAGGCCTTGAAAATGTTGGATTTCCAGGTTGGCTTACTGGATGAGATACCACCGCTTATGATTTATCGTTTTTTTGTCGCTCAAAATAATTACAAGGTTTTTCGAAAAGAGAAGTGTAACACGTAGGAATCAAGTAGGGACTGTTCAAAAGCTCAAATCAAGCAGAGAGAGTAAAGGTACCGGATACGAATGTAAACAGGCAAATTATAAAACAAGGTTCAGTAAAGTAAGAAACACAAGGAGCAAGGACATAATCAAAAAAAAAAGAAAAACAAGAGAAGGGTGGGCGAATCATCAAAGTGAAGCACTATAAAAAAAAGGGGATTCAAGCTTCCTTAACAATCTTACAGATCAAATCACCGGCATCGACAGAATCGTTCTCCTTGATAATTATTTCACCAACCTTACCAGAGACAGGAGCCGAGATGACCATCTCCATCTTCATGGCACTCAAGACACATAGAGGATCACCCTTCTTCACCTCGGTACCAGTATGAACCCTAGTTTCAACAACAACACCGGCCATTGGAGCACCAACTTCGTTAGGGTTATGGGCATCTGCCTTAGGTCTAGTGATGGTCTCAATAGCTGAATTCTTATCGTCAACGGTGACCTTTCTCATCTCACCGTTCAGCTCAAAGTACACCTCTCTGGTACCTGTCTGTGGGGAAAGATCACCGATTGCCATCACCTTGATGATCAAGGTCTTACCCTTCTCAATCTCAACCTGAATCTCCTCGTTCAACGCTGGTGGTTGCAAGAAGAATCTTGTTGGCAAGACACTCAAATCACCATACTTCTCCTGAATCTTCTTGTAGGTCTCAAAGACCTTTGGATACATGTTGTAAGAGGCAACGTCATATTCGCTGATGGTTGGTCCAAACCTCGACTTCAAATCCTCCCTGATCTTTGGAAGGTCGAACGGTTCCAACTCCAATCCTGGTCTACAGGTCAACTTTCTTCTCTTTCCAGAGATGATGTTTGTTCTTAGCGGTTCAGGGAATCCACCGTATGGAGTACCCATCAAACCTTCAAAGAAGTCTAGCACGGAATCTGGGAAGTCAAGCTCAGAGGCCAACCTTTCAATGTCTTCCGGAGTCAACTTGTTGGAAACCATGAATTGGGCCAAATCACCAACAACCTTTGAAGTTGGAGTAACCTTGACAATGTCACCCAACAAGGCATTGGCAGCCTCGTATGCCTTCTTCGTCTCCAGCCACTGTTCACCTAGACCAACCTGTTGGGCCTGGAACAATAGATTGGTCAACTGACCACCTGGGATTTCGTGGTTGTAAACCTCTGGATCTGGTCCTTTCAAGTCAGCTTCGAAACAGGAGTACAACAATCTCATCTCAGCCCAGTATGCATCGATCTCTCTTGCCTGCTCCTCGTTGATACCGGTGTTGATCTCACGGTCCATTGCGGCAATGAAGGCACTCATTGAAGGTTGTGAGGTTAGACCGGACATCGAGTTGACTGCACAGTCCACCACATCGGCACCGGCCAATGCACAGGCAACGTAGGTGGTGACACCGGTACCTGCAGAGTCGTGCGTGTGGACATGGATTGGAAGCGAAGGATAACGCTTTCTGATGCTACCAACCAACATTCTTGCTGCAGAGGGCTTCAAAGTACCAGCCATATCCTTGATACCCAAAAGATGGGTACCCATCTCGACAATCTTATCAACAGTCTCTAGGTAGTACTTCAAGTTGTACTTCTTTCCAGGCTTGAGCATGTCACCGGAGTAACAAACGGTGGCCTCGACAACACCTCCAGCCTTCTTGACGGCATCGACACCCACCTTCAACTGTTCAAGATCGTTCAAGGCATCAAAGACTCTGAAGATATCGACACCGGCATCCTTTGCCTGCTGGACGAAATGATCGATGGCATTGTCAGGCAACGAGGAGTAGGCAACACCGTTGGCACCTCTTAGCAACATCTGGAACGGAATGTTAGGAACGGCCTTTCTCAGCTTTCTCAATCTCTCCCATGGATCCTCATGGAGGAACCTCATGGAAACGTCAAAGGTTGCACCACCCCAACATTCCAATGCGAAGGCGTATCTGAAGGCATGGGCTGTTGTTGGAGCAATGTTCAGCAAATCGATTGTTCTAACTCTTGTTGCAAGCAAAGACTGGTGGGCATCTCTCCAGGTGGTATCCATGATCATGCAACCGTCAAAGGCTCTGATTTGGTTAGCAAACTGTTCAGGCCCGTTCTCCAAGAGATACTCTCTGAAGGATTCAGGAGGTGGACTGGAAACGTCGATCTCCCAACCGTTGACATCGTGGATTGCAGGCACTTGGGCTTCGATCTTCAACTTTGGAACTCCGTTCTGACCCTTGATGGAGGAACCATTGACACACAGATCTGCCAAGTAGGACAACAGCTTCTGTGCTCTGTTTTTGGACGAGACCATTTCGAACAAGGATGGAGTATCGTCGATGAAGGTTGTCCAACAGTTACCGGCAATGAAGGTTGGATGAGTGAGTAGAGCCAACAAGAACGGGATGTTTGTCTTGACACCTCTGATTCTAAACTCAACCAAGGATCTGATCATCTTTCTTCTTGCAATTTCGTAGTTTGAGCCAGAGGTTGAGCATTTGACCAACATGGAATCGTAGTGTGGGGAGATGATGGCACCGGCAAACCCGTTACCACCGTCCAATCTGACACCGTTACCACCTGCGGATCTGTAAACCTCAATCTTACCCGTATCCGGTTGGAAGTTTTTGGAAGGATCTTCGGTGGTGATTCTACACTGGATGGCAAAGCCTCTAGTTGTGATCTTGTCCTGCAGTAGGCCCAACTGTTCCAAGGAGGCACCTGCGGCGATTTGGATCTGGGCAGCAACGATATCGACACCGGTGATCTCTTCGGTGATGGTGTGTTCCACCTGGATTCTAGGGTTGATCTCGATGAAGTAGTGCCTGTTCTGTTCGTCAACCAAGAACTCCGCAGTACCTGCGTTTCTGTACTTTGCGTCGGTGGCAAGCTTGACGGCATCGGTCAAGATGGCGTCCCTGACGCTGATTGGAAGGGTCTTTGCAGGGGCAATCTCGACAACCTTCTGGTGCCTTCTCTGAACGGAACAGTCTCTTTCGAACAAGTGGATAACGTTACCGTAGTTGTCTGCTAGTAGCTGGACCTCGATGTGCTTTGGCTTGTCCAAGAATCTTTCGATGAAACAGGTACCGTTACCAAAGGCCGACTTGGCCTCTGAGGTTGCTCTGCTAAAGGCGTCGCCAATGTCGTCTCCTTCTCTAACGACTCTCATACCTCTACCACCACCACCAAAGGCAGCCTTGATGATGACCGGGTATCCGTACTTATTGACAAACTCTTGTGCCTCTTCCACGGTTTCGATCGGACCGTCGGTACCAGGAACAACGGGAACGTTGTTCTTGATGGCCAAGTTTCTGGCACTCACCTTGTCACCAACGGCATCGATGACGGAGTGGGAAGGACCAACCCAGATCATACCGCTCTCTTCAACCTTCTTTGCAAACTCAGAGTTTTCAGAGAGGAAACCGTAACCAGGATGGATCATGGAAACGCCGTGCTCGTGTGCAATCTTGATGATTTCGTCGATCTGGAGATAGGCCTGAACGGGGGAGAATTGGCCTCTTGTTCCAATCACGTATGCCTCGTCTGCTTTTAGCCTGTGCATGGACAATCTATCCTCGTGGGAATAGATGGCCACTGTTTGCATGGACAACTCATGGGCACTTCTAAAGATTCTGATTGGGATTTCACCTCTGTTTGCAACCAGGATCTTGTTTGCATTCGAAAGGATTTCCGATTCCTTTCTCAGCTTGTGCAAGGAGGAATGGTCTTCGACACTTGTCATAGTTTATTCTGTTGACTTCTGATTCTATTACCGAAGGGGAACTTTTGTCAATCTGGTTGTTGGATAGTCGACGATGACGATGTACTCTTTGTGCGGGGGGAAGGGGGGAGATGAGGACGAGCAGCAAAGTATCTCAGTGATTATGAGTAAGAACGATCAAACGTGACTTGTTAGAAGATCAATTGAGTATAACAGGAAGGGATTAAAGATATCTGAGCAACTGGATGTGTATATAAACAAACGAATGAGGATTGTAGGAATGTCAATCTATTCAGTGCAAGTGTTTGATTAGATGGGGAACCGTTCAATTGTGCAACGCAAAGTATAAACCTCACACTGTGTGTCCTGCCAGCAGCCCGTTGCCGGCTGGAGGGGCGGGGCCGTGGTGACTCATTGGGGGGGAAGGGGGGAGATTTCCTTGCAGCCGCGTGCCGCCTGCAATCTGCCGTCTCTGGCGCCAGATCCGCGCGAGGAACCGCCGGAAAATGAAATTTTTGCAGGGATGGCTGATGCTTTGGGATGACCCCAGAGAAGCAATTGGGGAGTGTTGCTGCTTTTGCTTACCACTTTTCAACTCCGAAGAGCACCCTTTGGACGAACGAACGAACGAACGGTGCAATCAGACCTCCTCCGGTGTGCAATGTTTCACCGGGCAGACACACCGTGGGATGGGGATGGGACGATGGAGAGAGTCACTTCTCAAGACTTTCACAATACGCCGTCTGTGGATGTGATTGTGATGGCCACAATGGAGGAGGTCATGACTGGCTGCAGAGCTGCAACTGAATCACCTCCACCCAATTTTGACGACGACGACAACCGTTGACGGGCCGTTGTTTGGTCAAAGCTATCTGTGGGCATCTAACTATTACCTATGCATCTCTGAATTTTTCACTTTTGAATTTTCTCATCAGTCATTCCAACACTGCCAACAAACCTCTTCTATTGCCACACCCTGTAGATCCATTGAAAAGTAACTCTAGTCTTGGCGCTCTGGCAGCACATGCACCACCACTGACGTCGTTCCAATGGCACTACCGGTTGCCTCTGGTCTAGGCTGTTCTGCCTACCATAGGCTCTCTCTCTTTCCATAATTCTATCGTCAAAAGGTCACGGCAACGGCTAACAGATATTGCTCTGGAATCTTGGCTGTGCCAGGTACAAGGGCAGTGGATTAGAATAAAATACATCAGCGTGCAGCTTGATTCAAACGAAATAACAATATACTGGTACGTAAAAACAAACACTTTGGACATCCTTCAGACGGACAACTTGCTCTCCTCCTCGTTGATCATCTCCTGGTATGGTGCAAGAGCCTTAGCAACGGTCACCTTGACAAACTTCTCCGTCTGTTGAGGAGCCCTTCCAATGAAGGTGGACGGATCCAACAACTGGTCCAACTTGTCCCAGACAGGCTTGAAGTACTCGGTGCTCTTGATCCTCTCTATCAAATCGTTATCTCCACCCTGCTGCTTGACAACATCGGACGCTTGGTGTGACAACACTCTGATCTCCTCATGACAGTCCTGCCTCGAACCTCCAAGCTCAACCATGGCCATGATCACATTCTCGGTGGCCATGAATGGCAATTCGGACATGATTCTTCTCTCGATGACCTTTGGATACACAACCAGACCAGACGTGATGTTCAACAAGGTGGCAAGTAGAATGTCGGCAGTTAGAAAGGCCTCAGGAATAGAGATTCTTCTGATGGCACTGTCATCCAAGGTTCTCTCAAACCACTGGACAGAGGCAGTCTGGAAGGCATCCTGGTACAACGAACCCAAGTGTCTCGACAACGAACACACCCTCTCGGACCTCATTGGGTTTCTCTTGTAGGCCATGGCACTCGATCCAATCTGGGACTTCTCAAATGGCTCTTCGATCTCCTTCAAGTTGGCCAAGAGTCTGATGTCGGTAGCCATCTTGTGGCACGTGGCACCAAGCGAGGACAACGGATGCAACGCATCAACATCGATCTTTCTGGAGTAGGTCTGTCCAGTACATGGGTAGGCGTAATCAAAACCTAACAATTCGACAACTTTGTCGTCCAATGCTTCAACCTTATCATGATCACCATGGAACAAGGATAAGAACGAACCTTGGGTTCCAGTGGTACCTTTGACTCCTCTCAATCCCAAATCGTCCCTTGCCCTTTGCATGTTTCTCAAGTCCCATAGTAACTCCTGTAGCCATAACGTGGCCCTCTTACCAACAGTGGTCAACTGAGCAGGCTGGAAGTGTGTCCATCCCAAAACTGGCATGTCCTTGTACTGCATGGCAAAGTCGGAAAGCCTCTTGATGACATTGACCAACTTTGGAATCAAAACGTCATAGGCATCCCTTAGAAAGATCAAGTCGGCATTGTCCGTAACGTAACAGGAGGTGGCACCAAGATGGATGATACCAGCAGCTGCAGGACACGTCTCTCCAAAGACATGGACATGGGCCATCACATCGTGACGAACCTTGGCCTCTTCAACTTTGGAAAGTTCAATCTCCTCGTCGGTAATGACTAGATGTTTTGACATCTGTTCGATTGCCTCATCGGTGATGATTGTCAAGCCAAGGGATTGCTCTGCAATGGCTAGGTTGTACCAGAGCTTTCTCCATGTCGAGAATCTGTTTCTGAGGGAAAAGATCTGGGACATCTCCTTCGAAGCATATCTCGAGGATAGTGGGGTAGAATAGGCGTCGTTGGACATTATGAAGATCTGTTGTTGACTGGTGAAATGTGTAGAGCAATGGTCAATTGGAGAACCCAGTAGTATAGATCAAAGAAGGAACAATTGTAAACCTGTTATGCCTGAAACCATGGGGTATTTATTTTGTTGCATTAAAGACTTCTCTCCTTCTTCATTTCATCCCTTTTGGCCAATTCCTCAGATAAATTATTTTTCACTGCGGGAGAAGTCACAGAGGGGCGGCAGGAAGGAGTCATGGCTGTGCTTTTGTAGTTGCACAGCCCTAACGACACAGCCGTGGTTTTATGCTCCCCGAGATGAAAAATAATTTCGTAGTCTTGGGGAGAAAAGACACTTGATCCTTTGATGGTCTACAACAGGATTAACAACACTGGGTACAGCGGAACATCACAATCAAAGTCAAAGGTTTGAATAACTAGAGACACACAAGCACCATGTTTAAGATCCAAGGTGCAACCCTGAATGCTTTTCTTCGACAGAGTCTAAAGACCAAGAGACCATTCTCATCATCCCATCTGGCGTTGAAGAGGGACACTGGTAACCAGTACGACGACAACAACAATGGCTTATCCATACCCGACAATGCACCAACGCTCCAGGAAAATGCAGAATGGTTGGACTCCTTGGCCAAGGATGAATCCGTCCCAGAGGTTGAATTTGAAGAGTTGGAACGCATCCCCATAGAAACGTACGAGATAAAGGACAAATCGGACCTTGATTCAAAGGCAACAAACCCCAAATATGTCAATTTGAAACTTCCCAAGGTTAAAAAGACGTATGGAATAATAGATCACCCGGTGAGACCGTGCACGGTTTCAAACTCATTCTTCACAATCAGTGTCCCTGCTTCGGACTACTTCATAGCATCATCCCCATTCTCAAGTCTTCCGAATAAGAAGAGACCAAAGGCTGATACCTCGCAACCATTCTCGGACCTACGTGTTGTCAAATTGAAATCGGGATCAGGCGGTAATGGTAACGTTTCATTTTTCAGAGATGCAAGTGTAGCCCAAGGTCCACCCGATGGTGGAGACGGTGGTAATGGTGGTAACGTTTATGTCATGGCTGTCTCTGGAATGAGTTCCTTGCATGTGTTGAAACCGAAATATGCTGCACAAAACGGGTTAGCCGGTCAGGCTGGCCAGTTGGATGGTAAAAATGGTAACGATGTGTATATCACCGTTCCTGTGGGAACCCATATCAGATGGTGCCCAGAACCGAAGGAGATCAGATCCATCTTGAAAGATCACGATGAAAAAGTGTTTCATGTGAAAACTGTTGGTGAGACTGAGTTTGACCTTGTTCCAAAGTTTATTCAGTTCTTTAGGCATTGTCATGATATTGGTAAAGGTTGGTTGTTCAAGGAGAAGGACGAAGAGTATCATGCGGCAAGACAGTACTTTATCGATTTGAACGAAAAAGTGAAAAAGTTTGACAGGCAGAGAAAATACGACGAACTAGTTACGGATATCTTTCCAATTGATGGTATCGATTTCCCAGAAGCTACAAAGGATCCTGTGCTTATATTGAAAGGTGGTAAAGGTGGTATGGGTAACATGCACTTCCTTACATCGGACATTAGAAACCCTAGATTCGCAAAAGTTGGCAGACAGGGACTGGAGGCAAACTTTATCTTTGAGTTGAAGCTCTTGGCTGATCTAGGATTGGTTGGATTGCCAAATGCAGGAAAATCAACGCTGCTAAGAGCCATCTCAAACGCCAGACCAAGAGTTGGGCATTGGGAGTTCACTACATTACAGCCTAGTATTGGAACCATTCCATTGAGAATCGATCAACCTCCATTCACCGTTGCTGATATTCCCGGAATTGTGAAAGGTGCCAAGGAAAACAGAGGCATGGGACTCAACTTCCTAAGACACGTTGAAAGATCTGGTGGTCTCGTGTTTGTGATATCGCTGGGTTCGAAGGACCCAATAGACGATTTGGAAGTGTTGCTCGGTGAGATGGGTGAGGAAAGGATGAAGAAGAAGAATGTGTTGATCGTTGCCACAAAGGCCGATCTGGAAGGATCTTTTGACAAGTTCCAGCTGTTGAAAGACTATGCCGGTCCTAAGAATTGGAAATGTGTTCCCTGTTGTGCCATGCAGAAGGAGAATGTCGAAAGAGTGATAGAACTAATGGCTGAGTGTTCAGGAAAGATGATCAATTGAGCGTACTGTACATAAAAGTTGGACTATGTCCTGGGTATATATTGAAACGGGCAAAATGAAGATAAAATAAAAAAGCATGGGTCGTCTAATAACTGGATATTCCGAATGAGGCAGACAACTCGTCGTACAAACCAAGAAGCGAAGGAGAATCAACTTCACCGTAATAAATCAAGGCGTCCATCAAGTCCTTCAACTTCGAATCAAAACGGTCTTGATAGTTCTTCAACGTATCAGCTAACTTCCTCATTCTCAAAACATTCTTCTCAGGGTCAAACTCTGACACACTTGGAAGATTGGCATGATTAGCATCGTAACAATCCTTATCCATGAGTATCAGAGTCTTTCGCAAAGACATTAGAAAGTTGTGGTACAAGAGTATGATAGCAAAGATCTGGTTCATCACTTGAACAAGATTCACTTTGGTCAGCAACGACTCTGTCAAAATTGCACCCAATAATGATTTGGTAGCACTGAACAAGGTTTCAAGATCAATCAATTCATCAGTACCCATTGTAGTAAAAATCTTTTCCACTTGTAACCAGTTGGACTGTATCACATTGAAGTTGAGATAAAACATATAAGATTTGATGAAGGCACGCATCCTGGTGTGTATCACTCTTGCCTTCCTTAACCACATATGCATTTCTTTACTCTGGAACTTCCATGTCCAAAACTTTTGGAATGAGATCTCTTTCCATGACTGTTCTAACGACTTCTCGACAAACTTTATATACATGAGGTTCCTTGATATTAGCTGATACTCAAACATTTGTGACCTCGTGATTATCAAGTTGATCGGAAAGGGAATTTCTAAGTCAAGTGCAAAATGATGGGAAGAGTATTCATCAATCTTGGTGTTGGTTGAAACACTGCTGCCTTTCCTATTATTGTTTGCCTCCAGATTAGTGTTCAATATCTGCTTCAAGGAGTCAAAGTTGGAAGAAGAAAACACTTCTTCTGCATCCGTAGCTTGTGCACTCAAAATCAGTCTCAGCTCGTTGACAAGGCTATGGTTCGAAATCGTCACATTCACTAAACTGTATATTAATCTTCTGCTCTTTGAAGCTGCAGATTTTGCCTGTTTGTTACTGTCTCGCACAAAGCAGGCTTCAAATTGTTTGGATATTGAAGTCAACGACAACTGGTCCGGATGTTTCCTTAGTTCGCTGGATGTAATATCCAAGAAATCATTAAAGTCATGATTATTCTGAAGTAAGAAGTATTTGTTTAACCCTCCCAGAAATTCGTCGACATGGTATCCATCGAGCAATAGCTTCATGATAGATCTGTTCGCCCTCATATACGAAGCATCTATTTTAATATCAAGGTCCAAGTCTTGCAGTGTTTGAATTGAAACCTGTTCGGCAGGCTCCAATGACTCAGCATCAATGCCGCATTCCTTCAACACATTCAAGTATTTCCCAGTGAGAATGATCTTCCTTTGAATGCTCGCAGAGCTAAACTGTTGCAACAACCCTTCACTTCTGATTGTAAATTTCTCAGCCCAGTAGGTTTCGGACAACTGGGAAGCATCATTGTTTGGGGTCTGGTCGATCAAAAATTCATCATATGGATCGCTTATAACTCCTGTGGACAGCCATATGTTCAAAGACGATATGTAACTCACTGATACACTGTTGAATAATTTCAGCAAGATACTGTAAGCCAAAACATTACCTCTGTAGTGGTTCATGCTTGCTTGAATCATACAAAGAACAAGACCACCTTTAGCGAATTGACTATTGCTATTGTCTGTCGACACACCATCCAAGGTGCCAGTGTAATGGTCGTTCTTCAATGAGTTCAAAACACTTTCAAATCTCATATTATCCATATGGAAATAATCTAATCTTGTTTCGTTTTCTTTGTTAACCTTATGCACCACTTCATGGAGAAGTGTCAGCTCTAACGAGATATTGGCACTCAAGTCCTGTTCGAGCAAAGTTAATGAATATTCTGGGTTTGTGTGGTACTGATGCTCCGCCTCTACTAGAAACATTTCAAATTTTTTCAACAGAGTTCTGATTTCCGAGCAAAGATTCTGTATCGTTGTACCATAAATGGTATCGTCATAGAACTCAGCAAATGATTCTAGAGAGATGTAGTACTTTCCAAGTTTGTTAATTCTCTTCGTTATGTCTTTCAGACTCGGGTCTAGGTGCTTGCTAATGACAAAGTCAGGACCCGCTAATCTATCAGATAGCTTTTCAATGTTATAGTTCTCTGTATATCTGATGTAAAAGCCTTCAAGACCAACTAGGACGCTAAGAAGATCCTGAAAGATAACCGCCTCTTGATCTCTCAATGAGTCCATCTGATCTATTGGATATCTCTTTGGTCTGATAGTATTGCTGCAGTTCTTGTGTGTTGGGTGGTACTTAACAAAGCGGCCAACCATCTTTGTGGTCTCATCTTTACCTAGCAGGCAAACAGCGTCAGATAAGTAAGACTGTATTATAGCAGATATGCATGGATGAGTTAGTCGATAATGTCTTGCTCGAGTTGAACAGTGATAGGAATACTTACCATTACACTGGTTTAGATAACTGATGAAATGTTTTGATGAGACACTGAACAATCTCCTAGCTGATTGGTTTATTACTTTTAAGAAGAGAACAAATGTAATAAGATAAGTGGATGGATATAGAACCAAGAAAAGCGATAACAGTGAAGATACTACTCTCATTCAGTACAAAAAGGTAAACAGTAATGTGCCACAGATGATCCATCGACTTTCGTGTTCAGGCTCCAACTTCGCCACTAATGTATCAGCCACATATACCTTGAAACAAATTCATGCGCCACACCAGTAAAAAAATTATTTTTCAACTTTATTTTTTTCTCCTCCTTCGCTATGGAAAATTTTCAGATTTGATCCTTTTTAAAAAGGGATTGGAAGGAAAAAGGTTACCACTCATATCTATAAGAATTTCCTAAATATACAAATTACCAGAATATAACCACACATCATGGCTAAAAAGAGAAGAGCAGCAATCTTACCAACAAACATTGCACTACTACAGAACTTGGTTCGTCGTGATCCAGAATCATATCACGAAGAGTTCTTACAACAGTATTCCCACTATGAATCCCTGAGGGACATTTTCCTATTGAACCCATCTGCCCATGATGGTGAAGAGTTTGCTGAGCTTATCGGCTTTATGTCTGCAGTTTGTTCTTGCTATCCAAAAGAGACTGCCAATTTTCCCGAAGAATTGAAGATGATCTTGACTAACAGCCATAGAGACTTGACTCCTGACTTGAGAGAGAAGATAATACAGTGTCTTGTTATGCTAAGGAATAAGGATGTCATCTCCGCAGAGTTTTTGATTCAGACTATCTTCCCATTACTCTCAGCCTACGGTTCTAAGGTGGAAGGAAATGCAGGTTTACACGCCAAGGCTTTAAGAAAGCAGATATACAGTTCATTGATCTCATTGCTAAAGACATGCAACACGGGAGCCAAAAATCAAAAGTTGAACAGATCAACACAGGCGCTATTGTTTAACTTACTTGATCAAAAGGATGGTAATGGTCTTTGGTCCACGAAGTTGACCAGAGAATTGTGGAAAAGAGGTATCTGGGATGACTCCAGAACTGTTGAAATCATGACCCAGGCTTGCCTTCACCCTGAAGTGAAAGTTGTGGTTGCTGGTGTTAAGTTCTTCCTTGGTGCTGATAAGGAAAGAGAAGATGCATTTGCGGAGGAATCTTCAGATGATGAGGAAATGGATCCAGCTTCTATCAGACACAAAATGCAGATCAACAAGAAGAGTGGAAGGAGAGAGAAGAAATTGGTGGGAGCATTGAAATTGATGAAAAAGAAGAACAACAAACAGGAGGTCACATATTTGAACTTTTCCGCCATCCAGCTGTTGAGAGACCCTCAACAGTTCGCAGAAGACTTGTACGATCAACATCTTGCCGGTAAGAATTCCAACAAGTTTGATATCGAACAAAAGATCGCAATAATGAACTTGGTTTCCAGACTAATCGGTACTCACAAATTGACAGTGCTGGGTATATATTCCTTCTTCTTGAAGTTCCTGACTCCAAAGCAACCTCACGTTACACAGATCATGGCTGCCGCCGCTCAAGCATCCCACGATCTAGTTCCACCTGAATCCATCAACATGGTTGTGCGTAAGATTGCAGATGAGTTTGTTTCCGATGGTGTGGCTGCTGAAGTTGCATCTGCTGGTTTGAACACCATCAGAGAAATTCTTACCAGAAATCCCGCAGGTATCGATGATACTCTACTACAAGATTTGACAGAGTATAAAGGATCTAAAGCAAAGGCCGTTGTCGCAGGTGCAAGAGGTTTGATATCCCTCTATAGAGAAGTTGCTCCTGAGATGCTTTCTAAGAAGGACAGAGGTAAGACTGCCACTATGGGACTCATACACGATGGTGCCAAGGGCTTACCTCAGTACGGTACTGAATCCGGAACTATCAGCGAAATTCCAGGTTTGGAATTGTTGGCTAAGTGGAAGATGGAGCAAGGTATTCTTGGACAGGAGAATGCTGAAGATTGGGATGTTAAAGCAAGCGATGAAGAGGAAGATCTTGCCGATGATCTAGAAGGTGATTGGGTTGACGTCAAGAGTGATGAAGACATCCAATTGAGTGGAGACGAGAATGACGCCAATGGTGAACTACCGAAGGAGAGAAACGGTATCAAGAAAAAGTACTTGAAATACATGCAGAAGTCTAAGAAGAAGAGACAGATTGAAGAAGGTGACTCGGACTTGGAGTTGTCTGATGATGAGTCTAGCGGTCCAACGAAAAAGAAGGCAAAGATTGATGCCGCCAAGCAGCAAGAGCAGGAAGAACAGCAGAAAGCCATTCTAAAGACATTGGGTCAAGTTCTTACCCCGGCCGATTTCGCCAAGCTTAAGGAATTGAACGAAGAAGCCGGTATAAACAAGATTGCTGGTAACAGAAACAAGAATGAGGATGAAGTGGATTCAAAAACTTTGATTGGTAAGGTTAAGTACAAACAAACTAGAGAAGAGAGAATAGAACAAGCCAACGAGGGTAGAGAAGGCAGAGAGAAGTTCGGTTCGAGAAAGGGTAACAGAGAGCAGAACCATTCCACCACCAACAAAGAGAAGCAGAGAAAGAAGAACTTTGTCATGATGATACACAAGAGGTCGGTTCAAGGTAAGAGTAAGATGAGTTTGAGAGATAGGCAGAAGGTGATGAGAGCCCATGTTGAGAGGCAAAAAATGGGTGGTAAGAATAGAAATGGTTAAATAACTGACTCCCAAATACGATGTCATGCGGACTTATTTTGACATTTTGCTACAATCTAAACAGTATTCTTTTTTAATCTACACGAGAAAAAGTTGTGTAGTATATGCCTCTTTTTGCACAGGAGTTATGTATTGGCCTATGTTAATATACAAATAAGCTTTATTGAACATGATTTATAAGTTAGCAAAAGATTTCTTGTTTTTCTTATGCTTTGGAGCAGCATTCTTCTCCACAGCCTCTCCATGTTGCTCTTGGTATCTTTTCTTCTGTAACCTCTTACGTTCCCCAAAACCTTCCCTTTCCATCTCCATCTTTGCCTCAATCTTTGCCTGTGAAGTCACTTTCAAAGAACTTTTGATCAAGTCATTGTCAGTCATCTTCTTATACTCTTCCATCTTTCTGCCAATTCTTTCTTCAATTGCCAAGATTCTACTCAAATCGTTGGGAGTTATAAAGGAAAGGGCATCACCCTGCCTTCCGGCTCTTGCCGTTCTACCAACTCTGTGAATGAAATCATCTGGATCTCTTGGAATGTCAAAGTTTATAGCCAACTCCACGGAAGGGATATCCAAACCTCTGGATCCGAGATCCGTGGCAATAAGCACCCTTGCAGCACCAGCTCTAAATCTATGAAGAGAGTTTGTTCTCTCCTGTTGTGCCATTTCTGAATGTAAAGAGGTGACTCTGATCTGTAGATGTCTCAACACCCTTCTCAAGATTTCCGCCGTCTCTGATCTATTCACAAAAACTATCACGGTTGATTCCTTGAAATCCTCATTAATAAGAACATTGTGAAGTATTGCCTCTTTCACCAAAAATGGAGTCAAGATGAAACTTATGTTTAGCTGACTTGGGATGACAACGTCATCAATTCTGTCCAGCTCGTGCATGAACACCTCAGGCTTGCCCTCTGCAACAGGTTTGTCCTTCAACGATCTGACAGAGTCCGTCACAGTAGCAGTAAATAATAGCGTCTGTCTCTTTGATGGAGATGGTAACGCTTCAAAGCAAGTGGCAAGGTGTTCCGTAAAAGAATCCGTCAACAGTCGATCAGCTTCATCCAACACTAAAAACTTTACTCTTTTCAAACCTGTTACATCATCGGGATGCTCCATTATAATGTGAGCCAGTCTACCTGGTGTAGCAACAATGAAGTGAGGATTTTCTTTAATCTTGTTGCACTGTTCGATCATGGATTCACCACCAATGATCAAGTTGACTTTCAAGTTGACGGAGGCACCAAGAGCAGCAAATTGATCAGCTATTTGCATGGCCAATTCTCTGGTAGGTGTCAATACCACACCAAAGATTCCTGATGGATCTTCGGACCACTTGGCCAACATTGGACCTGCAAATGCGATAGTTTTACCTGAACCGGTCTTTGCTCCACCAATGCAGTCTCTACCCTTCAAGATTTCAGGAATACATGCCTTTTGGATGTTCGTTGGGGTGGTGATCCTCATCGATGTTAGGGACTCAGAGAGCCATTTTGGCAGGCCTATACTTTCAAAGCTCGACATTCTGATGATCAGCTCTTGTTTATTTGTAATATGTATCTTGCCTGTGTACTATTGGTTGTAGAGGTGAATGTTGAAAAATGTATAAATATCATGATTAAATCCTTTTTCAGACTTTTTTTTTCTTTTCTTCTGTGAATTTTTCAGCTCCTGCCGGTGCGGCTGAGAGGCGCCAACCGTAACTTACACGTTGTTCAGAATTGGCAGCATAGCGCATCTGATCTCTGGCCGACGTCTGAAAAGTTGGAGATTATTCAAATGGCTGTGATTGTAGTTGTGATTGTGCTTGCGATTGTGGTTGAAGTAGTTAATTTATAACAAGGCTTTTTTGACAATCGCTTGTTATAGATACTACAATTGATTGCAAGGTTGTTATCTGGACAAATCACATTAGCATTTCAGCATCTTTTATTTACCATGATAGACCAGTTTCTTATATTCAAACCAACGGGTCAAGTTGAGTTCAACTACCAGCCTGGCAAGAACCTCGCATCTGTCACCAATGCCTTCATCAATGACATGCTTATCTCAGAGAGGAATCTAAAGACATACGATGAGCTTGAGAAGGAAAATGATGAGGATCAAGATGAGGACGTTACCTCGTACGATAATCAAGTCATAGGAACCTACACTCATGAAAATTACAGCGTCAAGTACTTGATCTACACAGAGTCTCACAAAAAGCTTATATTTTTGATGATCTACTCTTCATTTCTGCATTATAGGCAGCCGCTTGAGTTTTTAAAAGAGATCAAACTCTTGTTCACCAATACTTCAGACGAGACCAAGTTTGAAAAATTCTTTGAATTGAATTTGAAGGAGTTGGAACGGACCAAGGTTGAAAATCAGCCGGTGGCTGAGGCTAGTGAGGAAAAGGAACCTGTGACGGTTGTCACAACGTCGAAAGATTTGGATCACACCAAAAAGACAAAGTTGAATGCTGCTCCAAATAAGAGATCTAGAAAGTGGAACGCAGATGGCTCGTTCTACGAAGACAACGGTGTTGGCAACAAAAATCTAGACTTCTCCACGACGCAAGATTCAAATTCTAACTCCAATGGATCTGCCAGACTTGAACAGTTGATTGGTGATAAGGAAAATTTTGGATCCAAGGGTGAATCTGGAAATTTCTTGGTCAGCGATTTATCCGAAGAGATGAATAGAATCTTGACTTTAAAATCAGTGCCTCAAAAGCAAGCATCTTCAACTTCTGCTGCCAGTACATCTGGTGCCCAACCGTTTGGATTTTTAAGGAGTCTGATAGGTGGCAAGAAGATCACGAAGGAAGACGTGCAAAAAGTTAAGGTTGCTCTATCAAACCATTTGATAAAGAAGAATGTTGCCGTTAATGTTGCAAACTCCTTAATCTCTGAGATTGAAAAAGAACTGATTGGTTCCACAACGGCAAACTTCACGTCCGTCGAAGAAACAGCCAAAAAGTCACTAGAAAGACAACTTGTGAAACTCCTAACGCCTAATAGCTCCGTCGATCTACTAAACGAAATACAGTCCAAGAGAGCAAAGGGGGTGGAGCCGTACGTTATTTCCGTCGTTGGGGTTAACGGTGTTGGAAAATCAACAAATTTGTCAAAGTTGGCATACTGGCTTCTTCAAAATGACTATAGGGTCCTCATTACTGCATGTGACACGTTCAGATCAGGTGCTGTTGAACAGTTAAGAACACATGTGAACAACCTAGAAAAGCTATCTCCTAGCAAGAAACAAATTGAGCTATACGAGGCAGGATATGGTGGTGCTGATCTAGTTGCCAAAATTGCCACCGGTGCCATCAAGTATGCAAAGGAAAACAAGTTTGACATTGTTTTGATGGATACAGCTGGTAGAAGGCACAATGATTCCAAGTTGATGGCTCCATTGGCTAGCTTTGCCAAAGCTGCCAACCCAGATAAGATCATCATGGTTGGTGAGGCATTGGTTGGTACCGACTCCGTCATGCAAGCTCAAAACTTCAATAAGGCTTTTGGAGCTGGCAGACACCTTGATTTCTTCATTGTTTCCAAATGTGACACCGTCGGTGACATGATTGGTACGATGGTGAACATGGTTTATGCTACAGGAATACCTATTTTGTTCGTTGGTACAGGGCAAACATACACCGATATCAGAACATTGAGTGTCAGCTGGGCAGTTCAAATGCTAATGTCTTGAGTGGATTTCTTTGTAACTGTATCTTTGCATCCTATGTTCATCCTTCTTTTGTAATCTCGATTAATCTTTAATAGCATGCTTCATTTGTGCGATAATTTTTCAAAAAAAGAGCCCAAGCAAGCTTCAAAAGAATGTATAGTACTAGCAAAGTACTGAAAGATTCATACAAACTCATCGTCACTATCGATAATATCAAAGTTCAGGTCAGCCTCTTCCGATTGTCTTTGTATCTCTGCCAAACCCGTCAACTCCTCAATATACTTTGAACTCTCCAATGCAAGCTTGACAAACTCCCAGCCCTGACTTTCAAATTCCTTAATGACAGGAACCGAACAGGCAGAGCAGTGTTTGTAGTTCTTTGCACTTAGCTTCATCAGCTCAAAGTTATGCAAGAAACCACGTAGTTGATGGGGTAACGAGCCAAGGATACAAGTGGACTCGCTGGTAGAGTGATCAGCAAGTTGCTTCCTTGGATGCTGCAATATCGAGACAAGTACTTCAACTGCCAATGCAGAAGCCATCAAAGCCACACCGGGCCTCGTCACGGTACACATTTGATCCAAGGTACGATCAGTTGTTGAATCTGATGGTGCATAAACATCGTTGCAAAAGTAGCATCCCAACCTTGTTTCCTCTTGCTCCTCCAATGGTAGCTGGGAATCAAAAGAACCATGTCTCATCACTAGATAACTTTCAAAACCAAGAGCCGCATTGATAACAATTTTGTTCTCTGCATTTCCAATCACCGTGGGCAACCATCTGGTCTCTCTAGAATCCATCAATAGGAATATAGCATCGTGCTCTTTGATCAACTCATGTAGACTCTCAAAGTCCTTTTTCTGTTTCGTCTCATCAGTTACCGGATGTCCAGCCATGGGCACTTCCAAGCTAAATCCCTGAGTGTCAACCAAAGGAAATATCTTCTTCATTGCCTCTGCTGCAGTTTCGGCTTTGGATTTCCCACCATCAAAACAATCCTCAAAATCGTACAATGGCTGTCTGACGGGATTACTATAAGAGACTTTCCCATTGTCGACAAATGTGATTTTTCGAACACCCCATGCTAACAAGGCACGTCCAATATAAGATCCCAAGGTTCCCGAGCCCAACAACAAACATTTGGTATTCTTAATTGAGTCCAAGTCCAAGTTTGGAGAGATTCTCCATTTCATCAACTTGAGGTTCAAGTCGATTGCTTGATCAGCCAACTGAACAGGGTCTATCAATGAGCCAAGATCCGCCACTTTTGGACCCAGCTTTCCTTGAGATGTTCTTTCCCATCCCGATATCTTGGGCAAAGCAGTAATCACGCTATCTGACTTCAATATGATCGTTTGATTTGTATTTGTATGGTTGAAACGGTACACTTGTGCCTTCACGGATTTGTAACCATAGATTGACAATGCTGTGAGGAAATTTTTGAAAATGTACGAGGTGGCTTCTTTCTGAGTCGATGTGTCGATGAATAGTACACTGAGCTCCTTTTCGGACGGATGCTCAAAAAGCTTAGATATGCTATCAATTGTACCATCTGTGTTCACTATTCCAAACTGTCCTTGGAATCCTTTAATCTTCTCGATCCCCAACGATGTGCCTGGTTCCGCTGAGATTACCGTCCAGTCAGAGTGTAGAATTGGAAAGGCAAACCAGTAATAGAATCGATATTTTTTCAAGTCTGCAAACGCCAAGATCGAGAACTGTGTTATAACAGATGGGTCTTTCAGAAACGTTTTATCCACAATTTTGTCGTAAATCTAATTGAACGTGTTAGTATACAAATGTATCTTGCAATGGATGTCTCATAATATCTTCATACTTACATTTTTACCTGAATCCTTCAAGAAGCTTAACTTGTTCATGGTCTTAAACTCCTCCAAAGTATTGACATTATAGATGTATCCTGGTGCAACAATATTGTAATTTGCAGGTCTGAATAGGGTGGTTCTTGCTAGTTAGTACTGTCCTTTATAATTTATTGGATTTTGTGGGGTAACTGTATACCAAAACGTGGGTGACTTACAGGTTGGATTCAAAAGCCGCCAAGTTTGAGAAACTAGACTCATTCAAGCTGATAAATGGTGATTGGTTTTGGCCAAGGGCCTTGTAATTGTAATAACCATATACCAGTTGAGATGATTGATCCAACTTCAAAACATCGAGTTTCAGCTGGGTTAGCTTTATGAAGAACGACGAGTCGACAAACGACTGTGTTGGGGAGACTTTCAGTTGATCCATGATTGTACAAGGTCACTCTTATACCAATGCTAATCTAATAATGAATCAGTATTAGATGGTTTCGATTCAACTCAACTTCAAGAAGAGACAATAGATAAAATCAAAAAGACAAATGAGCGCTAACCGCCACAACAATACAACGACTCACAAAGGGGCATATGCGAACCCGGCTGTGCAAAGCGGTAGAGCATCTTTATCGGTTCGAATTGGCCCGTACTTATAATATGGCAGACTGTTTCCACCGCTCCAACCTCAGCTTTTCTATTACTCTCAGGTTGAAAAGCTGATTAATCCTCAAGAAAGAACCATCCATCATAAGCTATAATTAACTAACTTGAGCACTTTTCTTAATATCAATAGATCACACCCGTCATGTTTAGATCCGCCCTACTAGCTGCCTCAAAGAGGACTTCAACGAACCAAGCAAGATCTTTCCACATCACTTCGAGGGCGCTTAAGGTTAACGAAATAGCAAGTGCCACAGAGTTCAACAATCAAGTCCTAGCGCCAAAGTACTCACTTGTTGATTTCTATGCCACGTGGTGTGCTCCATGTAAGGCTGTCTCTCCAATAGTGGAGAAGTTCTCTGAAAAATATGCCAGCGATGTTGAATTTTTCAAGATTGACGTTGATAACGTTCAGGATGTCACAATGGAATATGGAGTGACTGCCATGCCAACATTTATGCTCTTCAAAAATGGGGTGAAAGCTTGCACTGTTGTCGGTGCCAATCCAAAAGGAATTGAACAAGTTTTAGAAGCAGCCGTCAAGGATGAATTTTGAAAACCTGTGGTCACACTTTGAATATCTCTGTCTACTTCCCAGGCTCGTCTCTTTGCTTTAAATTGGCTTTGTTTTTTTACGGTCCACGTTCTTATAAATAATGAATGTTCTGCTTGATGAAAAGGAGCAACTTCAGAGCAACTTCTGACATGTTGCCTTCTTACAATACGGTATGTGTTAGTTGTCTCACGTTTCGTACTACTTTGTAGTGCAATTCAATCGGTTGTTTACGAACCTATGCAGATGTAACTTTCGGTAAACGGGCCTTGTTTTATTATTTAATGTATCGGTACAAAAATGATGATCTACTCTCCCAAGTTCATCTCGTCCAATTCATCCAATAGCTCATCAATGTCGATCTGTGGAGCATCATCTTCTTCCTCCATATCTTCGACATCACTCTCGGCAACGAAGGCAGGACGAGCATCGCTCTTATACAGGTTAACGGTCTGTCTCAACTCTGGATCCTCCTCCAACTCTTGCAAGAACAATTCGTAATCTCTCTCAGCTCTCTCAGCTTCCTGTCTGGCCTGTCTAGAGTCCACAATCTCACTTGCAACCAAATCCTTATGTTCGTTAGCCATTCTCTTCAACTTCCACTGTCTGTTCTTGGCCCTCTTGTTAGATCTAGCATAATGCTTCTTGACAAGCATCACGTCGGGTAGGTTATTCGTATCTAATGCGTCGTAAAGATCAGAGTTGAAGTTGGAGTTTGCTAGGTAGTAACCTAATGCGGCATCACCAGGGTGCAAGATACCACCTAGATGAGACCTAACGTAGTATTCTTTGTCGTTGACACCCATATCGGCAGATCTTGCAATGGTGACATCTGCAAGTAAGTATTTACCACGTCTCTCTCCTGTTGGTTCCACATCAAGAACGATGAATTCGGTAAGTTGCGTCACGTCAGATAGAGCAGAGAATGGATTTCTCCAAAAGACTGATGGAGATAAATCACCAATCTTCAACGTTTGTGGATCAATAAACTGTAACGTATTTGTAATCTTTGAACATATGACAAATTGGGCCATATCACCCATCGACTTTGCAAGTCTCTTCGGTAGCACAACCAAGTCATCCTTACAAATTGGAACAATCTCCACCGAGTATGAGAACTTGAATTGAGATGTACCTGCATGGATATCCGTACTGATCAACTCTTCAGACTTTTTAGATTTGATCGGCACAACACTGTTTAAGAAATCAAGCATCTTAGCAGCATGGTTTCTCTGAGCATAGTAGAAATCCAAACCATCCTTTGACTCCTTGATTGAAATGGTATCGACATGAGCATTGTACTTCAAAATCAATTGTTCCAAGTACAAGAAGGTTCTCTTATGTAGCACCTTCTGTCTGATCTGCACTGCTGCTCTCCAGGTGTTGGTGGTGTAAGACTTGGCACAGTCTGGACATTGCATGGCAACGACAACATATTCAACTTCAAAAGACTGTTGGATGATGGTATTCGTCAAGGCTTCACCTTGAACAGTGAGCTTCACTTTGATTCTTCGAGAGTGGGGTTCTGTCCAAATAAAGGAGGCATCGATCAACCTCACTTTGTTCAAACCTTTCAACTTTCTAAGGCACAAGGCCAACAACTCTCTACTTTCAAGAGCCGCTCTGATCCATTGCTGTGGTGGTTGTAGGAAACGCTCACAGTTTCTGCAGAAGGACAAGTTGGCTTCCCTTGGAATTCCTTCAGTGATATCAACTGTCAATTTGATACAGTCGTAACACATCACAAGACCGGTGGAACCGTCCATCGGAACACCACAGTTACAACATAGAACTGTTGCCTGTGCCTTTTGGTTATGATCATGTGGGGTTAGTTGGGTATAGTTCGACATCTTTTGGCTTTCAATGTGGTATGGAAATTCGTTATGCGACTCAATACAGGAGTTTCACAAAGAATATACTGATTGATTTCTATCACGTTCTGTTACCAGATCGAAAATCTATTAGTCAGATAAGTTGGTAAGGGGCAATCGAATAATAGTGTTTTTCCTCATTGATAAAATAAATTTTCAAGATTAAATATTTTTTTTTTCTCATTCTTTTAAACTCTGCTCTAACTAAGGTCGATCGATGCGTCGCAATTGCAGAGGGTAACCTATCGCAAGTCGATCGACCCAAGAGGGGTCGATGTTGAAGACCATCGCTCTATGGTAAAAGAAACATGATTATTGAGGGTACTCAAAGGTTGCTTTGCTAGATAGATCTTCCTTAGTTTAACTGCACCATTTACTACTAACACTATAACCTTCCTTCTGGGTTAACGAACAAAAGTGTACTAGAGGTTGTCGTTATGGCACATCCAGTGCAGCCCAATGAGTTCGTAGGGGGACCCTTGGATACGTCAATAAGTATCCCAACCACATCGACTGCCCAGCCTGACGTCCATCACCATCATCCCGAACAGATATACGAAGAATCAAATAAAAGAGAGGGTTTGCTGATGAAGTTCTTGCCCAGTTCAGCACTTATAATGGAGAATCGAACTTCAGAACCAAGGGATATATTGATGACCGAGCGTACGACCTTGAGCTGGGTTAAGTTCAGCTCGGTGCTATCCTTGGCTGCCGTTGCCGTGTTCCTCAACTACAGAATTGATACTACGGGTTCGACCGATTCAGATCAACCGGGAAATGGTGGTGGAATCATCAACAGTTCTGGATATGTCACAGCAGTCAGTGCCCTATTGGCGTGTATGAGCATGGGTACATTGGCGTTGGCGTGCTACAACTACTACAAGTCTATTTATAACTATAAGGAAGAGAGAATCGAAACTTTGGACAACAAGCTGACTAGTTTCTATTTGGGATTCTGTGTCATAGTTTTACTTGGAGCCAATTTGACATTCATTATATTCCAAGATTGACGGCACATTGTAGTTACTGTGGCCTGGTGTGAGCTTTCCTTGTAAAGCACTTTTTTTGGCGGCCCAACTACCCCAGCCTCTCCGTATTCTTTTACTCTGTTTTCGCTATTGATAAATAAATAAATAATTATGTTGGAACTGGGAGCATTATAAACGAATGTTCTGCGATCAAGAACAAATCAAAGGTCTTTTTCATCCATTTCATCAATGTCCATGATATCATCAGGAATCTCATCCTCTTCCAGCTGATTATCAAATTTGATGCTCTGTTCCTTTTGATAGCTTTCCAACTGCTCTACCGTCCACACAGAAATACCGTTATCTTGGTCCTTGATACTCATCGGTTGGGCCAAAGTTCTCAAAAACTTCTTGGCACTCGACACCGCCATATCCGTAGACAAGTTTGTGTCGGCATCAGATAATGCCTGAGCAATCCATTTGGGCAACTGGGCTTTCTTTCTCGAAAACCTACGGTCCGCCAACACCATGACACCGTAGTCGTCCTTACCTCTCAAGACTCTACCCAAACACTGGGCAGCATGTCTCATTGCATCGAAAGAAAGGAAATCATTTTCTCTTATCTGATAGTGATCTCTAAGGAACTCCAATCTAGCCTTCAAAATTCTCGACTCGGTATACTGGAATGGAATACCAATCATCAACACAGTTCTACCATAATGATGATCAAAATCGATACCTTCAGAAACTTTTCCTCTAGCAACAGAGAGCAAAACAGCACCACGACCATTTGAGCACGCCTTTCTATAAGTTTCCAATGCCAATGATGTCTCTTGTGCATCCGGAGTTTCAACCAAGATCAACTTGTACTTCCACACTTCGTCCAAGATACCCATGTTTTGCCACATGGAAATAATACTTTCCATGTAAAGGTAAGAGGGGAAGAAGACGACCAATCCATCAGGGGTTATCTTGGCAAACTCAATCATCAACGTACCATAGTTCCTAACAACACTGGGATCATTTCTGATTTCGAATCTGGAAGAAATGGCAACCTGATCAGAACCCTTAGTGACAATCATAGGCAAAAAGGAACGACGATCTAGAGTCATAGTGTACGATTCCTGAACCACAGTTTCGAAGTTCAGCATTCTTGGGTACATATCCAATGGCGAAATGGTACCTGATGTTATGATAACCGATGAGAATCTCTCAAAGATAGGTTTGATGGCAATCGAAGCATCGAGACAAGTGAACCTCAAGATTGGATTCGGGACAGTCGCATTCTCTGTCTCGTAAGGTTCCAAAATCAACATAAAACCAGATTCATAAGTAGACACCAACGTGGCAAACGTAGCGATATCTTTCAATGCAGTGAACTCCTCAATCTCCGCAACTTCTAAGGTTCTCACCAATAATGACAATCTTTCAGAGGCAAACCTTAGCGGTTTTCGATCAATGTATGTCAACTGTTTCAGATGCTGTAAGAATGAGGTGGGTGTTTCTGAGATAACGTGAAGAACCTTCATTCTCGTTTTCAGATACTCTATAAACCTCTTCAAAAATGAAATGAAATGCTCGGCTCTTCTAATACTACCAGGCACTGCTTCGTCCATGACATCATTCGATAACACAGGATTGGCCACAAAAGAATCTGTGCCTTCCCTATTGTTCAGCTCAGACTCTCTAAGTCCATCTACCAACCGCTCGTATTCATCCTGTAACCTTTGTCCATCTGTTCTTTTAACCTCTTCAACCCTTCGGCTCAAACTGTTCGCACCTTTAGTAGCTTTCTTCAAAACGTCATCGGTCAAATCTAGCGATAGGGACTCTATGCAAACGTTATCAATATTGTGAGCCTCATCAAAAATAACAATGCTATCATTGGAGAGTTCCCGGGAAACCCTAGTCGCAATTTTTGGATCCAGCAAGTAGTGATATGAGTAAATAATGATGTTACAGAAAGGCATCATACGTCTCACAGTAAAGTATGGACATGTGCCTTCCTTCTTGCAGTAGTTCACCAACTGCTCGAACGAGTAGACCCCAGGAGGAACCAAATTGTGAGGATCCTTTTCGTATAATTTTTCGTGAAACGAGCAAAGGTCTTCAATAGAAGCTTCGCCTTGATCAATCTTGGCCTTGACTTGACCATTGGTCATTCTTCTGCACTTTTCATCAACAACCACACCCTTTCTCTCCTTTGATGCCACAGGGTGTAAGCACAAGTTCTTTCTACTTGTCAACCCCAAACCCCTGAAATCTTCGATGTAACCTAATTGCTCTGATCTATAGTCCATTAACTTGTGCAATTCCACCAATGCTTTCTCAATCTCCGACATGGTACGAGAACAGTAGATAATCTTACGGTGTTCTGGGTAGTGCATCTGGTAGGCGACCGTCAATGATAGCAAGGAAATAGTTTTACCTGTTCCTGAAGGCATCTCCAAAATACAGTTCCCTCCCACATCAAGCGTACGCTTAATGTCACACATATAGGCATACTGCTCGGGATAGATTCGAGAGTATGGAAACAAGATCGGAAGATCATCAATAAAGAACCTGTCAATTTAGATTCAATCCAAGGGATGTTAGTATGCATTGTCAAGGTCCAGAATGGCTGAAAAATTGGCCTTATTGGCTGCAAACACTGAAACTTACTTCATCTTCAAATATCCTTGCTGACAATTGATCCAAGATTTGACTGACTCTCTGATCTAACAGGTCTTGATGGTTCGCCTTCAAGACTTTACGTGCTTTACGAATCAGAGACTGATAAAGTCCATGCTTGCGTAATCGATCTACTTGTGATGAAGGGTTTGAGGCACAAAAAAAATTGTATGGGAACTTTTTGCCTGCATGCACGACTGGAGACTCCGAATCACCCCCTTTTTCAGCCTCTAGAAGCTGCTACTTTCTGACAAGAACATGGCCAAATCAAATAGTATACATTATAAGTTCTATTTCAATTTGCTCTTCAGAAGGTTCGATATTACACATCTATTTATTTCTGTTCATCCCCACGATCACTATCTAGAACGACCAGATCATCGATGTCGATCTGTTTATCGGCATCAATATATGAATCACACATACACCAGACTGACAACTTATGAGTGCCACTGTCAGGAATTGTGAACTGCAACCTCACTTGCTGTGACTCTTTGCTAATTGCGAGCTTCTTTATAGCAAACAATTGTTTCGTTTTTTGACTGCCAACAACAACCCACCAGCTTTCCAATTTTGATGAAGGGAACCTTGGGCATGAAGCATAAGGATCTTCAACATCTTCGTCTCTCTCGATATTGATCAAAATCTCTTTCGGCTGGTTAGCAAAAATAGGTTCAGAGAGATCAAGTTCGTATGATAATTCCACGTTAGGATATTTGTTAACAAATTCGGCAACCTTTGTTAGTTGCTTTTCACTCAAAGTGCTCATTATGGACTCCCTTTCATCATCTTCTAGTGCCATAATGTCATAAACGGTTTCCACCTTGGCCTTTGCACATTTCTCCAAAATACCAGTGTCAAAGAATGGAACTTGCTTCAAAGGACTGTCTGTGTCCCATAACGATTGAACAACCATTTGCGACATATCCATCACACTAAGTGCATTGAGATGACCCTCACTTGAAAGAATATCCACCATGGCATAAAGTAGATTGATAGTCTTGGACAATATCAAGTTCAGATCGTTGTTCAAGTCAGGTGGAAGGTTCAACCTTGAAAAGTGAGCCTGCAATAACACAAATGACTTGAAGGATGGAGACTGGTAGTTTGGTTCAGATGTAGACTTGAGTGGCAACCTGTTGTAAATTTTGGATAAAAGTTCCTCTTCGTGATTTCTTATCGGTATGCTGTCAAACTCATAGGCAGAGGTGACAACTTCTAGCAGTTTTCTAAGCCTGCTCTTGCCATTAAGCGAAAGAGTGAAGGTTTGCATGGTTATGAACGAAACGTTGTAGTACGCAGATATCATACAACCATTCAAAGGAACAATCTCAACCTTCTCATCATCTTCACCTTCTTCGTCTTCATCCTCATCCTCTTCATCTTCAATATCCAGCTCAATGATTTTTCCGTCAACCAAGTCCTTCAATGTTGTCTCGACCAGCTCAGATAAATATTCAGACAAGCCGGTATTAGAAACCTCTTTCACTCCATAATATGTTGGGTTTAACTGCAATCTTCTGTAGAAGTATGAATATGTTAACCAGTCAACACAATCTTGTCTATTCTTAATCAACTGAGTACTGATTTCACCGACAAACAAGTCATGTAAGAAGTAGTGCAAATGACTCTCGAGTGGTAAAGACTCTCCCAAAAACTTCTTGTAGTAGTCCAGTTTGCCGGTCGATGTGAGGATTAGCGCATTTGCTGTGCTATTCCTAATCCTTGCTAGTCCTATCATTTCGAGAATCTCATTGATCGAATAGTCAATGTACCTGTGCTCTTTGCCCTCATAGCTTTGAGTGCTCAAAACAACAACGAAGTTGGCGGACGGACACCAGTAACAAGTCTCCTTGGTGGCCAATAGACATGAAAGAGCACCGGCAGAATGGAGTTTGTCAACAACATTCTTGTCGCTGGATTGCATGTTTTTGTAGTAGAAGCCAATACCGAACTGAAGAGACTCCTTCAATGATAAATCATTCACCTTGTTCAAGAATGGTTCCAACGATTCTTCATCAGTCCTCAGCCAAGTGTGGTCATCTTTCAATAAGCGCTTTATGAAGTCCTTTGATATATCAACACACTGTCTTCTAGAAGGAACAAACACAATTGCTTTATCTTCTCCATTATCTTCATCTAGGTTATTGATTGCCTTGTAAGCTGGTTTGATCATTGATAGCACCATGGATGGATTATGGGGAATGTCAGAATGTTGGAATCTCGCCTCGAGTGGATATATTCTTTCCTTTGAGGCAAAGTTAAATATGTTTTGCTTAGAGACGCCCAGCCAGCTGGCAAAATCTTTAGCGTTTGCCACCGACGATCCAAGTGCAACAAACCTGATTGGTTTGTCCAAATTGGCAGCAATAAACCTCATCCTGCTCAAAACGACTTCATAAACAGTACCCTGATATCCACTGCCAATTGCATGGCAATCATCGGCAATAATGAGCTCAATCGATTGTATATTCCTTCTTTGCTGCCAACGTCTTGAAATTAGGTCAAACTGCTCAGGAGTAGCCAATATCAAATGACTTGAACCCAATAACTTGAGATCGGCTGTGAGCTCTCCAGTAAGCTTCTCAATCACTTTTCCACCTGAGATTTTGCTGAATCTTTTCCTCCATGACTTGTGAACCAAGTCAACCTGTTCTTGAGTTGGGGCTAAGTAGACAGCCCTACCTCTGTTATTTTTCCAATGACTCAACAATGATATCTCAGCAATAGTCGTCTTGCCGTTGCCCTTGGATGTAAAACAAACGATGTTATCATCACTATTAAAGACAGGATCAAATACCTGTGATTGAATTCTATTGAACGTCTCAAATGGAAAGACATTCTCAACCTCTTCAATCTGAAGTTCTGCAGTTGGAATCAAATCCAGGTTAAGCATGAGAGTAGGAGCAGGGAACTTCTTTGGGACGGTTACATTTGTGAGCATGACCGGAACGCGCGATTCGCACTGTAACCACCTGTCACTTATCAACGAGACAAAATAGTTTGGCTGGAACGTGTCAAACAGAGGGACAGTAAATTCCATGACATGAGGCAGGTTAATGTATTCCTTTCTAACAATCAAACTTCCCGAATGCAAGATTTTCTCAGAATCACAGTCTTCAACAAGTAAAGTAAACGACTCGCTGTAACCGTGCACCTGTGTATCCCATGTCCATGTTGGTGTGATTTCAAGTTCAATTTTCAAAAGCGAGGAAGTAATGGGCTGAATACTCGATTCTATAGTCAACCTTGGAAACTTATTCAAAAGCTGCAAACCCAGTCTACCATATTTCTCCGACTTGAATGCTTGAGCAACTTCAAATTCATCGGTCAAAGCCAAGTAATGCTTCCATGGTGTCAATGATCTTTCTGTAATTTGAATGATCTCGTTAGGAACGCCAGAGAACTGTCTAAGAGGAGAATTAGTCAACCATATCCTTCTTTCAATCATTTTGCACAGCTCGATCAATAGCTTGGACAATCCAGACCATTTCTTCTTGATTGCAATTTCCAACATTGCTCGGAATAGTCTACCTGCAGATTGGACAACGTAGATCATGTCGGACATTAGTGCAAAGCCCTCTAGTTTCAGTTTTGATATGTAGGCTTGTAGTAGGATGTTTATCTTGGCAAGTGGATCTTCATTGGATTCGTTGACTGGTATTGGAGCATTCTCCATCAGTTTGGAAATTTCCATGCTCTCCTCCTGTCGCACTGGAACGTACCTGAACTCTTCACTGGTTGCAAATGTTCTGAAAATGTCAATCTCGGTCATGAATGGTTTCAGCTGTCTGTCATAGTTCTTCATACTTTTGTGGGATATGTAGTAATAAGATGCAATCTTACCTAGATCTGTTGCGACTGCCAACTTTTGGTTAAAGTCATACTTTATTAATCCATTCTTGGCAAGTGTTGTCAATGCCGAATGGGCAAGATCTTTTCTCCTTTGGACTAAATCTTTGTCGTTATCGTAGTCAGGTCCAACATGGTAAAGGGCCCTTGATTTAAGCATCCTGATGAACAAATATGTGTAACTCATCCATTCTACACAGTCATCGATTGATTTGATGTTCCCAGAAACAATCTCAGCATTGATGTTATCAGCCAATTTGGAAAATAACTGAGACTCAATCGGTAGTTGTTGGTTCAAAATTGCCAAGTAATACTTGACTTCATCCTGTGCAGTTATGATGATACCTTCACCGTGTGTATCATACCTAGGTCTACCAGCTCTTCCTAACATTTGTAAGATATCCTGCGGAGAGAGCTCAATCCAAGTGCCGTGCTCGGGTGAGTAGACGTTTGTTCCTTTGATTATGACTGTATGGGCAGGTAAATTGACACCCCATGCTAATGTGGCAGTAGAAACTAACACTTTCAAATATCCCTGTGCAAACAAATCTTCGGCGGTAGATCTATCCTTTTTGTTCATACCGGCATGATGGACACCGAAACCCATTTGCAAGACATTCTTTAGTCCTTCATTTTTGCATTCTTCACTTTCAGTCTTGAGAATTTCTTCGATCCCTGGAGTAAACTTGATTATTTCGTCCAATTTCTCATTTTCTATCAACTTGTCCACAATCCATTTGGCTGTCTTTTCAGTTTCCTTTCTTGAATGGACAAATATAATAACTTGGTGCCCTTTGGAAACATTTTCAATGACTTTTTCATAGCAAACTTCGTTCATCGCCTGAAATCTCTTCAATGATTTCTTCTCCGTGATACCAACAAACTGTTGTGCTAGAGGACATGGTCTGTAGGATGCATCAAAGTAGAACAATCCCTTGGACTCATCAACCTTCAAAAACTTAGCAACGTCGTGGTAGTTTGGCAACGTGGCAGATAATCCAACAAGACGAACGGGTTCGTCTTGGTTCATCAATGTTCTTGAGACAATGCTCTCAATGACGGGACCTCTCTCATCATGGAGCAAATGGATTTCATCGATGATGATGAGCCTGACCAAGCCGACGTATGATCCATCACTCATCTTTCTTGTAATGACGTCCCACTTTTCTGGAGTAGTGACTAGTATCTGGGTCGATGCGATTTGATGCTTGGTCAAGTTGGAGTCTCCTGTTAGTTCATTGACGGTGATTCCGAATTGGGACAATCTTCTTTGAAACTCTCTGACCTGCTCCTGGACCAATGCTTTCAATGGGGCAATATAAACAATCTTGAAATCAGAAAGGTTCAAGTTTCCATTGGAATCCATAAATTTTGACATTGTTCTAAGAACAGTAAGCATGGCCACGTTGGTTTTACCTGCACCAGTTGGAGCACACATCAAAATGTTGGCGTCATCCAGAAATGCAGTTGGATAAACCTTGGATTGGATTCTGTTCAACGTCTTCGTTTCACTGGATGGAAAGACGGCCTGGGCCCATTCTGGAAGTTCTGTAATCTCTATGAGTCTCTCATCTTTCTGTAATTCTGGCTGCTTTGGTGGCGGTATGTGAATTTCCTCCCAGCTCTTCCTTGTTCGTTTGAAAGATCCTTGGGGAAGTTGAAACTTGGTGGTGGTCATCAACCTGGAACCCTTATCGAAGGCAAGGTTTTCCAAGTCGATGTACTTTGGCTGTGATGCCGTAGAATGTGTCTTTATTGTTTCCCCTTCTGAGCCACGTTGTAATTTTGTGCTTGGTTGGTCACTAACGTCATCTTCATGTTTCCTGATGCCCTTATATTCGTTGACGCAACTTTCCAAGCCTTCTCTTCTCATATCTTCCAATATTTGATCTTTCTCCTGAGGACTTGAGCTTTCTGATAGTTTGAGCCCATAATAAATCTTACGGTAGTTGTAGATCAATGAAGGGATTAGTGTGTTATCTTCGAAATCAAACAATGCAAGAAGAGAACTCTCGAATCGCCTTGGGTCAATCTCTTTGAGACACACATTTTCAAGTAATGACCTTATCTGTGATGACAGTTCTGCATGCTTGTAGGAGTCAGGTTCATTGAGTGCTCGGGATAACTGTCGAGATATCCAAAATTTGTCCACGGACTTAATATCGACGTTGAGCTCGTCAAATGATTCGCTGTTATTGGACAACTTCAAAACGTCCGTATCGCTATCAATTGTTGTAGAATCAGCGTTGTTTTGTCCCTCTATGTCATTGTCTAATGGATCCTCGTCGGATTCCTCATCTTGTTCACTTTCTTCATCGTCAGAGTCGATCACTATCCCCAAGCCTTCCTCGTCTTCTGACATATTTCCGCTATTTTGATCGATGTTGTAGTCGGTGATCTCGGTTCCCAAGGTGAGAATCTCTTTGAAACTTTCATCTGTAATCTTGCTGTCTAGTGTTTCCTCTATTTTTGCCTTCTTTGTAAGGTCGTTGGTTGTTTCGCTTTTCAATATCTCTATAAGAATGTCTGCCAATGATCTGATGATGTCGTTGGGCACATCGTTGTCAAGCTGGTGAGAGCACCAGCCCAATATCAAACTAAAAACTTTCTCGTTTTCCTCTGTTGTTGGATGGTAGCTCAAGATCTCCAAGCTGTTGGACTCCAGTAAAGTTTGGCCAGATCTTGTGGCGGTGCCTTGTTTAGCTGCTTTTCTCTCCTTTTTGGCTTTATAAGAGTCTAGTTCCTTCTTGATTCGTTCTTTGTCCTCCTGGTCGGTCTTATTCACTTTAACAAGACTAGAGCCTAGGTCGCTGACACTTATTTTTCCTATGAGACTTTGGGGTGTTGTGACAATGTTCTTCTCTAGTCCTTCATCGAGCAGTCGTTTGTCGGTCCTGAGGACCTTATTGGACATCTCATCATACTTGTACTGGTCTGTCATCGAGGCAAAAAACTAGCAAAAGACAAGAGACACCACGATAGAATAATATGTGAGTTTCTGATTGGTGTGAATTGAAACAAGTGTGTCGTCATCAGAAGAATCAAAGAGGGATTCTCCACAAAAGTATATGTATACTTAAGCTTTCTTGAGGTTCCTTATATTTTTATTTTGTACTTTCTTCCTCTTGGTGCTCTTTGAGATGCTATGTCATGCATCACGTAATACTTGTAATATAATAATAGTACACCCTTGCACAGGGGATGCTCTCAGCTCACCCGCTCCGCTCGTGGAAATTTGCATCCCGAAGACACAACGCTGCCTATTGTTTGTCCGAAGCCAGACGGAGAGACAGACGGCCGGGCTTGAAGCTCTCCAGGAGCAGCCACGGGGAGTGCCCGATGGAGAGATAGCCCTGTGCACTGTGCACTGCGTGTGTAGTTGTGTAGTCAGATGATGATGGTGATACCAAACCATGGCAACCCCTCGTTCGATCAATACCAACCATCCTGTTGCTTGTTGAATCCCATAGCAGTACTTGATAAACGTTGTTCAATTGACTGTTCCATCTTGTAAGCCAGTGTGTTACTTGCAGAATACTCCGATAGTCAGACATATATAGCATCAAGTTACAACATGTTAAGATTAGCAGCAACGAGATCATCTGTCAGGTTTGCTCCTAGACTCGCCAGGACCTTGGCTACAGAAGCCAATGACACCGTAAGTAGAACAACAAGATGTGTCGAGTCACTTTGAATAAGTGCCAGAGTTGAAATTAAGCCAATTGTCTTGAAATTGGACGGTTGACTGCTTCCATGAGAAGAAAGCCACCCAACAAACAGCATATTCGTCACCTCCAGCAACAAAAGACCTAACTCCTCTATCTACCATCACCATATCGAAGTGTCATACTAACATGCTCCAATCATAACTGTTTGGCAATTATAGACTGTCACAATTGACCTACCAGAAGACTCCTTTGAAACATACAATCTGGATGCCCCACCTTTAACATTCGAAACGGAAAAGTCAACCTTGCTACAGATGTACAAGGACATGATCATTATCAGAAGAATGGAGATGGCAGCCGATGCCCTATACAAGGCCAAGAAGATTAGAGGTTTCTGTCACTTGTCCATCGGTCAAGAGGCTATCGCCGTTGGTATCGAAAACGCCATCAACAGTGAGGACGATGTCATCACCTCTTACAGATGTCACGGTTTCACGTACATGAGAGGTTCTCCAGTCAAGGAAGTCTTGGGTGAATTAATGGGTAAGAGATGTGGTGTTGCCTACGGTAAGGGTGGTTCCATGCACATGTTCACCAAGGGTTTCTACGGTGGTAACGGTATTGTCGGTGCCCAGGTTCCAGTTGGTGCCGGTTTGGCCTTTGCCCACCAGTACAGAAACAAGCCAAACTGTACCTTTACATTGTACGGTGATGGTGCTGCCAACCAAGGTCAAGTCTTTGAATCTTTCAACATGGCTAAGCTATGGAGCTTGCCATGCATCTTTGCCTGTGAGAACAACAAGTACGGTATGGGTACCTCTGCCTCAAGATCATCAGCCATGACCGAGTACTACAAGAGAGGTCAATACATTCCAGGTTTGAAGGTCAACGGTATGGATATTCTGGCTGTTTACCAGGCATCCAAGTTTGCCAAGGATTGGGCTATCTCCGGTAACGGTCCATTGGTTCTAGAGTACGAAACCTACAGATACGGTGGTCACTCCATGTCCGATCCAGGTACCACCTACAGAACCAGAGAGGAAGTTCAAAACATGAGATCCAGAAACGATCCAATTGCCGGTCTAAAGGCTCACTTGTTGGAATTCAACATTGCCTCCGAGGATGAAATCAAGACTTTTGACAAGGAAGCTAGAAAGTATGTTGATGAACAGGTCAAGGAGGCTGAAGCTTCTCCACCACCTGAAGCCAAGATGGATATCTTGTTTGAGGACGTTTACGTTCCAGGCTCTGAGATCCCAGTCTTGAGAGGAAGAATCAGAGATGACTCCTGGTCATTCTCCAAGAAGGGTTTCGCTTACAAATAGATGCTGTCGTTTTCAAGAAGAATCTACGTATGAGATCATAGCTCTTTCTTAAAAGTAAGAGCATCTACTATTACAATCTCATGATTCATTCTATTCCCTTATATACTATTATAATATCATGATAGGTCTGTGTTTATACTGCTCTACTTCTTTGTCCTTTGCGCTGTAGTTCAAACTGTGTCACTTTGAAAGGCTGCTGTAACAGATTAGAAGACGTTCGGACGATTAACAAGAAAACGGTTGTATTCAAAACATACTCAGAAATTCAAGAAAAGAAATAGTAGGGAAGTACACGTGATTTTTGAGTAAAGAACAACAAACCTCAAAGAATGGGTCGGCAAAACAGACTACCTACTTGGCTGCCTAAGTATCAGCAGGAATCTCCATGTAGTCAGGATGGTCCTTGTTCTCTTCGTACTCGTTTGTATCGACAGTCTCATAAGTGATCACCTCATCGTACTCGTCATCATCAACAGGAGCAGCTTCTTCCCCGGTAATGGCAGGAGCGGTAGGCTCAGTCTCAGCATCGACAACCTCAGTAAAAATCGGTTTGGTCTCAGTCTGGGCTCCTTCAATGGAATCTAATTCATCTTCAGGAGCAACGGAAGACTTTGGGTCATCGGTAGAGGTGGAAGGTTCAACGGTAATCTCGTTGACAGCTTCAGTTGGAACATCGACGACAGCAGCAACAGATTTGGCGGCTTCTTCAGTGGTTTCCTCTGGTGCAACCCCCTTTGCAACAACAACCTTTTCGGATGCATCAATGGCCTCGGCAGCTGCCTCAGGACTCACTTCTTCGACGGCCACTTCAGTGGTTGCAGTTGTTGGAGCAGTGGATGGTGCAATGGTTTCAGATTCAGCGGTGGCTGGAGGTGTAGACTTTGCCTTTGAAGCTGAAGCTGCTGCGGCTGCGGCTGTAGTAGCTGAAGATGCCTTCAATGAGTTTGATCTAGATTTAGACTTGAATCTTCTGCTGAAAGAGTTGGATCTCGTGATAGAACTTGTTCTACCCTTTGGATCCAAAGTTGGAGGCTTGGATGTCAAGGAGTTGCTTCTTGACTTCTCTTGGTAGGCCTTCAGTTGCTCAGACAGGGGAGTGTTCATCTTCTTGATCTCTTCCGGAGTCATGTACTTCATCATATCATCAACCATTGAAGCTTTTCTGACTGGAGTTGATGGTGTGCTTGGTGAAGCATCGTCGGTTGTGGAAGCAGGAACAACAACGTATGGCTCATCGCCCGTTGTAGAGGTTGGTTCAGAGTACAGAGGATCATCAACAGAAATTCCTTTCTCGTGGTGCTCTTCTTCTTCTTCCTCGATTGGCTCAGAGATATCGTTTGGTGGAGGAGAAGTGGTTTCAGCTTCGGCAACTTCAGGGGTGGAGACAGAAGGTGTACTTTTTGGAACAGCACCAGCAGACTTGGAAAGGGCACCGGAAGTACCAGACACAACGTTCGAAGCAGTAGACACAGTGTTACCGGCAGCAGAAGCTGTGCCTGCAACGGTACCAGCAACAACGCCGGCAGCGGCACCAGTGACAACAGCGGCAGCGGCAAGCTCCTTTTGAAGCTTACTCTTTTCTTTCTTCAGCTTATTCAGCTTCTCCAACTCTGCAATTTCCAACTCTAGCTTCTTCTTCTCTTCCTCCTGTTCCTGCTTCTTCTTAGCGGCTAACACCTCTGCTTCTTCTTTCTCCTTGGCTAGTCTGGCTTCTTCCTCTTCCTTCTCCTTGGCTAGTCTGGCTTCTTCTTCTTCCTTTTCTTTTGCTAATCTAGCTTCTTCTTCTTCTTTTTCCTTAGCCAATCTAGCTTCTTCTTCTTGCTTCTCCAGCTCGATTCTCTTTCTTTCCTCCTCCGCTTCGATCCTGATTCTTTCTTGCTTCTGTGCCTCTTCAACTCTCATCTGTTGCAGTTCAGCCTTCCAGTCCTCGGCAGCCTTTTGAGCATCCGCACGCTTTTGGACAAGGGCTTCCTTTTCGGTGGTATTCAAGTTGTCAATCTTGGTGGAGTGAGCATCGACTCTCTCCTTTAGCAGAGAAACATGCTTGTTTAGCTTGTCAGCATTGGACTTGGCGATGCCGTGTTTGCCAGTGACTATCACAATAGCTCTTGCAGATTCCTTCTTCTGCTTGACTGCACCCTTGATAAGAGCATCCTTTTCGGTCTTTTGAGAAAGTAGAGCCTGCAGCTTTTCAAGTTTCTCCTCTAGCTCAGCCTTCTTTTCAGCAAGCTTAGCTTCGGACTCGTCAGCCTTAGTCTTGAACTCTTCACCTTCAGTTTGGAACTTTTCAGCCGATTCAGTCTCTTCGATCTGTTTGGCCTTAGCATCTTCAACGGCCTGGGTCTTGTCCTCCTTGAATTTAGCGGCATTCTTGACGAGATTCTCCTTGTTGACAATGTGCTGCTCAGCAGACTTGGTCTCAGCAGTCTCGGCATCTTCAGCATCTTTGACAATACTTGCCTTCGTTTTCTCAATGTAATCCTCGCAAGCCTTCTTATTCTTAGCCAGGGTGTCATCAATGGCCTTCATGGCCTTGTCGTGGTTAGAGACAATCTTGACATTCTCTGCGTCGATCACCTTGGTGTACTTGGTTAAATCCTTGGCCAACTTTGTCTCGTCCTTCTTGACAATCTTTTCGTCTTCGGCCTTGGCCTTGGCAACGTCCCTTTGAACGTTTTCTTCAACCTGCTTATCAACGTTTTTCAAGATTGGAGCAACTCTCTGTCTTGCAATTTCGTAGATTTGAGCCTCGGTCAACCTCAAGCCAGCACCAAGATTCAAAACTCTGTCCGGGTTTTCAACAGTTGATTTGTTCATGGCTTGACTTGCAAGCATCTTGTTCTCTTTGTATCTACGTAGCATTTTTGGCTTAGAGGCGTATTCTTTTTCAATGGCGTCAGCTTCAGGAGGAGACAAGTCAATTGGCTCAGCTTCCTCGGTTTCTGGTTCTTCGTCAACTGGAGCAGCAGTCTCTTCAACAGCTGAAGCATCAATGGCTTCGCGAGCATCTTCTTCTGCTGTAGCTTCGATGGTTGCTTCAGCTTCGGCTGGAGTCTCCTCCAAAGTGGCAGCCTCGTCAAGAGTTTCATCGCCAGCTGCAATTGGTTCTTCTTCTTCAACAACATCCTCGGATGTAGACTTGACCACATCTAGTGGAGCTTCAGATGCAGTATCATCGATAGTGACGTCGGCTGTTTCGGTTGCTGCTTCTGGTTCTGTTTCCGGTTCTGGTTCTGTCGTTTCAACTTTCTTCTCCTCTGCCTTTGGCTTGACCACGGTGGCTGGCTTGCTTGGAGAGGATGAGACGCTGTTTGACCTAGATGATGGTCTGGCACCTTTAGGTCTGAATGGGGAAACCCAGGATGAGTCCTTTGCCGAGGAAACCCTATTCAGTTGGGTTGTAGGTTTCTTTGCAACCGGCTTGGTTTGTGCTTGTTTCAACAGTTCAGCAATTTCAGATGACATGTTGTGTAGATCGATGAGACGAATGAGCCTTACCTGAATAATTGAACGTTCTGGCAGTCGATCCAAGTTTAGCCTTTGCTGTGATATACTTCTAAGGCTTGAAAAACTGTGGAGAAGCAAGGGATGAAGAAAGAGAATCACAATTGCTAGTCAAACTAGAGCAAGGAGTATTGGTTGGAATTGGAACCCCAAAGGTGCTTGCTTCCCTTGCCAAAGCAGCAGCATATATGGATTGATTATGCACCTCCAAAGGGGGTAAGTATGCCCGCGAGTGAAAAATGGCAGTCCCCGCTTATCACCACACTTCCCAAAACGGACGCATTCTCTGCTTTGGGACAACGGCTCTTCTGGATGGAGACGGCCCACACCAAATAAATAGTCGCGTCGATCGACTTGAAATTTGCTCACTTGCGCCGCCTTGTAGATGAGAGAATTACGCCGCCAGATGAGAGGTTTACGCCGCCAGTTGCTCGATCTTGGCGGGACGTGACACTGATCATCTCAGGCGAACGACAGCACTACATAAGCAGGCAACATCCACAATTATCTTCTCTCATCAATAAACCATCATCTCTTATTGAATCCATAATATACCAGATCAATTGTTCAACAGATCATCAACTATCAACCACCAACCAACAACTAAACTTACAGAACTAAAATGGCTTGCTCCTGTCCACCAAACGAATGTACATGTTCTCACTGCTCATCCTGCGAACCAAAGGTTGAAGCAACAGTGGCTTCCTGTACATGTCCTAAGAAGTGTTCCTGTGAAGGCTCGTGCACATGTGACGGTTGTGCCAAGGGTACAGGATGCACCTGTGTTCAGGTGTGTACCTGTGACTCGAAGGACTGTGGATGTTCTCATTGCAAGACGGACGAATCATGCTCATGTGCCAAATAAATGACTTTTGAATGGGTGTGAATGCTGGTGTTTTGCTTTGTGTCGTGTTTTCTTGCTGTTTCGAAGGTGCCCCGTTTTCAGGTGCTTGGGAATCCCTTCCTTACAGTATTGTCTTCTCTTATACCCGTTCATATTCTAATCTTTTTACTATTCTAATGAATTCAAGCGCGTTACCTATACCTAGCTAAGTCAATTGTACTGCACTGTTTTACCAAAGCTTGGTTCGTAATCTACTAGAATTACAAACGGACCTGGTCTTGTTCCGTCCTGGGAACTCACTCTGGTTGTGATGAGATGCATCAATTAGAGGGTGCCCAGTTGAAGGGTCCTAAAGGCATCTTCTGTTAGCTTCGGGGTAAGGGTCCGCTCGGTCGTGCATGCCTCTGCACAACTGGAAGGACACAAAAGCCACAACAAAGGTGATTCTTCAACCTCGAGGGATTATACCGGACTTGGGGCATATTAACCATCAAACAACCGAAAGCAGAAATGCACCAACACCAATGTATCCCCATATCAACCAGAGTGTTTCGAGAAGCCAAACGTCCGGCTGTACCCATGTGGCATTGCCAAATTGCGTGGGAATTTGCCCATACATTATGACACTCTGGGTCTTCGAAAAAGGTGAAGACGTACTATGTCAGCATAGTTATACACGCTGAATGTCTGTTGAATGCCTAATGCTCGTCTTAAAAACCCTCACTTTTAAATCTTGGCGCCTGCCTGTCAAGTGTCAGAGTTTTCACAGTCAAGCTTCGCACGTAAAGTCATGTCCAAAGGAGTTAATAGACTATTTTTAGCGTTTGCTAGATCGTCGACAACTGTCACATATTTCTTGTTTTCTTGCCACTGAAGATTGGGAAGAGAATACAGTGGCTCGTTGTTCATTACCAGGAGCTTGAAACTTCAAGCTTGTGATTTGAAACTTGAACTTGGTCGCCCAGTTCGCTGCCCTGTTCCAGAGCCTGCTGAGTGAAAATGTTCTGGTCAACGTAAATTGGAACTACTATTGAATCTCAGACATGAACTCTCAAGGAGTGTCAAACATTTCCGTATGGAAAGTATGAGCACTTCCAAATCCACTAGCAACTCTTTACTCGTAACTTGTAGGCCACCATCGCATGTCTCTGTAAGACTTCCGTGTCAAAAATTAGGCTCCCCCGGTAACTCTCCGTGGCCTTTCCTCCCCCACAAAAATTGCTGCATTCGTACAGGTGCATTGCATGAAACCTTATTTCGACTGGAGGGGCATTTCCCCTCCTCTGCCTTGGAGAGGCCGAAGATGGCGATGGCGATGGCGATGGCGATGGAGATGAGGTGACTGTGGATAGGTGAAGCTGAAGCTGATGGGCTAAGAGGGATCCTGCTATAAGAGCTTTCACACTGGTATATATTGTGACGAGGATCCTTCTTATATTTCTCATGGATCAATTGTCCTCTCATAGTTGTACAATCATTATCAATCACAATCGCCACATGCGTTAGTTGCTCTACAATGACAGACAGAGACTACCTGGATCTTCCAGCAAACATTCTCGACGTTATTATATCCAACATCGGTCAAACAAAAGATTTGGTTTGTCTTTCCAAGACAAGCAAAAGACTGAGCACGTTTGCCAACAAGCAGTTGTATTGCAACATCATCTTGACAGACACAAGACTCATACTCACCTCACACTCATCAAGAGTCTGTACGCCACACTTCAGCGTTGTCTCTAATCATAATTACAACTGCTTCATCGCGGCATTGACATCCAACAGAAGGCTAATTGCCTTGATTCAAAAGATTTGCATCCAATCGATCTCTTCTCATATACCTTTTGACTTGGAAGTGTTGGTCAGTTTACTATCGGAATTCAAGCAAAAAAACAGATCGGTTCCTCTTCTTGGAATCAAAGAGTTTAGAGTTTTAGGTTCGGCGCAAAGTCCTAGCTTTATCAGACTGAGTAAGGATTCCAGAAGCTTCAGACAGAGTCGCCTGCTATACGAAAACGATGAGGATGAGTTCAACAACTATAACAGCTTCTTCCATAGCGATACAGTCATGCCCCTGCAACACTATCAGGTTGAAAACTTGAAAGATTTTGATCTCTTACCTGTGGAGACTAGAAGTTTAGTCATCAATACAAGGTACAATCACTTTGAACCAACATCGTTAGTCTATGACCGATTGCTACAAATATACTCCAGTCTGGAAGCATTGGAGTTGGCAAATCAATCATCCATCAAATCTTTCTTCTTCAAAGATTCAAGGTATCTCAAAATGAAGTTTGAGAATTTGAAAAGACTTTCCCTCAATTTGACTGATCTTCAATTGATTGAACCAATTTCTGGCTGTTTTGCCCTTCAAAACTTGGAAGATTTCGAGCTCAAGTTTGTTCAGTCAAGTATCAGCGATTGGGATGATGATATAAACATTGGAATGCTCAATTTCTTCTATCAAAATTTCAAAAATCTCAAAAGATTATCCTTGATTCAACTCAATTCCAACAACTTGCTCAAAAACTCTTCGGTAATGTCACAGTACACCTTCAAAGACTCAGACTTGTCATATTGTTTGCTGAGCAACATATCTGCTTTCAACAACGAGCAATCGGACATTGAATATCTAAATCTCAATCTGAACAACTTTTCCGTCTTACCCCCAATGAGCACCAATCATGCATATGCTAAGACACACTTCATAGTCGATAATGACTACCTGAGATCAAAATTGAATCTATTTTCAAAGATTCTCAACATGAAAAATCTAAAGGTGTTGTCCATCCCCGATTTCTTCTACAACTGGAAACCGTTCATCAGATTTGGATCAAACGGAGAAATGGCAGCATGTGAAAGCTTGGACAGTTACCAATACCTATTTGACAATTGTAACTGTTCAACATGCCATGATTCAAGGACACTGTTGCATTTTTACTCCACCAAATTTAGATCTAGCGAGGTACAGCTTACACCAATGTACAGCTTCATAGTTGGCATGCTATTCAAGAGACTTCAAAGTTTTGATCACACTTCTGGTCTAGACGTTTTGAAGTATCCCTTTTTGGATTCCTTGGCAATCTCACATTTTGGCTACCTCAAGATTGATCTTGGAAAGATGGCAAGATTGATGCTTGATAACATGATTAACGACTTGAAGTTTTTTGTTGGTTATTTTTTACGTCTCGAGGTACTCTGCTTGGGTGGAATATTACTTGAAGTTGAGAGGACAGATGAGTGGGTGAAGTTAAGTGCAGTTCATGACAATTGGGTCCATGTCTTTCAGCTCTAACTGTGGTTCGCATATTGCTTTATTTTTGTAGACACCGGTCAAAGACTGACTTTCTTGAAAAAAGAGGTCTACATGGTTCCTTATTTGCTACCTTATCTAATACTTTTCCTACATACTCTTTATTTTTTGCGAAATTTTTCATAATTTCTATAGGTTACTCAAAAGTTCTTGTTTTTTGCTACTATCTCTCCAATCCTGTACCCATTCCTGCAAATGGTTTTACTTCCCAATGCTTTATCAGCTGAAAGCTTTATGTCTGGCACAACGCCTGGCAAAATCAGATCGCTTCATCTCAAATCAATCAAAGTCGAATCGTGCAGCGGGAATGCATCGCGAGGCGGTGTACATGAATTATGTTTACACATTTCCCAATTGGGAAACTATCACTACTATCCCAAAGCACACTATTTTCTCTTTTGGTTATATTGGTGGATTATAGAAAAGAACAATGTGAACCATCATTATACAACCAAACTTTTCTGTTTACAGATATGCTGTACTACTGCTAACCCTTATATACTTTTAGAAGTACTGGTATAGGGCTCAATATATACCAACCAATTCATCAAAAAGCCTGAAAACCCGAGAACATCCCTACTGTTTTGAGCTTCATCAGAGCTACAACGCAATCAAGCCCTTGTCAACAGATATATGAGCAAGAAGTTTGAACAATGTCAGGGTACGGATCGTATAACATTCCGGGAACATTTTCAGTGCTGAGCCCATCAAATCATGCCAGCATCAACAGCGATGAAAAAATGAACGATGTTTCTTTCATGGACGTGGTAACAAGCACACCTCCAAAGCAGCCATCGTCCTCATCAGCAACAAGCTTGCCATCAGTCAAATTTACTTTTAGTCCGTCTAATCGTAATAGGCTGTATCCTACACTGCCTGCAGACACGTCAATGGGTTCACAACATGATGAGGATGAGTGTGATGTTAGCTATCAGGATAAGGAAAACCAATCATTCACAACTGCAATGAACCATTTACAGCACAAACTATTCTCCTCAAACTTGAGCACTTCCGTGCTGAGCGAGTTGGACAACAGGTACAAACAAGTGAGGGCGGAAAAGGTTTATGACATACAGGTATTGAATAGTACAACGACGGATGGTGACATGAAGAGAAGAATGTCATCAAGGTATTCCAAACAGCATAAGACAGGATTTGGTAGAATGGAATCGATTTCTTTGCACTATGCGGCCAAGAGGAACAATCTAACAAAAAATGAGAGAACATCCCCTGTTCAGAGAGTGATACTTTCAGAATGTGATACCCAAAGGGATGACGAAGAAGCAATTGGAAGTACTCCTGGAGAAAAACGTAGTGTGCTGCAAGGATTAGGAAGTGCATCAAAGAGGATGAAGGGAATGAACGGAGGATTCAAAGAGATCATTTCACCAACAAGAACATCAAAGGATCATCGAAGTTCTTTGGCAACCCATCAATATTTGAACATGCAAAGTCAGTCCTCCACTCTAACCTCGCCTTATAGGGTCGATCTGGAAAATATTGACAAGAAATCTCCAGTCAATACGTTTGTGTCGATGCCTCCTCCAAAGTTGGATTTCAGTACCAAGCCTGTTTTGGAAAAGAAACCACCACCAAAGAGAACATCACTTTCAAGAACAAATCCGTTGCAAGTTTTGAACCGTCAGCCAATAAGTCCGGTCGAACCAACAAAAACAGCAAAACCTTCAACCATGAAATCTCTACCATCATACGCACTACCTACAAGATCCTCACTTCAGAAGAGCGATTCCGTTAGTAGCAATCTGTTAGCACCACCACCACCAACATCGTCCAACATACCAAGATCAAAGACAATGCAAACAATTTCTCCTTCAAGAGGAAGATCGAACCTTCATGGAATTCTCGCTTCATCCCAAGAACCAAAGACGGTATCACGTAAGCCCAGTGGTGTTGACATGAATCAATCCCATATACATCAGCAAGTTCAAAGGTTCGATGAGTCAAGAGTTCCAAGAAATACAATGTCAAAATCTTCCACAATGGCATCGCTTGCCAGCAAGCTGAACAGGGATAGCACCAGTAACAACATAGCAAGGTCAACTTCCAACATGGGATTGAATGGTACAAACAGCAGGCATGTTTCTGTCTCTAAGATACCTACACTCGGTGGAGCTATGTCGAAAACAAGATCCGTCACTGGGATTTCAAGGCTGTCCACCAGCAAGTCTTCCAAATATGGATCTGATGGATACCCAAGGCCATGGTTGAACTGACTGTGTTTGTCAGGCTTTCCTTTTACGAACGTTTTGAACCTAATGTCTCTTAATTCTTTTTTTCTCCAATTGCATGTAAGGCATAGAAGCCAATAATCTCTTTATAGTTTAACACGAGCTTAGAAGAACCTTCTTTTCCGTTTCTCTCGTAAACGTTTGCAATAGTTCTTGCTACCAGGCTAACAGATTTTGAGGCTGTGCGGGGCAGTGCGCTGGTGCTAAAAGTTTGACTGATTTTCTCTCTCTAAAGAGTCTGCTGACGGCCTTAGCAAGGTGCAAACAGAAAATTTCGGTGGCTTTCTGAAGGCTTACAAATGGTTGGAAGAGACATCACAAGACCATAACAAACTACACCAATCAAAGTCTCAAAGAGACAATTCATCGCAATGGGAGACGGACCAGTGAAACATCATGCCGACTATACAAACTTTACAGGCACCAGCTCGCCAACGGTGGAGAATAAACGCGAGACGCTTCAACAGTTGATCGATTCTTACGAGGCTCTTTCGATGGATCAGACCAATTGGGTTTGCAACCTTGCCAACTGTAGTTCGCTCATTTGGCACTGTTACAACTCTGGTCTTGGAGTTCCCATCAATTGGTCTGGGTTTTACCTTGTGGATGAAAAGAACCCGAAGCAGTTGATACTAGGCCCATTCATGGGGAAGGTTGCCTGTCAGACTATCCAGATAGGCAAGGGTGTCTGTGGCGTTGCAGCTAGCAGTCTCAAGACTCAGGTCGTTCCAGATGTTGAACAGTTTCCCGGCCATATAGCATGTGATGGGGAGACCAAGAGTGAAATCGTTGTCCCGTTTGTGGATCTGAAGACTGGGAAAATCAGGGGAGTTTTGGACATTGATTGTCTGGTGGGATCTGGGTTTGGTGAGCTGGATAGGGAGATGCTTGAGAGCCTTATCAGGTTGATTTCTGAGACCTGTGAGTGGTAGATCAGCAAATTGTCAGTGTAGCTGTTTTTTGAGTCTAGCGTTTGGGAGGGTTGACAAACGATGAGATCATAGGTACTAGCCCCTTCCCAGTTGGTGTCTGCAGTTGAAAACACTGTGGTTGTCCGTGTGTCGGTCAAACATTTCTGGAATGTAGCTCTGCCTGAAGATGCCGAATACCGATGGGTTCCGGCAAGCAGAGTGTTGCTCGATGGCATGCACCCAAGTTGACCAGAAACGCTTCACACGGTGCCAGTTCTCCATACTCGGATCTCGGTGGATGAGATCACACTCAGAAAAGACTATTGAAAGAGTATTCGCCTGAACGAGGTACACCGACAAAGTTGCACGCTTTGAGATCTGCTTTGAAGAGTTGCATCCCAACGAAGTCTGACGTGAGAATGATTCAACATTCAAAGATAGCTTGATCTTCTGAACACCTCCACCTTCTATACTAATACCACGAGTTTCGGGTTTCACGTATCTAATAGTAACATGTATAATCAAATGTGTAGACTGGGAACGATGAAAATTCTCGTACTCTTTTCGGAAGGTGGTGCGTGTGCCTCGTAAAAAGCGATAACAGCCGTGTGTGGCTGTACACTCATCAGCCAGCTGGAGAGAGACACAAACTACAGCCAGCCTGTTGTTTGCAAAACCGTTTTATTCACCCTGAGGAGTGGCTCTACCTCTCGAGTGGACAGTTTGGAATGGGGATGGGATGGATAGAGCTGTCTTGCCAGACGGTTCAACACACCCTGTTGCCAAATCACCCAGTGAAGGAGTTTCAAAGTGAGTGCATTCTGGAAGTGAAAAAAAAAAATAAACTGCCCAATCATAGCGGCTGAGTTTGCACCCCCTCTTGTGAGCAGCTCTGCCCCGCCGTCCGTGCTGCTCCTCTGCGTATCTGGGAGACGCTCGGGCCGACCAGCAGCATCTGTTGCCCCTCCATTCCATTGTGTGTGGGTTTCCACCTCCACCACCCCCTGTAACTTTCCACTCTTCACAATGCCTCTATTACTACAAAGACAATACATCCACTGCCACAACTGAAACATCTCGATTGTTGCACCTGTTCACGTTGAAAAAGTGTCTGGACGAACAGCGGCCCACGTTCTTTGTTGTTCCACCCCCGTGAAGAAGACCAGAACGCAGCGTTCACCTGTTGCACCCCCTGGATCTTGGCATGCAATTAGTCCTGGAAAAAAAAAAGCGCCTGATGTATAAATGTTTGAGAATCCGTCACCCCCTTAATTTCACCCTCAACAGCATCCAGTCTTGCTTTAGTTTTAGGTTGGATATGCTTCAACCTGGATCATAGATCTTGAAAGATAAAGAAAAAACCTTGTTTCGTACCTATTTCTCACAATTTTCCAAAACGTTTTTTCACCCAAAAAGACTCTACCAAAGCTCCACTGACATCCAAACACAGCCACCACTGTCACCGCTTAACAACATGCAAAGCGAACAAGAAGTCCAGTCTATCAGTTCCTCGGTGATGGACATCGACCGAGAACCAGACAACGTTATAGCGTTGAAAAACTCCAACGATACTTCAAACCCTTCAGACACAACCATAACCCGTCTTAGTACAGAGAAACTGGCAGACAGGAAACGTCTCTTGACGATTCCACTAACCCACATATCAACATACTCCTCAAGCGATGGATCCGAATTTGTCCTGATGGGTGACAAATGCTTCAGCAAGTCTGACTTTTTCGACGTGTTCATCAGGGGAATGCTGCTACCAGAGGATGATCACCTAAGAAGAACCAGAACAAACGGGTCGGCAGCACCACCAATATACAAGAAGAGAACAGGGTATGCCAATCCGGCACCTTTGGGCTACTGCTCCTTTGCATTGACCACGTTTGTCCTTTCCTTGATCAACGCTGGTGCAATGGGCGTTCACAATAACGGCGTTGTCACTGGACTGGCAATCTTTTATGGTGGACTCGTCCAACTCCTGGCTGGCATGTGGCAGATTGCACTCTGTGATACTTTCAACGGATTGGCAATGAGTTCGCTCGCAGGCTTCTATATCAGTCTAGGTACTGTCTCGATACCAGCGTTTGGCATAGCAGACTCATACACCACAATAAGAGAGTTGGAAAGTAGTTTGGGATTCTACTATTTGGGATGGAGTATCTTTTCCTTCATCTTGTGCTTGGCCACGGTGAAATCCACAGTTCATCATTTCCTGCTCTATGCAACCATGCATCTAACCTTCCTTCTGCTTGCCATTGGAAGTTTGGCCCCTAGTACAGGCTGTGTTACAGCCTCTGGAGTTGTTGGTATCATCACTTCGTTCATCGCCTACTACAACGCAATGGTTGATCTGCTCAACAAGGATAATTCGTATATTGTGTTTGGGTCGTGGCACCTGACAAAGGCTTTTAAGGCAGAGTAGTCCCTTGATCTTTATATTCGCATATCTTCAGAAAAGTTCTCTCCCTTCCTCTTCCATTTTCCATAGTGTAAATTTCATTTACTTGTAGCGAGTGTTGGATTGAAACTGACCATGTCTATAAATGATGACGCTGCGAGCGGTATTGCAAGACACAAACTAAATAGAAGATGTTAAGCTGGCTTTGATGGGCTCTGAAGCTTCTTCCTCAACTTTGAGGACGCTCGTAACAGCCATCTCAGGAGTCTTGGTCTCCTGAGGCTGCTGCTGCGAAATGAAGGTCAACGGTATACCGCCGGTGAAAAAGTTGTTGTAGTTTTCATTCTCAAGTTCATCGGGATACTCCTCATCCTCGTCTTCATCTTCAGGATCACTGATGTTCAAGTTCATTCGACTCTCCAAGTCAACGACTGAACGACCCACCGATGAATTTCTCATCCTCCTCCTTCTATTTTTCATATTGTATGTATGGTAAAGATTGGATCCAACGATTGCTGTTAACGATCCAGCAACATTGAAGATTATATCGTACACGTCGAAAGTTCTTTGTTTCGCTATCAAGTGTTGAGCAAATTCACTTCCAACTCCTCCAACTAGTGTGCATACTATGAAGGTAAAGTTTCTAATCATCCTCATTGAAGAGGAGTCAAGGATCCAGTAGAATAAGAGGCTCATCGAGAAGAACATGGTGAAATGTATCACTTTATCGTGCGGCAATGATATGTTAGCAAAACCTAGATAGGCCGCTAGTATGACACTAGAAATGAAACCTTCAAGTAGTTGAGATTGAAAACGTTAGTACATCAAGACATAGCAGTGCTTCTTTGAGGTCTCACTTACCAAATAGTACCGTCTTTCTGATCCTCATTTCTAACAGTGTATCAATTGCTTCCCTAACGGTTGTTTGTTTGTGACTGATCGGTAACAAGCTTGCTCATCCATGGAGCAATCAAAGGATTATGAAAAGTTGTTGTTGTTGTTTGCTTAAAAAATAAGGAGACGAGATTCGACTCCCAATCTCTATTGGTTCCATGCACGCACGATAAGGGTTGCCCTGAAAGAGACATGTGAGGTTTCAACTGTGTCACATTTGAGCCATCATCAGCTTGATATATACCAACAGTCTTTGTCAAATAGCTTCATTATTGACTAAAGATACACAAAACGGCCCAATCCATGAACACCCTTTGGCCAATCGATAGTTTCTCCACACATCACAGATGATAACAGACCTTTGAAACTGCATTACTCCCGCCACTGTCATGCAATCCTACTACGACAACAACAACAACCTGTTGGCTACTAAATGTGGAATTTGCCATGATACAAACCACCCAATGACCGATACTAGGTCTCGAGGGATGTCCTACTTCTGCTCACAGTGCATGAACTTCAAGATGCTCAAGACTAGGCTCAATCTTATACACTTGGAACATTTTAATGGGAAATCCGGGGAAGAGATAAATCGCATCTTGGACAATTGCATTAGAGGTCACTCGGCAGACTTTCTTAGAAAATACTTGAAGCATGAGATTGGCATAGTATCGGACTCTTCGGACAAAGAACTGGATCATTTGAAGCCTTCGTTGGATGCCATTGCCAGATTGGCGTATATGCTCTTGAACGTTGAAGTTGCAGAGCATAGAAAAAACTTGAAAATGCTAAGAAAGATAGTACAGCAACAACGGGCCAAGAATGATGACATGAAGGCTCATAATGAGAGCTTGAAAAATGAAATAGTACTGGAAAGGCAAAAGCTTGAAGAGAAGAGCATAGTTTTACAGAAAGACCATCAGGAGAAAATCGTCAGAATTGACCGTTCAACCGTTGAGATAAAAGATGGCAAACTAGTCAGCGTGGAAAAGCTGATTGATTCTTCAAGGTCCCTTCATTTCAAACAGTTGGTAAAGTTGGCCAATGTGCAGCTTGCAAGCTCTTTGGACGGGTATCCACCCTCCACCTTCAACGGTGATCAAGAAGGCATCGAACCTATGGCTGGCACCGGTGCGATGAATGGCATGGATTATTTGCGGAAACCTAGAAGTGACCCACGATTGGACACTCTGGGTAGAAGTCTCATCTCGAATTTGCGGAAAAAAACAAGTCAGCAATTCCAATCTCTGGCTGAGTCTGATTCAAGCATTCTGGACTTTAAGACTATGATATTCTTTAGTCCCGTGATACCAATTACAAAATATCTACACTACTCTATCAATGCGATTAATAGCTCGTTGGAACAGCTGAGCAAGTTTGTGAGTCTTGCGGCAGGTTGTCTTGCCGTCGAGTTACCTTTTCCAATGATCATGGAGTACGATATAGAGGAGACTGATGGGATGGGAGATACCGAAAAGACAGTTGATGGCATGTCACAAGTTGAAAATGGGCAGCGAGAAACGGCAGAGAGCGGTAAACATGAAGATGTATCCGAGGCTGATTCCCCAGTGAGCCGAGGTGGACTTTTCACTCCTGTAATCTGTTCCAAATCATTCACCGATATTGTGCCTCTTTACATATGCCAGAACAACGAAAAAAAGGACCTGGTCGAGTGTGTCGTTGAACTCTCCAAAGATCAATTGAAGCTGTTAAGCACTGGCTTGGCAAGAATGATAATCAACTTGCTTTGCCTAAAAGCCAAGCTACAACCCCAACAAAAGATAGAAAACCTGCCATTTGATGAGATGTTGAAACTTGATGACCTTGTTGCAGCGCTAGTGGCAAGTGCTATACCTTCAGCAAGCTCCAATCAAAAGAGTGCTGTCAAATCTGAAGCTGAGGAAAGGTTACAACAAAATGCTATAGACAAGGATCAGCTGAAGGCTAAGCAAACCAATGGCAAGAAAACTTTGTTTCAATCATTCAGTTTCTGGAGCGGGAAGAGTAAGCCTACTATTCAGGGCAAAAGCGAGGAAAAATTGGCGAATGGTGAAAAATCCAACGGTATTGTTGGTGTCAACAGTGGTATAGTTAATGAAAAAGAGCTTGCAGTGAGCCAGTTCGACTTCCAATACTGGCGAGACTTTGTCAAGAATGAAAAGGTGGATCTTTCTCAGAAAATTGCAAACAGCATCTCTCTAGGATCTTCCGCAGACTCTTCCTCTTTCGCATCAAATTTAACTTTGCAACAGTTATCAACAATCGCAAACCCACAGACAAGTGCTTCGAAGCCTCTGGTGCCAGAGTCGCAATCCAGCGTAGAGCATCTAATCAATAGTATATATGATTATCTCACCACTGAGATAGCCAAGCAGTATGAGCTGGAACTAATGGCAACGACAACGTCAACAATCACATCCGCATTTCAAAAGGTCAGTCGTCTCGGTATCGGTGGTATGAACAATAGCAACAATGATGTGCACAATTCGAAACACAGATCACTGTCTCCCAAGTATCTATCACCGACAAGTGAAAAGAGTAGCGCTACTATTGGTATTGGAACTAGCGGAAGTCTTGTTGGGTCGAATGGCTACGGTTCCGGGAACAAGCTCCAGCCTCATCAACCAAAACAGGTTCAAGTCCAAACGACAATGCCCATGCCTCCTTTATCTTCACCACTAACGCTGCCGCAGCGTTCACAAAGACTCAAAAGTGGGGGGAAGCTACAGTCGGCAGTTCCTGATGCTGTATTGCCCAACGGTACTGGGGCCAATTTGAATGGCGGTGGTGGTCCTCGCTCAAGCCCGAGTACTAACTTTGATGGTATGAGGTTGCCTAGGCCGATCGTAAAGAAGAGCGCAAAAAAACTGAAATCAAGTATTGACAACTGGGAAGTTATTTGAGCCTCTATAATAATAACATAAGTGATGAATGATTACAGAATAGTATAAGAGTAAGATTGAAGTGCTCCCAATTGCTCATGCCAGAGTTTGGGGCTGTACAAGGCAGTGCACAGGTGCTAATAAGCATCACGTAAGCAATATGTCAGCAGCCTCAAAAGTGGCTGCATGGAGCGAATTTGCAAATTGCAGCCAACCCACTCATTATCAACCACTGCTCAACCAACTCACTCTTTCACTTTCGGTAGAGTGTGCGAGCGCTACGTACTACCTGCCAACTATTGTATGTAGGTAATCAGCAAAAGGCCAATTCCTATTTTGAAGTTAGTATACGCCTAATAGAGAGATCAGTTCCAATTAGAAAAGATCACAACTAGTCCATTGCGTCTAAGAACTTTACCAATTCAATTCAACCGGGAAATTTCATTCGAGTACTGTGTGTCTGTAATCACAATTCTCTTCAATTGGTTACACAGCATCTTTGATATACATTTCACCTTTCAAAATAGACAGAAACTGATAAGTACTCATATACAATGCTATCCGACAAAGAACTATGTAAGTATCATACTGCGCCGAGCTCAAGTGTGAATTCAACGAGGCTCTCATACTGGCTCATACTGGCGATCATCACATATTAGATTGAACTGATTTTCAAGGTACTAACATCTTTTGATTTATTCCCTCCCTAAATTACTAAAGACGAAATAAATAAGAAGGCCGTCACCCAAGGTTTCAACATCAAGCCACGTTTAAACTATAACACTGTGGGTGGTGTCAATGGTCCATTGGTCATTTTGCAAAACGTCAAGTTTCCAAGATACAATGAGATTGTCAACTTGACCCTACCGGATGGAACAGTCAGAGCAGGTCAAGTCTTGGAAGTCAAAGGTGACAGAGCCATTGTGCAAGTTTTTGAAGGTACCTCCGGTATTGATGTTAAGAAGACTAGAGTTGAGTTCACAGGTGAGAACTTGAAGATTGCCGTTTCTGAAGATATGTTGGGAAGAGTCTTTGATGGTTCTGGTAGACCAATCGACAATGGTCCTAGGGTCTTTGCTGAAGATTACTTGGACATTAATGGTTCTCCAATTAACCCATACGCTCGTATCTATCCTGAAGAAATGATTTCCACCGGTGTTTCTGCCATTGATACGATGAACTCTATTGCTAGAGGTCAAAAGATTCCAATTTTCTCAGCTTCTGGTTTGCCACATAATGAAATTGCTGCTCAGATTTGTAGACAAGCAGGTTTAGTCAGACCAACAAAGGATGTTCATGATGGTCATGAAGAGAATTTCTCTATTGTCTTTGCCGCTATGGGTGTCAACTTGGAAACCTCAAGATTCTTCAAGCAGGATTTCGAAGAGAACGGTTCGTTGGAAAGAACTTCCTTGTTCTTGAACTTGGCAAATGATCCAACTATTGAAAGAATTATCACTCCAAGATTGGCATTGACAACAGCTGAATATCTTGCATACCAAACTGAAAGGCACGTTTTGACTATTTTGACCGATATGTCATCGTATGCCGATGCCTTGAGAGAAGTCTCTGCCGCCAGAGAAGAAGTCCCAGGTAGAAGAGGTTACCCAGGTTACATGTATACCGATTTGTCCACCATTTACGAGAGAGCAGGTAGGGTGGAAGGTAGAAACGGTTCGATCACCCAGATTCCTATTTTGACCATGCCTAACGATGATATCACCCATCCTATTCCTGATTTGACTGGTTACATTACCGAGGGTCAAATTTCTGTCGATAGACAGTTGCACAACAGAGGTGTCTACCCACCAATTAACGTGTTGCCATCATTGTCAAGATTAATGAAGTCTGCCATTGGTGAAGGAATGACGAGAAAGGATCATGGTGATGTTTCCAACCAGTTGTATGCCAAGTATGCCATTGGTAGGGATGCCGCTGCCATGAAGGCTGTCGTTGGTGAGGAAGCATTGTCTACAGAGGATAAGCTTTCGTTGGAGTTCTTGGAAAAGTTTGAAAAGACCTTCATTGCTCAAGGTGCCTACGAGAACAGAACTGTGTTTGAATCGTTGGATCAAGCTTGGTCGTTGTTGAGAATCTATCCAAAGGAAATGTTGAACAGAATCTCTCCAAAGATTTTGAACGAGTTTTACGATCGTGAGAGATCCACCGGTGATGAAGCCCCTGTGATTGAAACCTAAAAGTAGAACATTGTCTTTCCATCATGTCGTTTTTTTTCTCTCTCTTTCTGATTGCTTGTTTCTCCCAGCCATTTCATAGTTGGCCGTCATTACTCACATTTCCACCGTTGTTGTGTTTCTGTATTCTTTTTTCCCGATCTGTCTCCCTCTTTTTCTACTTCTGTGTTATTTGGACTCTATCTATCTCCTCCTGTTTCTTTACCGGAAGCAAATCCAACCATCTTATATATTTTTTCTTTCTCTCCTATTTATAAGCTAATCTGTAGTGTTTGAGTATATTGTGTTCTCCATCTTTGACTTTATCCCTCCATGGACACTATATATATCAGCTGCTTTTTAAATGGCAACGGTAGTAACTGGTTTTGCCATGATGCATTCAAAAGAAGGGCCAGCATTCACTGCCGCCGGCTGTGCAGAAGAGACATATAGTCCACCCAGCGTATATGACGTCAGCACCCCTTTCTAGCGACGATTGCTGTTGGCGGCCCAGCCAGCCAGCCTCCTTGTGTTGTTTTTCCCCAGATTTGATGAAGATTAGCACTCAGTTTTACTTCATTGATCACCACTATTTCCACTTGGCACCCCTCTTTGTTTCCTATAACGAATTAATCGACGATAAGGGTCTCTCCTCCTTTGATCTTACCTGTTGAAGGCTTTCCTCAGTACTTGACGAAACAACCTCCATCAAACCTCAAATCTGTCTGAAAACATCTACTCAACAACGCCTTTCATTATATTGGTGTGTCCCAAAACTTGATCCCATACCTGCGCTTCACATCAACACCACGAAATGGAAATTCTTTTCAGACAGCCAAGTTTCAACAACAAACCGTTCAGTCCAATTCAATCCTTGCTGGACCTGCCACCAGAGATTCTGTTCAAAATATTCAAGTTTGTCCCTGAAGAGCTGAAAGCAACATGTAGGAGTTGCTACTTCATGTACAATGAGTATTACTGTGAAAAGCTTGTCCAGGAGATGGGCAATGACATAATATACAACATTGCAATACACAACTTACCATACTTGGTGGCATACATCAAGTCATTCGACTATTGGAGAGGCAACTTGAGACAGATGGTTGCAGATCATCTTCAATTGGCTGAGTACGAACCTGATGTCGAAGTGAGAAGATACTGGACTCCAAAAGAATGTGTCCACTGTTTACACGTGAAGGATTCGTGGAAGCTGGTCTATTGCATCTTTAAAAACAGGAGGTTGTTCGTAGAGTATCAGGATTACCATGTGGATGAACCCCACTCATACATGAACCAGAGTCTGTTGCACGTGAATAAGACATACTTGGTCAAGTATAAGAAGACGATCAAGTTGTCATCTCATCTTTACAATCTATCCTGTGGAGTGATCATACAGAACGCATTAGGATTGGGCAGTATGAATTTCAAGGTGCTAAGGACTGACACTCAGGAGCAATTGCTGAGCTTCTTTCCTCCCACAAACATCAACGACTTGGTTCCGCACGAGAAATTTGTGATGCTAGATCTAGGTCATTTCTATTTACCCGTCAATGGTGAGTCAAACACTGAGGCCAGTGCAGATGGCCAATCACAACTGAACATCAATCCTCTTTACCACGATGTCCGTTCGGACGAAAGCAAGCTTATCGAGGTTGATATCATAATGGAGGAGACTGGCTTATACCTCAAATCTGGTTTTGTTATCTGCTACGTTGATGTCAACGCCTATCCGTCTCATCTAACAAAGCAAGACCCATCTCTAACCCACAAAAAACTCATACCGAAGTACGATCAGCAGTGGCTTGCATGGTCTATAGACAACCAACCCCCTACTCCAGAAACAGTGGTCAATATTCTACTTAAACGCCTATACAAATCAATTAATAGATCATTGTTCATCAAGGCACAACCGTCTCCATACCAAAGGATAGGAAGCTTTGCAGAAATAACTAGCAGAAGATCTTCGTTAGTATCTAACGGTCGTAACTCTACCGCAAGCTTTCACAAAAGAACCGGAAGTAATCTTTCAGGTTTTCTTGAGATGAGCAACACCAATTTCGAACAACCAATACTGGAAGAGGAGAATGAAGATAAGCCCGATGCCATAGAAGAGGAAACAGGGGCAAATCATAACGGGCAGGATGACAACGACGATGAGGTGCTGTCCAATTTGGACATTGCAACCTACAACAGACGGTTCTATTCGAAGTATACTGAAGCTACCGGTGAATTAATCACTAGAACATTTAGGTTTGTCAGCGTGATAGAAAGGAGGAAATACGAGAGCAAAGTTGCCGCTAATGAGAACAGGCTGCAGCCTGAAGATGATAACGAGCCACTTCGGTGGAAGATGAACACGCTACTGTGAAACTCTAGCAATAAATAATATCAAGCAATGTGCAAATGAGCTGCCAATTACACTTTATAAGAATAATCTTTTGATCGCCATTGAACCAACAATTCAAAGTCGACTAAGACTACCTGAGGTCACCTCTCAACTTAACATCATTGGCAGGTTGGCAGTTACTGTAATGAGAACTGAAAAACTTGTAAAAGAACTGTGAGTTGCAATATCCCTTATCTGTCTGGTTCTGAAGTCCTCGTTGACGATATCAGCTGATTACTCCCGTAATCAGACTCCACAGAGCAAAAAAAAACAATGTTCTGGCTTGAGTCGGAAGAGCATTGATGCCTTTACAATGGCCAAAAAATAAAATGACTGAACCCAGGATCGAACTGGGGACTATCTGCGTGTTAAGCAGATGCCATAACCAACTAGACCATTCGGCCATTTCATAATTACTAAATTTTTCTTACCCTCTATACTACAATTCTCAACATCACGTGATACTTTGCACGTGACTGTTGATTACGTAACACATTTATAGTAACGCTAGTTTCGAGAAATAATGTTTGAACAACAGCTGTTTAGATAGGATTTCATCATAATTGGGTATTAATTTAATGGCTAGTGTGTCTCTTTTATGATTATCTTGTATTTGAAATCTGTTTTCCAACGTTCAAATTCAAAATTTGATTAAAAATTAGCTAATTATAACTACTGAATTTTCAAAAGCTAATAATGAGCCATTTGAAAGAGTCAATCGTCAGCTTACTCTACCGAAGTGACAGTTCTAGAGAATAGAGGAGGTAATCCTATTGCTGATTTTGTAGCACATGTTCATTATCTCATTCTGAAATCAGGAGTCCAAAAAGGAGAGTCAATCCTTACATCCAGAGAGCTTTGTACTTCTTTCTGACGATTTAGTTGGTTAGTTTCACTTTTGATTCTAACAACAGCCTGGACTGAATTAACTGTGAACCAGACAAGGATTTTTACGAACCAATATTGTATAGAAAAGTAAACGAACAAAGATGAGATCCCTTGAAAGCCAAAAGAAGAGAAAAAGGCCGCTCCTGTTGCATACATACAAACTTTTCATCCTCGGTGCACGCATCTGGGGAAGAAGCAACCTATAAAAAATATGTACCAGATCAGATTCACATGTTGATGATTCTCTTTCAAACGAATTGAGCACCCTGAAGTAGTATGAAGATGGATCGAACACACAAACGACGGCAATTCCAGTCAAGAACAAGTTTTCATAGAGGCATAGACGAATCATGTTGCCGTTGAAACTAATACTGGTCTCTATTTTTGTATTGACGCTTTTGGTTCTGCTAGTTCTCTTTGGCGATCTTCCATCATTTCACGGTACGCCCATCTATACAACAAGATCATTCCTTGTCATCAACATCTATCAGAACATCATCTATCCGCGATTCACCAGATTTGATAACACATATTTCAATGGATATCTTACCCGTGTCTTATTCGGTAAAGAGATCATATGGCTCGCTGGCTGGACGGTACCGGCATTCTACCTGATCACTTTTAGCGGCTGCATTTCAATGTTCTTCGAATCTGCATACAAAACAATTGAAAAGTACGAGGGAGTTGGTTTCTTCAAGTTGTGGTTCGTGATTCTTCCCTCAATTTCACTCAATTATGCATCTTTTCTTCTTGCTACATTCACAGATGCTGGTTCCATAAAGAAAGTCTACAAGGATTACAAAAAATCGGAAAGATTAATCAATTCCAAAATGTTCAAACCAAATGAGATCATATACTTTGACAGTACAGAGGACTGCCGAACGTGCCATGTTGTCAAACCTCCCAGGAGTAAGCATTGCTCCACCTGCGACGATTGTGTCTTGCTGTTCGATCATCATTGCGTTTGGTTGAACAACGACGTTGGGTACTACAACTATAGATATTTCATTCTCTTCATGATCTCAATTAACTGGATATTCATATATGGGGCCTACTTGCTTTTCCATGCATTGGTACTATTTCTTTCTAATGAAACGTTTGATCCCGAATTGTCTCAATCCTGGATCTTCCATAGAATATGGTTTGCCATAACGCGAACCAACACTGATAATGAATCGACAGGGATACTACTATTACTCTGCCTGTTGCTCCTACCTTTGGTGCTATGGTTTCTTGGCGAACATATATGGTATATGTACCTGGGAGTAACAACCAATGAAACAGCAAAGTGGGCTTACATTCAGGAGTTGGTGAAGTCTAATCTTCTCTACAAATTCACAAAGCGCAATGGAAACTTTTGCTACTTAGTAGTAGCAGAGGACAGCAACTCTTCACTAGATCCATCGCAACGTTTCCATTTTGTTAAACTTGAGAATGACGAAGAGTTGAGTAACTTGAGTGCAGGAGTACTGACAAAGGTTGACAATTGGGAGGACCTTGATAATATTTATGACCAAGGGTTCATTACCAATGTCAAGGAGCGACTGTTTCCCAGTCTGATTCTATAAACACTTCTGTTGAAAGGCTGAGAAAAATGGGTTATCTTTTTTTATAAAAATATAAATGTACACAAACGACGGAATAGAAAAAAACGAAAATAATGAATGAAAATGCTCAGAACAGGCTCATTAAAATTTGGAGAAGATGAGAAGATGAGAAAACGTGGATTCCTATCCTCAAAATGAATAAAATGAATAAAATGCAAAACAAAAACACAAAACGCAACAAAAAGGACAAAAAATCAGTAAAAAAATTATATACAACATGCATCAAGCAAGTGAACCGATAAAGCGATGTATCGTAGAGCTTGTTCAATTGAACAGAGGCATCCAAGCGCCAGTATACAACACTTCAACTGATACATCTCACCTATCTCCTAGCACCATCTGAAACCCTGCTGATTAATGACTCGGCATTGGTCAATTCTGGAAGCTCCAGACTCGTTCTGACGTACTCCAGAGAAGTATTCCTAACAGCTTCGTCCTCATAGCTCATATTTCTCCTCGTCTGCTCTAAGGAACGTCTTCTGCCAACATCCATGGATTGTCTGTTGATGCTATTCCTCAATCTGTTGAACCTGTCAGCATCCGTCTGCATACCAACGTTACGCTTGACGCTCAATTGAGGCCTGGTCAAACTTCCATCCTTTTGCCTGTCACCTCCTGGGGCAAAGTCCATTTCAATTTCTTCAGTGGCCAATGTATCAACAGACATGTTTGATGCAGACACTAATGGCGGAGCATGTTTCTTCTTATTCTGGAACACTCTCTTGAACATGGAGCCTCTTTGACCCCCGGCACCATTAATAGAATCTCTATAGACAGCTTCATCATGGTAGCGTGGTGGACTTAACGAACTGACATGAGCACCGGCATGGCTTTGCTCTTCAACCGATTGCTCTTTACTATACTTGGATATAACAGCCTTGTTTGGATCAGTTGGATCGTAATCCTCTGGATACTGGTTGAAGTCTCCCTTCGAGACGCACTCCCTGATGATATCAATATCCCTTGGACGGTACAGTCTCTGAAGAGCATCAAAGGTGAAACGTGGCAAGATGCAGATCAAGAAACCAACAAAGAAGCATGCCCAAAATGCAGCAGTACCGTACAGAATATTGGCAGCCTTGTAGAACTCACCAGAGTATGTAGCCGATGACCAAACACCAGTCCAACCCCAAACGATCAAGATAGATAAGGCCCAGATCAACACAGACAACCAATCCCATCTGTACTGATGTGAAAGAATGTAAGAGTCACATGCCACAATCGATATCGTTGCCACCATGGCACCCATCAAAAATCTATGATCGGCAGGTAAACCACTCATGGTAATGATACCATTCTTGTAGTATGTGAAGTATGGGTAGAAGAAGGAAATCAAAGACTGATAGAAACCATCAACCATATACCACCAAAACTTGGAACGAGTCCACTCTGCTCTCAAGATACCTGTTCTATACAGCTCGGGCACTAGAACAGAGACCGTTGCGGTGACATCCTGATCGAAAATACCCAAGAAAATGACCGGCAACGAGGTGAATGCCAAGTTGTAGAACATCAAATAGGTGTACTCGAACAAGTATGAACCGTCAAAGTCATTGTATATACCATACCAGAACAATGCAAGCGTGAAAATGACGTTCTTGTAGAAGAAGGATGGGATCATCTCGGCAATTCTCTTGTACGACCATCTACCGTGGACTAGAACCAACCTCGTCAGGTATCTGAACTGACCAATGGCGTAATCTGCACACATGACAGCCTGTGTACCTTCTTCACCGGCGATACCAACACCAACATCAGCAGCCTGGATCATGGCAACATCGTTAGAACCATCACCAATGGCCAAGGTCATAACATCCAAGGTATCTTTGACAAGCTTCACCACAGCAGCCTTTTGAGCAGGCGAGACTCTGCAACACAAGACAGCTTTACACTGCTTACAGAGCAACAAAAACTTGAACTTGTTGGTATCACTCAATGCAACCTTCAATGCATCACCATCAATGACAACGGCAAAGTTACCACTAGGTGGCTCATGAACTTTCTTTGCATCGTGTAGTTCACCCATGGACCCGTCCATTTGGAAGTTCTCTGCCATGTACTTCGTTAGTAAGGCTTCCACAATTGCATCACTGTCGTTGCGAACGTCCTTCCATGCATCGCCAAAGACAGCTTCAACATCCTCACCAGAAGTCTTGATCACCAATATGTCCATACCGTTCTCCAACAAATTACACGAGAAACCAATGTTGATGGCCGTCTCAACCTTGTCACCGGTCAACACCCATAGTTTGATACCGGCCTTGGCCAAGATCGAGATCGACTCAGGAACACCATCCTGCAACCTATCTTCGATGGCTGTACCTCCCAACAGGATCAACTCTTCTTCGATCGAAGACGCAACCTCTTCCATCTTTCCTTCTCTATCATCCAACGCAGCAGATGCAATCTCATGCTTCCTTTGCCATTCTAAGTACTGTGGCCATGCGAGTTCCACCTGGGCAATACACAAGGTTCTCAAACCCTCAGTTGCAAACTGCTCCAAGTGGATGGCGGTCTTATCCAAAAGCGACTGGTCATTCTTTGTTGTTGACAATCTTGAGTAGATGATAGAATCGGCACCTTTACAGATCAACAAGGCAGTTGGTTCCCCGTCCCTTGTAGTTGGAGGAATCTTGATGATGGCACTCATTCTTTTTCTGGTGGAGTTGAATTCCAAAATGTTCAAAATCTCGTATTCTTTTTCAACACCTTGAACGTTCAAGACAACACCCTTTTTGGTTCTCTTTGTGAATTCGAAACCAACGTCTCTTGCAGTAGCAACCAAGGCAGCCTCATCTGGACTTTGAGCTTTCAATTCCAACTTTCCTGGTTTAGTCTCTGATGGTTCTGTCAAAACACTGTGGCACAATGCCAATGCCAACATGAAATGTTCGTTTGCTAGCTTTTGGGCATCTCCAGATTGACCGTGCAAATCGTCGGCAAATTCTTTCGAGATAAAGGTTAGTTCCTCATTGATATCGCTGGAGATGTCACCCTTGTTCACCTCTTCCAAAGTCTGGATCATCATAGCCTTATCCTGCTTGATCTGTTCATGTTCCAAGGCCGCTTCCGCTTCAACATCGATACCTTGTCTTCTTCTGATACCGGCATACGCCTCCGTGTATGCCCTACCATAACTTCTTCCTGCAATGGTACATTTTTTGAATTCCATAACGTTCTGGGTCAACGTTCCTGTCTTGTCACTGAAGATATATTCGATCTGTCCCAAGTCATCGGAAATATTCCACGATTTGGGAGTGCATGGATAATCGAGCTTTTGGTAGTATAGCAACACGTCCGAATAGATGAAGTACGCCTGTGCAGTTTTGATGATTTCGATGGAGATGTACAACGAGATAGGAACCAAGGACTGGTACAAGATAACAGCGACAAAGAATCCAACGATACCGTTTGCAACAGGCGATCCTGCAATCGTACCAAATTCAAAGTAATCCCTTGAAGTTTCATCCCGCCTGTAGTAGATACCGTTGACAATACCGGAGACAAGACACAAGATGAACAAGAGAGCAAAGTTGAGGACAACGGCCCAGTTCAACTCTCTTGAGATTCTGGATCTCTTTGTTGGCGTGACACCTGCATTCATCATGATCTTGGTATCGTCACCGGTGAAAATAACAACACCAACGGCCCACTTCGTGTTTCTCAACGTGCAACCTCTCAACAACAAGTTGTTGATTGTCACTGGTTCATTGGCAATCTCGCCTTGTTCTTCGTTGGCATTGACATAGTACTTCAGGTTTCCCTGGTAGCTGTACAAGTTTGCCTTTGGTCCTTCACTCTCCAACCAGAACTTACACCTTGCGAGATCGTTGACCGACTTGATTCCAGCAGCGGAGCATTTCAAGGCCTGCTTCACCTTCAAGTTTGTCTCACCGTCCAAGTTTTTCGTCTCGACATAACAGGCGCCGTCCAAATCTGAGGTTGATAGAATCATGAGATCCACCGGGATGGAATCGTTGTTTTTGACCTTGATGATATCACCAACGTGGACACTCTTCCAGTAGTCCCTCTTGAAAGTTGGCTTTGGAATGTCGCTGTTGGACTGTTGTGCCTCGTACATGGAAGAAGGGGCAGCGGTGAAAGGTTTCAACTGAGGAACACCGTCACGCATCTGTGGAGATTCATCAACAATGTTGGAATCGTCAAATGGGTCTGCATTTCCAATCGAGACGGAGCTTCCTTCCAAGTCTGGATGGTCCAACTGTAGGGACTTTCTGTAGTTGTCAAAACTGTCCCTTCTGTCCGGTTCGGACAACGGATCAACGATGGTCTGACCTTTGACCTTACGGAAGAACTTGATCAACACTTTACTCGTTGTCTTCTTCAACCTTCTCCACAGACTGACCGATTCACCGTTGAAGTTTGGATTGTCCATTCCCTTTAGGATGTGTGTCACCTGGTTGTTCACCTCCATATCGAGGACCGTTCTTCTTGAATCTTCCAGGGCATCTTTGAACGCCGTGATACAAACGATGACGATCAATGGCACTGCCGATAGTGCTGGGTTTGGCACACCAAAGATCTCAAAGGCACCCATGATGATCATCGTTAGGAAGTATATGTTTGCAACGTTTTCGAACTGGAAGTAGAGATTCTTTGGGACAAACGATAGCGGTGTATATTTTGTTGTTCTGATCTTGTTTCTTGCATATTCTCTGGGACGGCCATCTGCATCCTTTTGGGATTCTGCCAATGGCAAGTTCCAGTAAACGTCTCTCTTGTCGTGGGATCTGTCAAAGATGTCGTCTTCGGGAGGGCTGTCGTTGCTGCTAGTGTCTTCATCTTTCTCCTTCCCCCCACTAAAGATTCTTGCGGATGATTTTTTGGATTTGCTCCTTGAAAGGAACGATTTGTTTCGGTTGAGAGGGTTGCCATCCTTGTGCCTTTGCGTTCCCCATCTCAGTCTCTTTAGCGTGTCTTTACGTTTGGGCAATTCGCTGAAGCTATCATCACCAACGTGATCTTCATCCTCCTCGTCGTCGTCAAAGTTGGAACGGCCGGTATGGGCGTTAGCTAGGCTAAAGTTGTTGTTGGTGGAAGACGATGCAAAAGTGTTATTGTGATTCACCCTTGGAGTAGGAACTATGCTATCATCACTGTCGTACAAGTCTGTGCCTCCAAGGGCATTTTCGGAGAACTGTATGGTGTTTTTGTTTCTTCTTGAAGTTGAATCTTTCTTCAGGATCGAGCCCGTCTTTGGGCGTTTGTTGAACATAGAGGACTCGGGAATGTAATCGAAAGACTCATCGTTTGGTGTGAATTCGTGACTGTCGTCGAACGGACTGTCTACGTTACTTGTGTCTCCTTGCATTTTTTATCTTGTTGGTATATTGTCGTTGTTGCTGACGATGCTATGAATGTGCGAGCTTGACCTTTGAGTTGCGAACCTGAATCGCTGTTTGGAACGCTGAGTGCTGATTCAATTCCTCTGGAGATGATTGAAGTTACTCTCTGTCAATCGATCGAACGCAGTCTGTTGCTCAAAGTCGAGAGAGGGGTCAGGCTGAGGAATCAAGATGGTACTCTCTGCTGTTGGATAGGTGGAGCCTGCAAAGGATATTTGCTTCTTTCCTGATATCTCTATAGACGTGTGAGCACAGCGTGTTTGCAATTATGAATGCAATTGTGTAGTGATCAAGAGGACACGATACTATGTAGCGGCACTGTTTGATTCGAAAGAATTGACAAGGAACACTGATCCATTCATACGGTTTAGGCAAAGACTACTTTCCATAGCCACGTAGTTTATCCAACTAGCATACAGTGCTCTGTACTATGCTTTGGGAGGCTTGCACAGCGAGACGTTTTTTCTTCTTTTTTCTCACGGGAGGGGGTCGTGGGCAGGCCGATCCGCGGGCTGCTGCCGGATATGCTTTGGCAGACGTCGGATGGTGTGGGCATAATGGGCAGAGCCAGCCAGGAATTGGTTCTCCGTTCCAGCTATTACTAATGGAACAGTTCATCTCTTGATAAATCAACGGTTTTGAAAGGGTGTATTGGATGCCATTAGAGTAAGACTCTGTTCATGAGCAGAGGTAGGGCTCTTTTGTGTTGGAAACTACAGCTAACAAATCCGAGCTACCCATTCTTTCCTCCCGCAGACATGCAGCGAGTTGGTAATCAGTCTATCCACGCAATGCCGACGGCCCCCACCAAATCATCCACCGTTCCTTATCTCTGTGAATGGCCAACTGCGTGTGTATACATGGATGTTGGTATCTCAAAGATTCGATGTCACTAGAGTAAGCTACATTCTGACGAGGTTTATTGTGGGTGAATCAGAGGTGTTTATATACGGACACCATATGTCGGCAGGACGTCGGCCTTCGTGCCGGTGCCCCTGCCTGTGCCTGTGCCTGTGCCGGTTCCCGTGACCGCTCGTAGCAGCCAGCACGGCCAGCACGGCCAGCACGGCCAGCCAGCCAGCCAGCCAGCACCGCGTCCGAAAGGACTGTTGAGATGCCGAATGTAAGGGCAGCCAGGCCCCAATAGGAAATAAACGGTTCCGCATGCTCTCCTGTTTATCCCTGCTTCCATCACGCTGTTAAAGACTAATACTGGCACTAAAAGGCTTGATCAATCCAATCAGCTTGAGCGGCGCTGTTCTTTCGCTCCAATGCTCCCCAAATCTTGCTCGATTTGTCCTGAATTGGCTCCATGCTTATATCTCTCTCTCTCGTGGCCGTATCCTGCTGCCTAATTATCGATCAAGTTTCTCCGGAGGTCTCAATTGGTGTCAAACAGTCTTGAATGGAGGAGTAATTCCCCTGACATTTCTCCAGTTTCAAATCCCACAAGTTAATGGGTCTTTTTCTTCTTTTCCGTAGGTTCCGTCGTCTCTGCCACTTTGGCGTTGATGATCTACCTAGGCCATGTGCCTGTATACCCCTGGTACTCTCTCTCTCTTTACCTCAGAGAGTACCCGATGCACTGTGCCACACACATATGTATACATACTTATCTCCTACGATTTTGAACTTTATCCGGTTAAACGATCTCAACTAGCTCACCGAAGATTGATTGCATTTGAGAAGCCGCAGAATATGGAAGAATATAATCCTGACCAGGCTTGACCGAAATAGTTACAAGTCACCTTGTCATGTGCTGAAGTGCCACGTGATACGCACTGCCGTCTAGCGTTGCACGGGCCGAGCGTACACCCCAGATGCCCTCTTTTGTTGCTATGATCTAAGCATCTTCCCTATCTACAAATGACAATCTGACTCCCTTTTTCAACAGAAGCTCTTATTCCCCTTCCTCCACTTGCACCATCTACAATCATACATCTCATCCATAAATCCCACTAGTGTTCCTTGGAAATCCACCTCGATCCTTTTGCTGGAGAGCGCTTTTCCCCATCATTAGATCACATCATGCCCGATGGATTCTCAGATTTCGACAGCAAGACATTCAATATCCCAAGGCGATCATACACGGCTTTCAAGTTAAGATATGACACACCCCATAACCTAAATAGATCTACAACAGTCATCTCATTAGGAATCATACCAAAACCATGGATTGTCGATCAAAGGTCACTTGTTCTTTCAACTTTGCACAAGTTGAGAGACAAGAAGCATAACGCCCAGGCAAGAACAAGCAAGGCAACATACAGATTAATGGACAGTATGGCACATAGATTATCCCATAGCACACAAAGGCTGAAACGCCATACCTCCCATTCTCACGAGGCTAAAGGTTCAATACCGAATACAGACGATTTGCTACAAAGGGTAGCCCTACAGCAAGATCAACAAGCACAACATGAGCAGAACGATGAGCATCATCCAACCACAGCAGTATCCCATGAAGGAGAGCATGAAGCTACACCTAGTAACAGCTCTGACTCAGAGACGATACAAGTTGAACAAGAAGACACCGATCTGCAACAGAACAACAGCCGAAAAAGATCAATCAATCCCTTCAGAACCATCAACAGGGATGAGTCAACCTCAACAGATCCCCCAACGAATGATATTTCGCCTGTTACATCCCAAACCAGTCACAGACTACGTGCTCAACGATCCAACATCCCTTCCAGAAGGACAGGGAATCCAGCATCAGCCTACTTGAAAGCAGCGTTACCTCGAAGCAATAGACTCCCCAAAACCGGCTGGAGCAACAACGATTTGATTGCATTTACGAATGATCTACACGAGGGAGATAGCAACAGCGAAGACGAAGATGAGGGTTACAATGATGAAAGACACACACAGACAAGTTACAGGAATTCAACAAGAAAAAGCGTTGGATCTCTCAAGTATTCATCCACTAAGTTCTCTGATGACATTGAAAGGGCAAGGGGGTCAAGATTTGAGTCTGGTGATCCATCATTTGTCACTGCCAACGAACCACCAGAGGATGATAGTACTGAAGGATCAACACCATCAGAAAATAATGAGACCGTTGAAGAGATACAAACATATCTTGCTCATGATCCAAATGCTAAACTCCGAGATCCCCAAACAGATCATGCCTTACCTGCTTCCCACGTTGAATTTGAAGATCCTCCTACCCAGCATTTGACCTCTCATAGAAGAGTCTCTTTTACCGCTTCCTCATTTGCACCATCTGCAAAACCGCAAGAGACCAATGGACAGCAGCATATCGTCCCAAAGAGAAGAGGAAAGTTTGCAAAGCTAGTTATGGTCAATCCTGAGCCTGAGAACCTTGAACAATCCAGATCTTCCAGTTCTCGCTATCCTACCGACTTAACGCACAGGGAAAGACATCACTCGAAACTTCTCCACAACCGTGTCAACAACGAAGTCTCTCATCTGTTTTCCAGACTGCAGTTCAAGTCTGCCGATGCCAGACATCTGGTTTCCAGAGAGATCTCAAAGATTGAAGAAAAGTCCAAACTGAAGAAACTTTTTGGCAAGTATGCCGCCGGGAATGTTATCAAGATGGAAAGGATGTTGGTTTTGGTGACCCTTTGTGGGCACAAGCAGCACAAGTATGGCCAAACAGACTCGACAAGACTCCTTGACAAGTGGAAAGAGTACATCGTGGTGGCAAGATCAACGGGAAACGACCAATATCCTCTAGTTCTACAGCTCTTCAAGAAGAGGAAGATTGCAACGAATGAGTTTGGTTTGGACACAACACAGCTTTTTGATATACCGGCCGACCAAAAGGATGATGGTGAATATTACGACGAGGATGAAGAAGATACAGATGATGATGACGAAGATGACGAAGAAGAAGACCACGACGAAGCAAGTTCCAACTCACACTTGAAGAGCAAGACCAAGAAACAGCCCCATATGTCAAAGAAGAAAACCCCAAGAAAGAAAAACTGCCAGTTTGAAGTTTTTCTGTCACGCAAGGATACAACCGTCAGTTTTTTCAGTCTCTTGGACAAGAGCATATCGATCCATAAACTTTCCAAAAAGAATAGGGACGTCAACTATATATTTCTTCCCCAGACTCAGTCCTCCGGTGTACGATGGTTGACTTTCCTAACTACATTGTTGAAGGCTCAAACAAAGGCTCAGCATAGAACGATTCTGATGAAGGTGCCTTCGTTGGGGCTATCGTTAACCATCAAAAACTTCAACAAGTTGTACACCCAAGAGGATCGTTTTTCCACGTCGAGCAACGTTCCAGTGAGGCAAACAGCAACAGGATATCAGATAGCAAGGCCAGGGCTATATGACAAGCTGTTTGACCTTGTATCACAGGAGGTTTCCAAGCTAGATCCAAGAACTTTGCCAGCCAGCAGGGAGGCGGCACGATTTTTGAACAGGTTAAAGAACGATAGAGCATTCTTGGCATTTGCCGTGAAGAACTACGACATGTTGGAATGGATCTTGGGGGATAAGGAGAAGTTGTTGCAGGCCTCTTGGCTGTTGTTCAATGGAACACACGATATCGAACTTCGTGAGATCAAGCATGAGACACACCACTTGGATGACGGTTTCCCCGAACCTGCTCCGATTGAAGGGTTTCTTGCCAAACTTTCCAACAGGGCAGGCAAAACGACAACCAAGTTTGGAAGAAACTATTTCAAGTTGAATTTCTTCTTTACTGTTGACAATTTGCTCTTCTTTCAAAACTTCTATCATGCTGTACCACTATTTGAAGATCCAATGGCCGATGTTATTACCCCCATAGGCGAAGTGCTGGATCACAGCGCACTTGGCAAGATGATAGACACAAGAAGTCAGTTGTTCAAGCACAGTCCGTTCCCGACAAATTCCACAGGCCATATCGAGTGGCTCACCCCTGGAATGTCACATGATGAGTTTGATCGGTATGATAGAGAGGCTGTCTTCCACCTCGAACGGAAATCGGTTGCTACAGCTAACAGTTATGGTATCATTGATTTATGCGAAGTTCAAGATGTTCGGACTGTTCCAGAGAGCGAGATCTCTAACCTCATCAAGCTTGCTGCATCGATATCGTGGAATATTCCAAAGGCAGATATAGACAATAGCGAGTTTATGGATTCCACATTTGAAATAATCATGAAGGATGGCGCAAAGTTCAGGGTGATGGCATGCAGCAGATATATCAGGGATGAATGGGTCATCAGGTTGCAACATCTTGTGGAGTACTGGACATTGAAGAAACAGGAGGATCTTTTGAGAATCATCGATATGAGAGCACGCAACATGGGAAAATCGAACATTATGGATGATTACTATGATACAATGATGGCCGCTGAAAATGCATGCAACAAGTGGGAGATCTCAAAGGCCGATACCGATCCTCTCATATTCAACATCTCCTCTTGGACCGTTGACAGTCCCGTTCTTATGAGTGGTATTCTATATCAGAAACGTAAGAAGAATAAGAACTTTAGAAAGTTCTTTGCAGTGCTATGTCCTGGATTTTTGTTGATCTATCAAGCCTTTGAAAGGAGCAAGACGAGGGGAACCGTGAAGCCAACTGCTTATTATAGACACTACACCTCGATCAGTTTGAGCAACTGTTATGTGTACAGCAAGGCTCCAACCAACATGGATCTCCTTGACAAGGACATCACTTTTGACAGCATGCATCTTGGGGGTCAGTCTGTACCACGGATCTACTCCGACGGTTGGAGAAGCTCGGAGGGTCAGGACTCTAGGTATTTCACTGTGTGGTTTGGGTCAAAAAAAGTCATGGTTAAAAATCTACATAGAAGGGCAGTCACGTCGCGTGGGTTCAAAGATGAAACTAGCAGCAACAGCAGCAGCAGTAGCAACACCGAGAGCGAGACTGACCACAGTGACACAAGTAGTGACCAAAGTGACGATAGCAGTGACGAAGATACTGATAGCAACGATGATACCGAGCATGGCCATTCTGGAGGCAAGATGGACCTGTTGAAGTCCGTCTCACGGTTGGGTGTTACTGGAAAGAGTATGGTCTTTCTGACAAGGTCCAGAATCGAGAGGAACTTGTGGGTGACTAAACTGATGAACGAGATTGAACGATTTTCTGATTCGAATGACGAGGAGGTTCAATTCGTCTAAATTGTCTTTCGGTCATCTTTCACTGTAATTTGTACGTCTTTACTAAATCACTAATCTAATTACTTAATATTTGCAAAGGCTTATGCAGGTCTAAGTGGCCTTCCAGACATACACCATCTCGTCCCAGCCAGTACTTGCAACAAATCCTGTTCCCCACAACGACCAATCACATCCAATAACAAACTCTTTATGCATGTCAAAGCTGTTGATTACGGAGTGTCCATGGAACAGCCTGTTACTGTTCAAGAAGCGTGCCTTATCATCGGTCTGATCCTTCCAGACTTTACACGTCATATCGTAAGAGCAACTCAGAAGGGTGTCCGAAGCATGAGGGGACCAGCTGACCCTTCTAACGGCAAAATCGTGTCCAATGAGCTTATTCACAGGTGATGGTCCAATCTTCTTACCAAGCGGCAGGAATTGATGGTTCAGATCAGGTATCATTCTCAAATCCCATATCTTGATCGATTTGTCAACTGATGCCGTTGCTATCACCATAGGTCTGTATTTGTTGTAATCGCACGAGAGAACCTCCAGACCTCCGTGGGCTATGAAATCCATCTGTAGTGGGTTGGGCGACCTCACGTCCCAAAGTTGACAATGCGATGAAGAATTGACGGAGATTAACACTGATTGCTCATGAGGAGAAAATGTTGCCTGATATACACAGTCAGCGTTGGGGTTTTCCAAGCTCGGTTTACTCGTTGAAAGTGGAGCCTTTTGCTGTTGTTGCTGTTGAAGTTGGATAGGATCCGCTTTACTAGACAAATCCTTTGCTGAGGTCAACGTCATCAATGATTGTTCCCTGTTGGGCGTCCATAGTTTCACCGTGCCGTCCCAAGATGAAGAGCAGAATGTTGTCTTATCAACGAGATTCCAATACACCGAAAACACCTCTCTGGTATGTTCACGGTATTTCCTTATGGGATAGTTAGGTAACGTTATATCAAAGATCGAGATGGATCCATCGCCCGAACTTGTAACCACCTGGTTCTCATGAAGTTCAGACCATGCCACGTCAAAGAGACCATCCTGTGTTTCAAATGCTGCATCCTCCGTTATCCTTCCATTGTCCTGAATTGTCAATACGCTCAACTTACCGTTGCCTACTAGACCATAATTCGCTGAGGTTGCAACTGCCAATTTGTTATCGTAGAATGGAGAGTACCTGCACGCATAACCGTTGTAACCTGTTGTCCTGTACGATAGCATACTTTCTACTCTGTTCGCGGCTATAATTTTGGTTGATCCGTGGAGTTTGAGATTTGAATAAGCTGTAAGTTTGTTCTTAGAGAGAAACCAAAGATCGTCCTCATCAGGTCCAACTTTCACAGTGAAAAGTTAAGTTGATACTGACGTGATAGCGGTTCAGCGCAACCGTCAGCGGTTGATTACTTTGCCTTGCACGCATTTATCTTCCTGTTTGGGCGGCTACGCAGTTAATCTGCGTGCGATAGAGCACAGCCTCAGTTTTGGGAGCACCATGGTGAAGCTTTCTCTGTCACTTTCTTCTTTTACAATAGAGCTTGAGAATATACGGAGAAGAATAAAAATCTATTAAGCGGATTGGCGAGAGTGATACCAACAGAACAAAAGGTAGTAAAGAATATAGAATAAGCAAAAGCGATCAAGAGAATAGGCGTTATTGTTGCTCTTTACCAATGTACGAAGAAGTATCAGTGGTAACGGGAGACGAGACAGCTTCCCAACCTGATTTTTCAGTTCTCGTTGAGGTATCAGCCTCCTTATCGTCACTCATACCAAACTTGGAGCTATCGTCATCGTTGTTATTCATGAAGAATGGTGAGCTAGGCATGTTGATTGTCTTCTTACCAATCTGATTGTTATGCATTGATTCACTCTTGGCATTAGATGCCATCATCAGAATGCCCGTATCAACACTGCTATTTAATCCCTGTTTGGCAACATGATCCAAGCTCTTGAATTGTTTTAATGGTTTTGAGGCATTTGCCACTGTTGACCTTGGCTGGCCAAAATTAGTTGAACTCACCATCACACCAGAAGCAACGGTAATATCCGTCCCAGTTTGCAACTGAGCCGAGTCGGTATCCTTTGGAGTCACGTCATACTTGTCCTTTGGGGTCTTATCAAATTTCAAGGCAAACGGTGAGTTACTCTTGGTTGTAGTCATATTAAGAACACGGTTGATCTCAGAATCAGTCGAAGCGTTGGTGTTGCTCTTGCTGTTGAGATTCCCGGCCTCTTCGTCTTCTTCTTCATCCTCTTCTTCATGAGTGAAAAGATCGTTAATCCATTGAGATGGAGAACTGGTATTTTTGGTTGGCGAACCACTCTCCTCCATCTTGCCAAATGATTCCACAAGCCTATGGATACTGGGTGAGATCTCATGTGCTAGTAACGACAGAGGTGGGTCAATATGACCTCTCATTTCTGCCTCTTCATGGATTGTTTGCTGTGATGTTCCGTATCCCATTGGTGGGTTGTTTTCCTTATCTTCATCAATGTCATCGTCATCGAATGGGATCAACGTTGTATTTAACTTCATGGCATTTATTGGTTGATCCTCAGCGTCATCTGTCTCCTCGCCTGTATCTGTACTGGAAGTTGTACTAGCGGCTTCCACAGTATGCGCATTAGGGTTTAACGACCCTCTTCTACTGCTATCCATGTTCGAGTGATGTGGAGATTTTGTTCTGGCCATTGTTGCCAACGATGCTGGGCTGAGAATCTTTTGTTGGTAGATTGGATCAATGTCAGTCATTGGGTGTTGGAATGACGAACCGCCTGGTGTCTCGTCATTTATATCGCTGGAATGTAGGAACAACTGGACCTCAGTCTCACGCAGCAGATTATCAAGATCGGCTGCAAACGTGTCCGTGCTGATAGTCTCATCTAGGGGATTGGAACTAGAGCTGGAGTTGACATTATGCATCTTTGTGGTAGGGCCCAGAAGACCAGTTGCTGTGTTTCTTCTAATATTTGATTTGGGCATTCCCAATGTGGTTGATGCCAAAGGTGAGGACGAGTAAGTCATTGGAGAACTGTTTGTTTCAATATCGTTGCGCCTCCTCCTTGGCTTTGTGACCTTCTTTCTACCTGATGTGCCTGTCGTGTTTGCCGCAGCTCTCGAATAAGGTCCGTTCAAAAGACCCTTTGATCCTAGTTCGCCACGTTCACGAAGTGATTTGATGTTGCCCTGAGTCTGCATGTCGTTACAGATACAACAGAGAAGTCCAGAATTTCCATGCTCAAATATACCATCCTTGTGAAACTTGTACGGGGGATTTGATGTTGAGGTACAGTTGACGCACTTTGTGAGTTGTAGATCCTTGGTGACTTTACCAATGTTAGCCTTTCCGTCACCGACCTTGACAAGAGATTTCACAAAGCTTCGTGTCTTTTTCGCTTTTGTCGGTTGATCGTCATCCTTTAGCAGCTTTGAAAAATCGGAGAATCTGGATGCAATTGCCTCCTCTCTAGACTCCAACGAGTCCTTTCCTTGACTTGCAGCAACCATATCTGACTGAACAATTTTATGGGCCAGAGAATTCAAACTCAAGAATGGAAGAGACTGTGTTCTTGTTGCCAATTGTGGCAAGTTGTTATTATTTGATGATGCACTGGCGGGGGTGTTTGTACTGCTGGAATATTTTGTCTTTTTTGCAGCTGGTTGTTGGAACACCGGTTGATTGGTATCGTCGCTTGACTGGGGGCTCGTTCCCAAAGAAAGAGACTCGTCATCTGATATCTTCTTTTTCAAGGTGTTCTTTTGTATGGAGTTGGACACCGCTATGGATGAGCTACTCTGTTTCATCTCAGATCCATTTCTCTTCTTACTAACGGCACTGAAACGAAGTCGTATTTCCAAAGTATCACAGGCTCCTGTAGTGGCCATGTATAGATTGACGAAGTTCTTACAAACTCGTCCAGTGATGGGAAGCTGAGACTTTCTTGTTATCAGACTTGAATATAATCCAGAGCCAACAAAAGGTTCATCAGGCTCAACGACATCTTTGTAATAGATTGAATAGTCTTTATCCGATTGAAACCATTCTGGCGACATGCTCGATATCAAACCGATACATTTTCTAATGTCGATGCAACCTATGAGCGATCCGTCATGGGGTGGTTGAGGTGGAAGCTGTATTATCTTTGCACTTATAGGCTTGTTTGACCTTACAAGGAAAGTTGTTGTGTTGTCGAATGTGTATAGAACCTTCACTATAACGTTCTGCGTGGATGCCACTGGCTGGAGGGAATTCATTGGAGGTGGAAGTGAATCTTGCAGTGGTGACTAATGACTGTGGCTATATAACGTGCAAGTGAGTCTGTGTGATCCTGATGGTGATTGTAATGTTGATGAATCTGTAACTTTGACTCTCTTTGAAAAGAGTATTGCTCTAGCTGTTGTTGACGTGTGTAGTAAGTTGGCTTAATCCCTTATGTAGCAGGAAACACAAGTCTGTTAGTCCACTGTTTCTCAACTCAGATTAATCACGAGTTGTCTGTCTAAACGAGTGTTGTTCTACGAGCAATACGGGTGGGTTGAGGAGAGCAAGTGTGAATTGGTGATTTGTTTTCTTTCGTGTATCCTTTCCTTCCTTCGGTAGTACTCAAATTGGTACACCTCATAATTCCAAAGGGTAAACAAACAATGGAAAGACGCTACCACTGTCAAGCCATTTCAAGTGAAATATTTATTTCAACAGCCTTCCACGCGGGCCTGCAATTTCTTTCCAGGGGGAAGCTTCCCGGTGGAGCTGCCCGTATGAATTTTGAACAATCTATGAAGGGGTAATTACTTGTACGTTTCCTTGTATTATTTTCAGTGTTTTTGCCTGTGTTTACCTGTCACGCCAGTGGGGCTCTACTTGTGCCCGTATACAGATTGTCTACGTTCAAAAGGGGTGTGGTCTGGTCTGTTACAGTGAGTTCAACAAGTCTTTACTCCATACTACCAGTCAAGCTCGCTGTTGGTAACAACTAGGAAGAGAAAGAGCTTACTTGATACGTTTTCTTCAACGTTTTCGAGCAAAAGCTCGATAGCTTCCTTAGCTACCCAACCAGCCCTTCAAATTTCATGTTAAGACCAACTTCAGCTCAGATGAAGCTGTTCAAAGCTGAGCGATGCGTACCGTGTCTGTGCCAAAACAGGCAAAACGGTATAGTTTGGCGTCTCGCGACTCGACTCGCCAATACGCGTCTGGGAAACATCACGCAGGGTTATTTCCGTTTTGGGACGCGTTCTACGTGGGGAGTCGCACATCGCGGCCATCCTTGAAAGTTTGATTTTCTCACTCGGGAGAAGATAAGAATGGTCAACTATAATATTTCTTCTTACCCAGATATCGTTTTGAAATCAAACTCAGATGATACCCAATAGGAAGAGAATGTCCGGAAATCACGTAGGGAAATTTCAACCTCATTATAGACAGTTTTAAAGCTCGATGAATTCTACTCGTAGGTAAAGCGTATTACTTGTATTTGGACCAGTTCAAAGCAAGCAAGCCCATCAATATTCCTTCACGGAGTAGAGTTAGACATTGAATTCATGATTAGCCTTCCTCCGACTGCTTGAAGAAAGCTCCTACAACCACACAGCATCCATTTCTTTGGAGCTTCATATCTCTATCTTTCCATTGGATGCCTGCCTGTCAAAAGCATCAGTGAGGTCACACTTATCTTCTTCTTTTTCGGTCGCACAGAATATACGGAGATAAATAGTATAGGTATTGTGCCAGTGGCACATTTGAACGGTGTAACATTAAACCTGCTGTAGTTGTAGTCTTGTGAAAACCCCGACCGGGCATAGTTGCCGAACTTCTCGGTTCGGTCAAAGTGGTTCACCTATTAGCTGTGGCGCGCCCGCATTCAGCGATTGCTTTTTTTTTCGCCTCGCACTACCCTTATTGTAATGACGGCCTTTCTTGGCTATTCTGTAGATAACAAAAATTCCAATTCCGCTTCCGAATCTTCAAAATGGGTCCAATCGTTGGCTCCAAAGTGAAACTGAAGTTGAAGGATGAGGGTAGAGCAAGATGGTTCATATCTATTCATGATGGATCGCAGTAAATGTGTACTACGTCCATCCTTTCAGGGGTATCTGTTGCTAACAAGATATCCATGCTGAAGAGGTGAGTATATCAGAGTTTTATCTAATGCTTGAACAGCACAAAGAGTAATACAAACTGTGTGACTCAAGCTTGACTCCACCTTATTTCTATTTTTGCAGTGGGTCAACCTTGATTGCTTCATCTTGGCACCACCCACGTGGGTGAAGTAGATAGCAATTCGCATTCGTTTTGCACACAAGCAAGAACCAGAACGAGCTGTATCATCTAGTTGATCATGGTATAACCATCGTTCTCCAAATTGTGACTTGTATGTGTCCATATAACAGATCAAGTGGTTCTTCTAGTTTTTAAAAAGCATCCTCGTCATTTCCCCACAAGTTCCCGTTTTTGACTAATGTGAAAAATTCGCACTGGCAACTGTTGTCCGGGGGAGGTTATGTCACCCTGCGCCTCTTTCCGTCATTTTACGTGTGCATATTTGCATCTAATTAAACTTTTGGCGAATGCATGGCGCGGTGCACGACTTTTAATGGAAGCATTGTTTGAGCAATCCACTACCAACTGCAGCACCGAACCGTTACTCTCTTTTCTATACATATACGGATTAGCACTACCGTACTACTGTTCAATATATATTAATCCAATAGTGAGGAAAGTACCTTTTGATAGCAGACAATCAGAGGTAGACTCTGATAACATGAATAATTACTGGGGTAACCACTAAATGTTCTTTCAGCCAAAACCTTAAACAATCCCTGCTCATGGAACCAAAGATAAACTTTTTATGCACGAGCGGTGGATATGAGCCGCGCGGCTCACCAGCAAGTGAAAACTTCTTTGGCCAAATGTGGGTGAATGAGGTTAGGGCAACAGTTGACCGTTTGTGGTTGCAAATTTAATCTGCATCAAGGTTTCTATATAAGGCAAGTGGTTTCCCCTTTCCCTTATCTATCCCCTTTGTCCATCTTTTTTGTCTTGACTAGTTGAAAGATCATCATCATATCGATCTGCCCTTCATAACTGTTATGTCAATTCCAAAAGAAGAAAAGACAGTTTTCGCACAGACAGATATTTCAAGAAATACAACAAACACAATCATCGATGTTGAACCGGGTTCTAGTTCTTACTTGATACCCATCCCAAAGTGTTTTGAGATCTATGGCTCAACCTTAAACCATGGGCTTTCAGAATCGACTGCTGCGTCATTGATTGACAAATATGGTAAGAACAACCTTGGTGATGGTGGTTCTATCTCCATCGGCAAGATCCTACTCCATCAGGTTTGCAATGCCATGATCTTGGTGTTGATCATCTCATTGGTTATTACCTTTGCCATCAAAGATTGGATCACCGGTGGTGTCATCACTTTCATTGTTGCACTTAACGTTGCCATTGGTTGTCAACAAGAATTCAATGCTGAGAAGACTATGAGTTCGTTGAAGACCTTGAGTTCTCCAACTGCCCGTGTCGTTAGAGATGGTAAGGATCTCACCATTCCTGCCGAACTGGTTGTTCCTGGTGATGTTGTTATGGTTACCGTTGGCGATACCATTCCATGCGATATGAGACTTGTTGAATGCACCAATTTCGAAACCGATGAAGCCTTGCTCACTGGTGAATCCATCCCAATTGCAAAGGATGCAAACGATCTATACTCACAGGAGATTCCAGTTGGTGACAGGCTAAACATGGCTTTCAGTTCATCCACCGTGTCGAAGGGTAGAGCCACTGGTATTGCCGTTGCCACCGGTCTGGATTCAGAAATTGGTCAGATTGCCAAATCCCTACAGACAAAGAGTACCACCATCAGAAAAGTTGAGGCTGAAAACCCAACTGCTAGGGATTACGGTCGTGCCATTTGGTGGACCATCTACGATACCGTTGGTGCCGTCTTGGGTACCACTGAGGGAACACCATTGAAGAGAAGACTTTCCAAGTTGGCTGTTTATTTGTTCTTTATTGCTGTTGTGTTTGCAATCGTTGTCATGGCATCCCAAGAATTCCACGTCAATAAAGAAGTTGCCATCTATGCCATCTGTGTCGCACTATCCATGATTCCATCCTCCTTGGTCGTTGTTTTGACAATTACCATGGCTGTTGGTGCCAAGGTTATGGTTCAAAGACACGTCATTGTTAGAAAGATTGATGCTTTGGAGAACCTTGGTTCGGTCAATGCCGTTTGTTCCGATAAAACAGGAACCTTGACCCAAGGAAAGATGATTGCAAAGAATGTCTTCATTCCAAGTGTTGGTACATTTGCCGTTCTTGACTCTGATTCTCCGCTAGATCCAACCATGGGAACCATGGAGTTTATTAAAATGTCTCCTGTTGAAATTGCCGAAAGTGACGTTCACCATTGGTCATCCTACGAAGAATTCACCAAGGATAACTCTGGATCAAAACAAGAGGCCAAATTTTTACAATGGGTTCGTGCTGCCACATTAGCCAACATTGCTACTGTCTTCCAAGATAGAGAACCTGATGGAGCTACAGAATGGAAGTCAAGAGGTGACCCTACTGAAGTCGCCATCCAAGTTTTCACTTCAAGAGTTGGATTCCCACGTTCCAAACTAGTTGAGGATGACAGAGAGTACACCCATTTGGCCGAGTACCCATTTGATTCTTCTGTCAAGAGAATGACTGCCATCTACCACAACAACACTACCGGTAAGGATGAAATCTATACCAAAGGTGCCGTTGAGAGAGTTTTAACTTGCTGTTCACAGTGGACTGACCCAGAAACAGGTGAGATCATTCCACTTACCAAGGAAGACATCAACTATATCGAGGAAAACATGGATGCACTATCTTCAAAGGGACTAAGAGTTCTTGCCTTTGCAGCCAAAGATCCAACCGAAAACAGAGACGCAGAGGTTTGGACCAAAGCCAACAGAGAGACCATTGAGACCGATCTGACCTTCCTTGGATTGATTGGTATCTACGATCCACCAAGACCAGAGTCCCTACCAAGTGTCAAGCTTTGCCATAAGGCTGGAATCACTGTCCATATGGCCACCGGTGATCATCCATCAACTGCACGTGCTATTGCTCAGGAGGTTGGTATCTTGCCACACAACCTTTACCATTATTCCCGTGAGGTTACTGAGGTGATGGTCATGACTGCAACCCAGTTTGACGCTTTGAGTGACGAAGAGATTGATAAGTTGCCTGTTCTACCTTTGGTCATTGCACGTTGTGCTCCTCAGACTAAGGTTAGACTGATTGACGCATTGCACAGAAGAGGTCAGATTGTTGCCATGACTGGTGATGGTGTCAACGATTCTCCAAGTTTGAAAAAGGCCGATATTGGTATTGCCATGGGTAAGAATGGTTCTGATGTTGCCAAGGACGCATCTGACATTGTTCTTTCCGATGATAACTTTGCGTCGATTTTGAATGCCATTGAAGAAGGTAGACGTATGGGTGATAACATTCAAAAGTTTGTCCTACAGTTGTTAGCTTTGAACGTTGCCCAAGCCCTTTACTTGATGGTTGGTCTAGCCTTCAAAGGTGCTGATGGATACTCTGTCTTTCCTTTGAGCCCTGTTGAAGTGTTGTGGGTCATTGTTGTTACCTCTGTCTTTCCAGCCATGGGTCTTGGATTGGAGAAAGCTTCGGTTGATATCATGGAGAAGCCACCAAAGGATCCAAAGGAGAACGTTTTCACGTGGGAAGTTTTGGTCGATATGATTGTCTATGGTTTCATCATTGCTGCATGTTGCATGGGTCCATTTGTGATTGAAGTTTATGGCTTTGGAGATGGAGACTTGGGTCACCATTGTAACAACACAAACTATGACTCTAACTGTTACAGAGTTTTCAGAGCTAGATCATCCTCATTTGCAGTGATGACCTGGTGTGCATTGCTACTTGCTTGGGAAGTTATCGATTTCAGAAGATCCTTGTTCAAGATGAACCCAGGTGCTGACAACCAGTACACTCAATGGATGAAGGATCTATGGGAAAACCAGTTCTTATTTTGGTCTGTCATCTTAGGATTTTTCACCTTGATTCCAACCATCTATATTCCTGTGATCAACACCAAGGTTTTCCTACACAGGGGTATCTCATACGGTTGGGGAATTTCGATTATTTTCACCATTCTGTTTTTGGTTCTGGCGGAGCTTTACAAGTTTTTCAAAAGAATGTATTATAGAAGGGAGGTTGCCCACAATCCTGAGTACGATTTGGAGAGAAGCGATCCTTTTGCAAGGTATGCATCCTTCTCAAGAAACCCAACAGTTCTTCCAGATGCCGGTGGTCTTACCCATTGAGTTAATAGTTTTTATTTATTGTTGTTTGAGATTCTGAGATTAAATTTGTTCCTTTGTTTTTGTTCTTTGAGTTTTTTCCTTTGTTTTTGCTTTTTTCAATTCTTCACCCATCTTTCTTCATCGTTTTTTTGAGCGACGCTCTGGACTGGAAGTCTAGACCAGATGCAGATTTACATTAATATATAGAAAGGTAATTGAATGGAGATTGTTTTTTAAAAAAACGAAATATTTACTTTGAGCCTGTAATCTAGATCAAAAAATAAGTTTTGGTAGCACAATAAATTGATAGCACATAAGTAATAGACAAAACGAACAGGAAGCAAAGATTCAGGATCATCAGCAAAGAGAAGAATATTAAAAGTGGTAGCAAAACTAAAGTCGCAAAGGGCAATTCAGTCAAGTTTAAAATAGTGAGCAAATCGTTGGATGTCTAAGTGACATTGGTAACTGAGGCAAAGGGAGGATGCTGCAATCCTTTTACTGGATCTTGGTATCTCTGATCGATGTCTTCTTTGGTGATTCTCTTCAACTCCATTGTACAAGCATCTTCAATGATCAAAGACTTATAGTAACTCCATTTGAAGATGGTCCACCAGGTACTGTAGAATCTATAGTTTGGCCAGAGTTTGTTTGAGAACTCAATGACACTTTCCTGGTGGCATTGCCATAGCATGTAGTCGCTCAATCTGGTGTGTCCTGAGGTTCTAACCAAAATATCAACTTTTTCCACCTCACCACCATAGTAGAAATTCTTCTCTATTTCGGATTCGTCAATGCTGTCGACCAACAATTCTCCAACTTTGACCTTATCGACAATCTGGGTTATGGAATGAACCATGTCATCTCTGGATGTGTATGGAAAGGCAACAAACAGTGTATGAGATTTGAACTCTTGGGTGATTTTTTCAATCTCTTCCAAATCTTGCAGAACGTCCAAAGGTATCATATTTCTATTTCCAATGATTTTGATTCTGACTCCCTGTTGACTGCAAAATGCCTCTTTACTGGAGATATGTGCAAGTCTACTCTTCAATAGACCAAAGATGGTATCGATTTCAGCCTGTGGTCTGTTGAAGTTCTCGATGGAGAATGCATAGACGGTAACCTCCTTGACCCCCAATCTGAAGCAACATTTCAAGACTCCAGCAAGTGCCTCAGAACCAGCCCTATGTCCTTCTTTGAGAGGAAGACCGTTTCCTTGAGCGAATCTTCTGTTTCCATCCATTACGAATGAAATATGGTTTGGTACTGGACCTGTTTTCAATATGAAATGTTGAGCGAATTGGAGGGAAAATGGGTTGAGTTAGTAATTATGAGCCACAATGCCAATTTCATTGGTGTGTAATTGAAACCTACCAGTCTTCAGAGTTTCAACTAAAAGATCCTGCACAAAGCTATTGGCATAGTTAATGCCAGGCACTCTTTGCAGTAGGGAGAGTATTGTGGAAGTGGGATTAGGTATATTGAAAGGAAGCATTATACCTCTGCTATTTACAACTTGAAATTGAATTCTCTCACAGACACCGACTTGCTGAAGAAGGATAGTGCCGTTTGGAGTTGGGTACTATCAAATAATCAAGAAGTTGCCTAATGCTGAAGCCATTGGCACCTCCTACAAGTTGCAATTGAGCAGTTGTGTTTCCTTCTCCCTCTTTGAAGTTGTTGATTCACTTTTTCACTTGGATAGTTACTGACACATGCCCAAAGTGTAACAGATACAAAGCTCCGAGGCTGTGCACATCTGTAATCTATTTTCGGCCGTGGCTACCAGCCAAAGAAGCATCACTACACTACACTGTTTGAACTGTAAAGATGCCTTCACTGCTAAAGAACAAGTTGTTTTTGCTTGTTAAAGTAACGTTGGAAATCAAAACAAATTAATAGGCTTAAAGATAAACAGATAGACAAAAAACGTACAGCCCTGAAATAAAAAACTGTTATACATAACATCGTTGAAAATGGAAAAAAAACAGTTGTAGTGAGATTCCACCACCGATTGCTTCAGAAGCCAGATTAGATCAAAGCAAACATGGCAGACAATCCAACCATACCTAGAGTCATACCGAAAGGCAAGGCAGCATCGATAGCAGCACCACCCGAAGAAACGTCGGCAGACAGAGTGGCACTACTGGCCTCAGAAGACGACGAAGAGGAAGATTCCACTGATGAAGAGCTTGTGGTAGCAGCAACAGAGCTCGAAGTAGAAGCAGCAAGGGATGAGGTGAGAGACTCAATCACAGAAGAAGCAGACGAGACAGAAGATGAGGCAATACTGGTGGTTGTTGATGAAGCAGCAGCACTAGAAGAAGCATCACCAGCGTTGGCAGCTTCGATTCTGGAGTACCAAGGCAAAGCGGTGGCAAATTCAGAGATGAATGCAGCCTCTGAGGCGTCAACCAAGGTTGTATAAGAGTCATCCTTATAGGTTGCAGCCTGTTCGTATAGGCCTAGCAAGTCGGAGTAACCGCTACTCTGGTGAGCAGCGAGGTAGGAGACATACTGGTTCAAGTTGCTGTTGATGTCACCAACAAGAGCAGTGACAATGTTTCCATCGGCTAGGGCCTTCTGTGCCAAGACGGTTAGAATGGCGAGTTGAACTGGGGCGGAGAATTGCATTTTTGAGGAGGATGTTGGTATCTATATACTGTGGTGGTATTCTAGCGAATGATGAAGTTTTGGTTGTTGGTGGTTGAAAGAAAAGTGATCGAATTTCCACATTATAATAATCAAAGAGAGTGAAACTGTGGTCATTTTATACAATTGGGGTCCTCCATAGGAAATGAGGGGCAACCCTGAAGTTTCAGCAGTTCAAAGTTGTCTGTTACACTGTGACTCCTCACCCAGCGTGACAGTTTTACCTCCATTGAACCCATCAATAGTTATTCTATAGTTCGATACAATGTCAAAGGGTTTAGCCAGAAGGCATACACAACCGAGAGTGTGCCGTGCGGTGCCACAGCTGTCGTTTGTGTGTTTTTTGTGTTGTGTTGGCAAAATTTGTCAACTGACGAGTCCGAAAGTGGTAGCAGCGTCCTTGATGGTTTTTTTGTTTCTGCACGCCCTGTGCTCGGACTTTGACAGTGGAACGGCGGGTTTGCGCTGGTGATCTGTGTTTGTTCCACTTGTGTCGATGGCATTGAAACGTTGGATTACCCAGCATTGGGTGTGTTGGGATGACTGTGGAACAGAGGAAAAACCAACCAAAAACTTGCCTGTTCCCAGTCGAACCCAGACCCTGCTTTTACTCAGCTTCTACTTCAGGCCACCGTTTGTGGAGCTGAGACCCGTCAGCAATGGATGTTCCATCCGAGGAACCAACCTGGAACAGCAACATCAATGTTACTCGCTAGAACCCTGTTGATCGTCATGTCGATGGTGCTAATGTTACTTGTTGATGTTTGGTGAAAGGTCGTAGAGAGGAGGGGTCATACCACGGGAAGACACCCCGCAGTTGCGCTGTATGGGCGAGCCAGCGCGGCGTCTCGGCTCGGTGCTCCTGTTGGCTCCCTCGGAGCGTACAATACACTACGCTCTCGTATACACACAGCAAGAAAAAGTTGTACCACTTTGAGTCATACTGAATATGGATAGTTGTTGGGCATTCAGTGGCCAATGGATGGGTTGAAACGGATCTGATTAGTACCTTGAAGTAATGGTGGGATGCTAGCTCTTGCTCAAAGTCTCTGGTACTGTAGGTAAGCCAATGATCTCTATTGTGGATTGAACACTAAGCATGTGATGAGAATAGAATTCCTTCCTAATGGGGTTGAAATTGTAGGCATAAACATCGAGCCGCACTCAGACTGTCCGACTGTCTTTCAAAAGGACGTTTAGATTGCTCTTTCTCTTTTGAGATACAGACACAAACATGTGTTCGGGTAGTCATCTGTGGGGTAATGCGACTGAAGCTTAAGCTTCTCAACGGCTTCTCCGGGTTTTCACCAACACCCATCCACTTTTGACGTTGGCTCCATTCTAGAAACCCGGGCTGGAAGACCGCCCAGACATTGGCAACATCACCCATCTCTCAGTGTCTTAGCTGTAGAATCAACTCTTGTCAGTTCTCAGTGTCCTAGCTGTAGAATCAACCCTTGTCAGTTCGTCTATTCACTCACTCTTACAATTGACAGGAGCCAGCCAATTCTGGTCGGTTGACTATTGCTACAACGTGTGGGGAAAGACAAAAAACAAACAGACAATCCTGTCAAAGGCATATCCACTCCTTATCACATGCTTCCTCTTCTTCTCAATTGTCTCTCCACAGCTGCTGTTGTTCGGACGAATTGCGAGATTCCCATGCCGACGTCTTCCCGTCAACGGCTAGTCGTTTCATGGACAAACGGGGAACGAACAGACCCCAATGTGGCTGTAGGTTTGTACTTTTTCACTCAAAGTGGTTGGCTGTTTGTGCTTATTCACTCAAAGTGGTTACTGTATCTGTTCATCATATCTAAGTACTGGTTAGAAACGGCGATGCGATAGATGGAATAGACGCCATCGTAAGAAATACACCGTTCGTAGTCTTCCGTTCTGTTCAAATTTAGCTCAATTGCAAGTGCTGGTGACTACCTCTACTATCTCTTCATATGAAACTCTCATCCTTCTTTAAAATCCAAAGTATAAACCAGATTCAAAGCCAAATCCAAATCCAAATCCAAAACATACGCGTGGAAAGACAGTAGAGCTGCAAGTATGTAATTTATTACGTAACCCGTTTTTTGTTCTCTTACGCAGCGCATACATTCATGACGACTACTACTACCACAATTTGCCATCCAAATCATCATCAAAGACCTCCAAATCTGAGTAGGTACTACTGCTCTTGATCACAAACACTCTCAATTGCACAGACAATCATTCAAAACATCCCAATTAGATTCTGAAAGGTTGATCAGTCAATTATTCAATCCACTCACATTCCATCCATCCCAGACAGACATGTTTTTAACCAGAAGTGAATACGACCGTGGAGTGTCAACGTTTTCTCCAGAGGGACGTTTGTTCCAAGTCGAATATTCTTTGGAGGCAATTAAGCTAGGCTCAACAGCAATAGGAATATGTACAAGTGAAGGTGTCATACTAGGAGTCGAAAAGAGAGTCACATCGACACTATTAGAATCCGACAGTATCGAAAAGATAATGGAGGTTGATAAGCATATCGGATGTGCCATGTCTGGTCTAACGGCAGACGCAAGATCCATGATCGATCATGCAAGAGTCACCTCCGTGCAGCATGACTTGTACTACCACGAGCCAATCGGTGTTGAATCCCTAACCCAATCGGTGTGTGATTTGGCCTTGAGGTTTGGAGAAGGTGCATCCGGTGAAAAGAGACTCATGTCAAGACCCTTTGGTGTTGCCTTGCTAATTGCCGGATTTGACGAGGATAAAGGTGCCCAGTTGTACCATGCAGAACCTTCAGGAACTTTCTACAGATACGATGCAAAGGCAATCGGGTCAGGCTCGGAAGGTGCACAGGCCGAACTCCAGAACGAATACCACAAATCTCTAACTTTGAAAGATGCAGAACTGTTGGCTTTGAAAGTGTTAAAACAAGTCATGGAGGAAAAATTGGATTCCAACAATGCCCAATTGGCCAGCGTGACCAAAGAAAAAGGTTTTAGAATCTATGAGGATGACGAGATTGCCCAGGTTATTGCAGCTTTGAAAGAGCAAGAACAGGAGGAAGGGGATGAACTTGCCACTGCTGCTGCTGGTACAGAAGAAGCTACCTAAGCCTGTAGCCATTATTTAGACTATCATTGTGGGTATATATACATATATATATATACATGCTATACGTTAATACCGAATTTTGTTTAGGTTTGTTCTGAGGTTTTTATTATCATTATCTTTTTGTCGTAATCAGCGTGATTGGAAAAGTCGGCGTTCCTTCAGTTGTATAGTTCGGTCGTTCGTTTGTTTTCTTTTCTTCCCTCACGACTGTTGCATCATGTCAATATACTGCGAGTACTCTGGGAAATCCTTTAGCTTTGTAACAACGGTCTTTTCCAACTTTGATGCATTCTTGTAGAAGGTTGTGTTTTCCCCGTTGTACTGCTTACAGTTGTTGAATATCAACTTGCAATCGTAGATGAAATCGTCAAAGCTTTCATAAGCATCGTTCTCCAACTTGACCTCCATCGTACTCAAATCCATCGGCTCCTTGATAACCTCATAGTAGTCAGGAACTTCTTCCCTGTTGACCGGCTGTAAGAAGGGCCAGTTGGAAGGATGGTTCTGCATCTCCGTGAGAATCGTCAACATAACAACATGATGTGGACCTCTCTTTGGCTTCTGTGCCAACTCATCCATCTCTGCCGTCCACATGGCTTCCTTCACACCTGGTATGTCGATCGGATTCATAGGTTTGAAGTTGGCCTTTTGGAATTGCTTCAACCCTGGACGAACAACGTGCGATTGACTTATGGTTCTGATCTTTCGCAATATCGCGGCTTTTTGCAACGTCAGTATCTTTGGACTATCCAAGTACCTGATCCTTGGTAACATCGAGCACTGCATCAAAGTACCACCCTCGTAATCTTTGATGTAACCCATCCACACTTTTTTTGGCAACGAAATCTCCTTTGTAAAGCCTTGCTTTTTGAAGTATCCAATGGCATAGTTATCGGCATAGGTAAGAAAGTATCTTATCTTTGTGTTTGTTCTAACCCAGTCTTTCAAGTGATTCATCAAATGGGCACCATAACCTCTAACCTGTTCCGTCGAAGATATGGCACAAAAGACAATCTCTGCAAACTCGTGACTTTCAAATGGACGGATCGTTATACCACCAACAACAGTCAGATATGGTTTTCTGACAACAGCAACAGAGACGTGTGATCGATCGTAGACCAACCTGGCAATGTACGCTTTGGGCATCTCGGGTAGTTGCTTTTGGAAGATATTTTTCAAACCGGTCAACACAATCATGCTCTCTTTTGAATTGTCGTTGTTTACCACACGAAACTCAATCTTTCCTTCTCTTTCCTCAATAACAGACGGCCTCTCCTTGTATGTGTAAGGATGACCGTCAAACTCAAAGGTAACAATACGTTTGAGTTCTTCTTCATCCACTTTGTCATCCCCATCCTCATCTTCTCCTTCCTCCTCCTCTCCGTCCTCCTCTCCTTCCTCTTCACCATCACCTTCACCTTCTGCACCTTTCCCTTCTCCATCGTGTGCTTCTTCCTCCTTCTTTTTCACCTTGCCATTTCTAGGTTTGGATCTTCTGTTTGTGGTTATATCGTTATCATCATCTATATGTGCAATGGACATCGACACGTCTGGTTTACTCGGTTCATCAGGTCCGTTTGAGTCTGACTCTTGATCGTTCTCCTTTTCATCGGAGTTGCCATCATCTTGATTTTCTTCTTCTTCTTCTCCATCCTCTTCATCCTCTTCATCCTCTTCTCCTTCATCTTCTTCTGCTTCCTCTTCTTCCTCTTCTCCTATCTCTTCCTCCTCATCCTTCTTGATCTTGGCCTTTTTCAATTCTGGTTTACCGTTTGATCCACTGGATTCGACTGCTTCGTCATCTTTGTTCAGTTGAGAAAGCTTTCTTTTTCTATCCTCCGTCATGCTTGCTGTGAGGAAGTTATATTCAACTCGATCAAATATTTGATTCTAGTGGTTACTCAATTGAACAACCTTTGCAATGGTACGTGCTGATCCTTTATGTGTAATTGAGATCCAATACAGCCTTTTTCCAGTTGTGTATTTATTCATCTGTATGGAATCTCTCTATCATAGATACACAGATATTCACCAAAGGCTCGTTCTTGAAAGAAAGGGAGCGTCGGTGCGTCGATCGACCTTTTGATTGAAATTGTCTGGGCTACGAAGACTGGTTAGCTATCGGTGTACGGGTGTATTGTGCTATTTTGATATGGATTCACCACATTCTTAACTATTTGCTTCAAAAAGAGGAGAATTTGGGATACATCAATCTTAATATTAGAATTCAATTATGCCCTGCCTGATGACCCACACTCGTCCATCCAGTAGGCCATTCTTTCGACCAACACCTCACCTGCTCTGTCTAGCAACACCGTGAAGGGGAGGCTTGAAGCATTCTGCTTGAAAAATTCCATGTAGGTATCTAACGTGAGTTTGTTGGCATTGATTTTGGAAACACCGAGTGCAATGTTTTTTTTGATCAATTCAGGAGTAAACCCATTGGTGCCGTGTAGACAAACCTTGATACCCTTTGGTTTGACGTACTTGTCCAGCTTCTCCAAGATGTCCCATCTTAACATCCCTTCAGCACCACCGTTGGTGGGATAATCTCCATGGATGTTGCCAAACGCCGGTGCAATGATGTCAATTCCGGTAGCAATATATTTATCTGCTTCTTCAGGCGTTGTCAAAAGACCTTCCAAGTCCATAGTATCACTAACCCCATCTTCACCACCTTCGATTCTACCCGGCTCTGCCTCGGTTGCAACATAATGCCCGTTACAGTACTTGACCAACTCTTTGGTCAACCTAAGGTTCTCCTCTTTTTCGTAATGGGACATGTCAATCATGATGGAGTCGAACGGTAACTCTGCAGCAGCATACCTAATCAGATCGACATCCTGTGCATGGTCGAGATGTAGAGAGATTGGAACCGATGCCTTTTCAATCGCCGAGTGGATTGCACTTACCAGCTGTCCATTTGTTGATGTTATGGCCCAAGGAAATAGCAGAATCATCAATGGAGATCCTTTCTTTTCTGCTGCCTTGATCATTGCAAGGGCCTGATCTAGAGTGTATGCCACTGCTGCAAGGACTCCGTAACCCTTCTCCTCCGCATCTGCAAGGATATTTAGTGATCTGTTATTTTGCTTCCAGTCTTGGGATACGGTGGACATCCTAGTAATTGATATCTGCTCAGTTGTTGCGATCATTTGTCATGCCGTGTAGAAGAATTCTATCCTTCTGTTCCATCCATCTGTTTATCCTACACATGATACTCTCCACTCTCCCCACACAATTGGACTCCATCTCTGGACTTATTGCACCGCCTCAGATTAGCTGACTCTGGTGAGCCGTTCAGCACAGCCCGTTTCATTTCCACTAAAATTTTATTATTTCAAAGATGTGTGACTCCTCCAGCCCTCGTGTCGTATCAATACTATATATCCAGACTTGTTTGGTTGTTCCTTCTTCCTTCATCCTTTTCCTACTTGATCTTGATACGAGACCAAGAGCACAATTGTACATCCAGCTATTGCCGTCTGCCTTCCTGTCAACCAACCTTTGGATTTGCATCTTTGACTAGTTGCCAGCCCAGAGAAACAACAACAACAACAACAACAAGAAGAGTCAGCCAGTTATATTCATCTCAATCATGGCTTCAGGTAAAATGCTAGCCATTCCTGGCCCCCAGGCGTTATCCAGCTTTAGAATTGCCAACTTGACTAATGACATCAACAGACTAGTCAACTCTTCTGTTGTCACCTCTGTCAAGTCCTGTCAAATACATTACATCCACTACAAGGAGCAGTTGAGCCAAGAGGTTCTATCAAAGTTGGAACTCTTGTTACAGTACGACGATGCACTTGATCTATCGGACGATCTTAACAAGGAACTGTTCAAACTTGCCAAACTTTCAGGTGATGATTCGAGCTCTGCCACTTTGTTGTCCCAAGGCTTGAAAGCTGACACATATCTCATCAGAATCTTGCCAAGACCAGGTACCATATCTCCTTGGTCTTCCAAAGCTACCAACATTGTTGACGTTTGTGGGTTGGGCGCAGAAGTTGATAGGGTGGAAAGAGGTATGGCCGTACTACTAGAGGTCAGACCAGGATTCCCAATCATGCAATACTTTGTTAGTGACAACTATGCTTCGTTGAGTTCCATCTACGACAGAATGACCCAGTCTCTATACATCAACGAACACATTCCAAAATATGACGATCTATTTGAAGATCATGAACCAAAACCATTGGTTCACGTCGATGTCATCTCATCGAAGGACAACTTGATCAAGGCTAACAAGGATCTAGGTCTTGCATTGGACGATGGTGAGATCAAATATTTGATCGAAGCATTCAAAGATACACTAGGCAGAAACCCAACAGACGTTGAACTTTTCATGTTTGCCCAAGTTAACTCTGAACATTGCAGACACAAGATTTTCAATGCAAACTGGAAGATTGACGGCCAATCAAAGGACATGTCACTCTTTCAAATGATCAGAAACACGCATAAACTAAACCCTAAATACACCATCAGTGCATACAGTGACAATGCTGCCATTTTCCAAGGTTCAGAGGCTTACTTTTTTGCCCCAGATGCAAAGAACGGCAACAAGTGGTCATCCAAGAAAGAAACAGTCCACACCTTGATCAAGGTTGAAACACACAACCATCCAACTGCAGTCTCTCCATTCCCTGGTGCAGCAACAGGTTCAGGTGGTGAGATCAGAGATGAAGGTGCCGTTGGTAGAGGCTCCAAGTCCAAGTGTGGTCTATCCGGTTTCTCAGTCTCTGATTTACACATCCCAGACCTAAGACAACCATGGGAACTAGAAGTTGGTAAGCCATCCCACATTGCATCTCCATTGGATATCATGGTTGAAGCTCCATTAGGTTCCGCCGCATTCAACAACGAGTTCGGTAGACCCTGCATCACCGGATACTTCAGAACTCTAACCACAACAGTGACGAACCAAGACATGAAGCAAGAAATTAGAGGTTTCCACAAGCCAATCATGCTCGCTGGTGGAATGGGTGCCGTCAGACCACAGCTTTCACTCAAGTCAGACCTCAAGATTACCCCAGGTTCAGCAATCATTGTCCTTGGTGGACAATGTATGCTAATTGGTCTAGGTGGTGGTGCTGCTTCATCCATTGCCTCAGGTGAAGGTTCCGCAGACTTGGACTTTGCCTCCGTTCAAAGAGGAAACCCAGAGATGCAAAGAAGAGCCCAACAGGTAATCGATGCATGTAATGCCTTTGGTTTGGACTCTCCTATTCAATGTATCCATGATGTTGGTGCTGGTGGGTTATCCAATGCCCTACCTGAGTTAGTCCATGACAACGATTTGGGTGCGAAGTTCGAACTAAGAGATGTTCTATCTCTTGAACCAGGTATGTCTCCAATGGAGATCTGGTGTAACGAGTCGCAGGAGAGATACGTTCTTGGTGTTTCCCAGAGTAACTTGGATCAGTTCAAGGAGATCTGTGCTAGGGAAAGATGTCCATTTGCAGTTGTTGGTGTTGCCACCAGCGAACAAAGATTGGTCTTGACTGATAGATTGTTAGGTACAACACCGATCGATTTAGACATGAGTGTCTTGTTTGGTAAGGCTCCAAAGATGTCAAGACAGGACGTTTCCAAAACGCTACTGTTGGATCCAGTCAGCATTGCTCCAGAAGTTTCAATTGCCGATGCTCTATCTAGAGTGTTACAGTTACCTTCTGTTGGTTCCAAATCGTTCCTCATTACAATTGCTGATAGAACTGTCACAGGTTTGATTGATAGAGACCAGTTCGTTGGACCATGGCAAGTCCCAGTTGCCGATGTTGGTGTTACCTGTACATCGCTTGGTCCTGAATTGATCAAGACAGGTGAAGCATTGGCAATGGGTGAAAAGCCAACATTGGCTCTAATATCGCCTGCTGCCTCTGCGAAGATGTGTGTTGCAGAATCATTGTTGAATCTATATGCCGCCGATGTGAAGGCCTTGGATACGATCAAGTTGAGTGCCAACTGGATGGCTCCTGCCACTCAACCTGGTGAAGGTTCCTGCTTGTACGAGGCCGTTAAGGCCATTGGTCTTGAGCTATGTCCTGAGCTGGACATTTCCATCCCAGTCGGTAAGGATTCCATGTCGATGAAGATGTCATGGGAAGACAAGGAAGTTGTTGCACCAATGTCATTGGTCATTACTGCCTTTGCAGGTGTTAAGGATACTACCAACACTTGGACTCCGGTGCTACAGAATGAACAAGACACTGTCCTCGTTCTTGTTGATCTTGCTGCCAAGTGTGACACAAAATCATTGGGTGGTTCCGCATTGGCCCAAGTGTATAACCAGGTTGGTAACACTTGTCCAACAGTTCATGATTCCTCGATTTTAAAGGGATTCTTGAATGCCATCTCTCAACTGCACAAATCCTTGAACATTTTGGCGTACCATGATAGATCCGATGGTGGCTTGATTGTTACCCTTTTGGAAATGGCCTTTGCCGGCAGATCAGGTCTGTCTGTTCAATTGACAACTGCTGCCAATGAAGATCCATTCACCGCTCTGTTCAACGAAGAGTTGGGATCTGTCTTCCAAGTCAAGAAGTCAGACTATGCTGAATTTGTCGCTATTCTATCCTCGAACGGTGTTTCTGAAGAGTACGTTTCTGTTGTTGCTGAGCCAGTCTTTAGCCAAGATCAAAAAATTACCGTTTCTGTCAATGGATCCACTGTGTTGAACAGCTCAAGAGGAGAGCTACAACAAACTTGGTCATTGACGTCGTACCACATGCAAAGACTAAGAGACAATCCAATTGCCGCTGATCAAGAATTCCAGTCCATTCTTGACAACCAAGACCCAGGCTTAACCTACAAGTTGACCTTCGATCCTTTAGAGCCAACTGATGTTGTTGACTCCACTATAAGACCAAAGGTTGCCATCTTGAGAGAACAGGGTGTTAATGGTCAACAAGAAATGGCTTGGTGTTTCCAACAGGCTGGCTTTGATTCAATCGATGTCCACATGAGTGACATCATTTCAGGAAGAGTCACACTTGATGACTTTGTTGGTCTTGCCGCCTGTGGTGGATTCTCCTACGGTGATGTGTTGGGTGCTGGTAATGGTTGGGCCACCTCTGTTCTTTACAACGACAGAGCAAGGTCCGAATTCACCAGATTCTTCCAGGAAAGAACTGACACTTTTGCATTTGGTGCTTGTAACGGTTGCCAGTTCCTATCCAAGATCAAATCATTGATTCCAGGAACTGAAAACTGGCCATCGTTTGAGAGAAACAAGAGTGAACAGTACGAAGCTAGAGTTTGTACCTTGGAAATCATTGAGGAGAATGTGAACACTCCATTGATCTTCCTTGATGGTATGAGAGGTTCAAGGCTACCTATTGCCGTTGCACATGGTGAAGGTAGAGCATTGTTTGGCGAAGGCGATGCCAAGCTTGATGCGTTTGTCTCTGAGGGATTGGTTGCTGCCAGATATGTTGATAATTACGGTTTGCCAACCGAGAAGTATCCATTGAATCCAAACGGTTCTCCAAATGGTATCACTGGTATAAGAACAGCTAACGGTAGAGTGTTGGCCATGATGCCTCATCCTGAGAGAGTTGCTAGATTGGAGTCCAACTCGTACTATCCTGCTGAGATGAAGGATTCCTTTGATGGATATGGTCCTTGGATAAGGCTATTCAGAAATGCAAGAAAGTGGGTTGCCGAGAACCAAAGTTAGATTTCTTCTATTTTATATTATATATTTCATCATTTGATGTGTTTTGTCTTTTTGTCCCCCACCTGTCCGCTTTAATATGATTATAATTCCTTACCATTAATAGACTGAATTTTGTTTCCACAAGAGTACTGTGTCAATCTATTATTATGATATTGTACCACTTATACACGGCTTATAGATTCACCTTGGACAATGCAATCAGCGTCCCATCTTCAACTCTGCTTCCCAAAGGAACGTTCAAATATCCATCAAACATATCCTTAGGACTGCTCACTCCTTCGAGTGCCTTATCATCTTCACTTTCAAGAGCAACCTTCAAATCTCTCCACTTGGAAACAACAAGAAGTATTCTTTTTGTCGACTTATTCTTCTTTGATGACTCTCCATCACCAACAACCGATTTCCATTCCTGTAAACCGCCCGTGATTTCATCCGTGGTGCCATTATTGAAGAAATACTCTCCACTGTTGATGTAGATGGAACTATCGTAACCTTCGGGATAGGAACACTGGGTAAAGAGTGAGATGAAACTCTTTGAGACTCTAACGTGGTATCCAAAAGTGGATTTGGCTCCGATTAAACCGTATGCTTCCAATGGTGATACTATCTCATTTGTCTTCAAATTCACCGTGACTCTCACATTTGTTGGAACGTCATTTATCAATTCTAACAGTTTGTCTGACCCAACATTGACAAACTTTGTCGTATTTAGATTCTTCACCTTTTTCACCTTTCCAGATGCTGTTTTTTCCCTCTTTTGCTGCTTTTTTGCAATCGTTAAACCTTCTTTAAAATTATCGTATAGCCTATTGTTCTGCATGAATGGTAACGTTGATATCTTTGGGAGTTTTTTGGCATACTCAAAATTCTTTAGCATTTCCTTCTTGAACGTCGATTTCACCAAGTATGGTGGAGTGACGAAGAATTGAAGAAGTGTAGCGAGCAACATGGAGTCCTTGTTGTACGCTGGAGCATTAATCTTCTTTTTCTCTGTTGTGGATGAAGCTTCTTTAACATTGACAGGCTCATCATCGTCAGCATCAAGATTGAACTTCTTTTTCGTTGCCGTTTCTTCACGGTAGCTTGTTCTATTGTAATCTGTTGTTTGCTCCTGTTCAAACTTTTCAGGTTCCACCTGTAGTATAACAATTTCACCAACGTTGTATATGCATGCTGCTTTTGTTATTTGATATGCCACGTGTGTCACTTGTTCAAGGTTTCTACAGTTGGATCTTGATATACATGTTGATGGAATACAGATGGTGTATTGGGTTGTTGGTTGTCGCCTGTTTGGCTTGCTGGTCACTATTTTAACTGGGGCATCTTCTTCAGACATTTTGTAGTTGTCGATTGATATATCTTGTTGCTCTTTGGTTCCAATTCATGAGATCAGATCAGAATACTTATGGGTAGCATCTATGATATATATACATCCCTATGATATTTTTGACTTCCAAATTCTAAAATTTTTCAGAGAGCCTCATTTCGTTCCTACACTTCCCTGTCTACAGAATATATTCATGTGTGGCTGGTGTTCTAAGGAATATCCATCAGTGGCGTAGTTTAGCCAGGTGAAGTCTTATCGGAGAGAGTTTGTCATCTGTGTTCAACACAGTTCTCTTTTCAGTACCTACTACCACATCTGTTTGCATTGACAAGGGAAACCGACTGGCAAATGAATTGACCTCACTAATATACCGAATAACACCCACAATAATGGTTCTAGTTGCAGCAGGTCAGCTATGTGCATCTTCATGCCTCAAAGAGAACGGACTCCAGGCCGTCAATCTGATTGCCAAAGCTTCTGCTCTGAAATGCAAGGTTTTGTTTTTACCAGAGGCATCCGACTACATATCCAAAAATGCAGCACATTCCAAAGAGATAGTTAAACCAGTTCAAGACTCTGTGTTTGTTTTATCGATCCAACAGAAACTCAAAGAACTGTACAAGTTAGGTTCCTCGTTGTGCGTCTCGGTTGGTATTCATGAACCATCCAGCGCTTCTGATAGGGTGCGTAACACACTAATCTGGATTAACGAGCAGGGAGAGATTGAACAGCGTTATCAAAAGATCCATTTGTTTGACGTTGATATCAAGGATGGTCCAATCTTGAAGGAATCCCAGTCTGTCGAACCAGGTAACACGGTTCTCAAACCGTTCCCAACGGCAATTGGTAACGTCGGATTGGGGATCTGTTACGATCTAAGGTTTCCTGAGTTAGCCTTACGCCTCAGAAGTGAAGGTGCTCAAGTGTTGACGTATCCGTCGGCATGGACGATGAAAACAGGACCACACTTCCAGATTTTGGCAGAGTCAACGGCCATCTTCACCCAGTGCTACGTCGTGATGCCTGCCCAGAAGGGAAAACACAAGACTCAAACCAGCGAGGAGATTGCCAAGGATGGATTAATATTGAACAGGGAATCATATGGACACACCTGTATCATTGATCCCAGTGGAACCGTGTTGGCGCAGTGTAGTGACATCGATCAGGAGGAGCAAATTTGTGTTGCTGATGTTGATCTTGCAAAGCTGGAGGTTACGAGGAAGAACATGCCTTTATGGAATCAGAGAAGACCCGATGTCTTTGGCTACAAGGTATGATGTTGATCTTAGTCGGTCTTAGTCTCAGTCTCCAGTGTCGTCTAAATACTCCAACCGTCCCCACGCGGTGTTTTGCTTGCGGCATATAATCGGCACGTGCCGCTCCCGGATGCACAGCCTTGCCACAACCCCATACGAAAAAGATCACGACAATTGCTGTTTGCCGGTATATATATAAGCCGGAATCTTCTCTTTAATGGTATGATCCCTTTGCCCTTCTTTTATAACAATCTCAATCAATCTCTAGTAATCAATTGGTCACTCAGTATTACCGTGTTATCAACAATGTCCATGTTCAAGAGTCTACAGGGCGTTCCCGGTGTTATCACCATATTGTAAGTTAGCCGCTTTTCTCTTCAGTATCTAATCAATAAAGAAGATCTACTAACTATTCCAACAGTCACTCTTCCAAATTCCCATTATCAATCACACTACTACACAAGTTAGAATCAAAGTCAACTGAGAAAGTGATATCGTCATCATCTTCGGCCTCCAAGAAGCCAGCCAAGTCGTTACTCAAATCCTTTTTTCTCGGGGGTGCCAATCCACCAGAGGGCAAATTCAAATACCAGGTTGACATCTCTTCCAAACTTCCAACCTTAGATCAGTTCAATTTTATAAAGGGGACTTTATCAATCCATCCAGATTGTAAGAAGGCATTCAAGGATGCTTTCCCCAAGTTATCACTAGCTAGAGATCGTGCCTCGGATTTGCAAAATTTGGACGATGCAAGCTTGAAAGAGTTGGAAGGTAGAAGTTTGGACGAGTTGGCACAAGAAGGTGTCTTTCAACCCCCGTTGGTTGTTGATTGGGATAACAAGTTGATTGCTTCAGATGAGAAAACCCTAGAGAAGATATTGAACAATTACGAAAAGAACGTGGAGGGAATTTGATCAAATACTTTTTTCTTACTGCTTTTATAGACGCCTTTGAAAAGGAAATTAACAGAGAGAAAAAAGTAGATGGCATATTGACTGAAAAATCAAGGATATATATCACCCCAGAGTCCTAGATAAACTGGACGAATAGAATAAAAACAAAATAAGAAATCACATTGATGATGAAGTAGAGTAAAGATCCGTCAGTATCCCATACGCTTGATGATATAACTCTGTGCCAAAACACCAAAGGTCATATCCAGCCCTTTGTTGATCCAATCAATAACCCATTCGCTAGGATCAACATCCTCATCCTCATCCTCAGTTGACCTCTTGCCGTCCAACCAATGGCACCATCTGAGAGGGAAAGGTTGAGACCTATTAACAATCGTCAAGTTATGCGTAGTATCTATCAGAACGGCAGTGAAGGAAAAAGATCCAGATTGATACTCATCTATCGTGATGATATCTTTATCCTCAACATCTTCCGATTGACTCACCGATATGGCTAATAGTCCAACGTAGATATTGGTCTTGTTCACCTGCTTACGCTCTTCTGCGGTAATCTTGGATTCCAGGGCTTCTTTTTCCTCCTGTAACTTGGCATCCTTAATGATCGATTCAATGTTTGCATTGACAAGCTTCTCACCATCGGAAATCTTTCCGAGGAACAATCCAAGATTCTTCTTATTGGCATCCTCATCAGCACCGCTAACGCTGACACCACCTTCAATAACCCTAACGTCAATATCACCATCAACCTGCAACCTCATAACGCTCTCAAAGTTACGCTTGACAAAGTAGGACAAATCCTTATAGTTTTTCAGATCATGAACCAACCTAATCTCCAAAACCTCATCTTTGGAAACTTCCAAATCCAGCTGAATCCTTTCAATAACGTTGCTCAACTGGTTAGAAAACATGGATATGCCCTTGCCGATACTTTCCATGGACAACTTGCCACCTTCTTTAAGATTCATCTCGTGCAACTTGGTCTTCTCATCATCCGTCAATTCTCGATCTCCTTCCAAAACACCTGTGATTCCTATCTCTTTGAATGCCCTCTTTAAATTATCCTCTATGCTTTGTTCTTTGGCATGCCTCAAAGCATTTTCAGCCTGTTTTTGGGCAGTTGAAGAGATCGATTGGGCCGTTCCCCAGATGGAGGAGATCTGTGAAGAAACCTTGGCAGATCCTTCTGAGGACCACCATGAAGAAAAAGACGTGACTGGATCGTTCACCTGCTGGTGCTGCTGTTTCGGGGATGGTTTAGAAGAGGACTCGGATGGGGTTGGCTCGTCCTCTTGGGAGGATTGTGATGGAGTTTCTGCTGCTAGCACTGTTTGTGTCGGGGCCTGGGTTGCTGCTGCAGTTGGCGCTGGTTTCAACTTTGTCTTTGATTTCTTATCTGTTGCTTCCAGTTCATCCAAAAAGTCCAGAATATCTTCATCCGTCTTTTCTGATTTTGTATGGGAGATGGCTGTCTTGGTGTTGTCCGATGCTCCTGATGTTGAAGGGGTGGAGCCTGATGGCTTATCTTCCTCTGCAGGAAGCGAGTTTAGAAACTCAAAGACATCATCTTCTTCTGATGGGGTTTTAGGTGGCATTGTTGCTTGCTACTTGATGTTCCAAGACTGTCAATTGCTTGAATAGCTAACTGATGATTTGTTTCCAGTGAATGCTGTTGCCTATCAATATGTGTTGATGAGGGCTCTGTCTCAGAGTTGTTGTGTTATCCAAATGGGATTGTGTGTGTGTTGTGTGCAGTGAGTACCACCCGATGCGATACCGGTGACACCCGTGCACCAATTGAGCTATCCACTTCCAATTTTTCACACTATTTTGAATTGGAATCCATCCAGGCGAGTTGACTGGTTGACTGGTTTCGTTTGATTTGGCTGATTGGCTTGATCACATTTTAAGGATCCTCTTCTCAACTAATCTTGAAATAGATTGTCACTAGCACACGGTATTGGTAAAGCTTTGTTGAAAGATACCATTCAAATAATCATACATATCTCTCAGGATGCATCCTATGTTAGACAGAGACAAGTTTATGAGTAAGTTACCTATACATCATTCTTTCAAATTCAACTGATAGGGCCAGGTTACCATCCTATCTGCTTGAAAATACATCTTCTACCCCCCGAGTATACACTAACGCAATATTTTAGCTTGTGAGGACTTGATCGATCAACTCGAGGAATGTCATAGGTCCGACTTTTTTGAAAAGGCATTTGGAAAATGTAACATTATAAAGCAGGATCTAACGAACTGTTTGCACGATGCTAGACTTGCCGCTGATAGAGAAAAGATTTTGGAAAGAAGGAAAAAGACAAAGGAGCTAGAGGTGAAGAAGAAACAGCTTGAAGAGGAAGAATACGGGAAAAACGGATACTTGAAAAAGGTCATTGAGAAAGAGTACCAACTAAGGAAGCAAAATGGAGGGAATTAATAGGATCTGAAAGGAATAAAAATGGAGGCTTACGACATTCCTCGTTCATACGGACGCACATGTATATAACATCAACGCCTCACATACTACTGGAAAACAATTTACAATAAGAAATTGATAATATCTAAGAGTTGTAATTTAACAACAGTGAAGAAGAGAGGATGGCGAGAAGGTAAAAAGAAAGACAGCATGCGACAGCAGACTAATCTTGACGTGACTTCAAGTACCTCTTTGTCACCGTGTCCTTCGTAATAACATAAACAACTGCACCCCAACCAGACAATGCATCTCTATCAGCAGCATTCAACAAAGCCTGAGAGATTGTCTCAAACAAATCGTCAGCTTCCAAATCCGGCTCGTACAAAGCCTCACACATACCATACAACTGATCAGCAGCAGTACCAGAAACAACGAAATCCTTAGCATAATCGATACATCCAATAAAATCAAACCCACAGATAAATGGTTTTTCCGTCTTAGAATTGATACCCGCAACTATAGGACCAACAAACCAAGGGCCAAATCTCTTCTCGTATAAACTGGAAGAGACAAGATTTGCCAATGATTCAGGCTCGATCTCACGTTCTTCCCTCATCTTGTACAAGTTTGTCTTCATCCTGAAATTCTCATACACCGTAGTGACATCTGTTGCTAGACCCGTGAGTCCCATGAAAACGTGCCCCATTTGGAAAACCTTTTCAAACGTATTGGAAACACCAAGCGATTGACTTCCTAGTCTCAAATCACACGCTATCGCCACACAGTCCTTGCCGACCATTGCAACGGCAGTACCACCTGTTTTAAATGTCTCTCTTAGAAAGAAAACCACCAAACTCGAAAGAATGAAAGATAGGTTCAGCAGCACCTGTGATTGAGGTGCATTATGCTCGAGCCGTTTCGTTTCAATTCGTCTCGTTTCAAGGGGATTACATTCCATTGAGATTGTGACATTGAAAAAATGTTAGTAACATTGTGCTGTGATACTTATAGTTACTCAAAGCCATAAGGCAGAATACGCTGAATCTCCCTGTCTATGATATTTCCATCATAACAGTATAATGCGCATAACACCATTGGTGTTTGACTTGAAATGCTGGACACTTACCATTCATAGAACTTGGATCAGACATTGCTATATATTCAGTTCTTGCGTTTTTAAAGTTGCTAATGTATTTTGCTTGCTGGACCTCAAGTATCAGATCGAGCTAAATTATATTTGGAAGTCCCTATTGATGTTTTTCCGGTGGTAGATCTTGGGTGTTGATCTTGTAATGCTGCTTTCAAAATTCTTGGTCAGAAATACCAATTGTTGTTCGCTGATAATAACGATAGTGCAATTGATTACTTCTTTACCTCTAATTGTCTTTCGAAACGAGATTAAAGATTGTCTACCGAACGTATGACAGCTGGATATTCCAGTGAGTTTTGCCCTTTAGATTGAGATGGGTCCCACGCAAGTATGAGTGCGTTGTAGGGAGGTTCGCCACCGGTGTTGGCTGGTGTACGGATGTGTGTAACTTCAACAACTTATCACGCGGCGTGAACCAGGTGACATTTGATAGGGGATCTAGTTAGGATAACGATACTACGACATCAATAACGGAGTGCTAAAGCAATTGATTACAGGGAAAAACGATTAATGTAGCGATAAATATTGATGCGGCAACGTAGCAAAGTGAAATAAGTGAAACGGGTATCATTAGCAAAAAGATCAACTTTCCTCTTCAACAATTGAGTCGTCTGCCATGGAAGCCAACTTTTCTGTTCTTAGCTTCAACGCACCTTCCAATGCACCAATATACTTCTTAAATCTGAGCATCTCATTATTTAGATAGTTGAGCTTGTTGATATAGTTGAGCTTAATCAGTTTGATGTTTCTCAAAGTGATATCCCTTCTGTTGGTCCTGCCATTGAACCACCCTCCCAAAGTTGAACCTGATGAGGACGAGGAAGATGGCGCAGCTTTAGAGTAGATCTCGTTCAGTTGCTCGAAGAACGCATCCAGTTTTTCGTGATCAGAGTATTTGGTCTGTAGTATGAAATAATACTCATTCAACTGTTTTAGCTGAGTCAACATTGGAATATCCGAAGGAATGAGTCCGTACACCATCGGAACCCATTTTGAAATCCTTTGGTTTTGGCTCAAATACGTCTGTAACTCAGTACTCTTTTTCTCTTCCAATGTTGATAGCATTTTCTTTGACCATCCATAGTCTATGGAAGAGATGGCTTCTTCGGGAGGAATTGCTGAAGTCCTAGCAGACCAAAAGTTACAAGAGTCGGCAAACTCAACTGCCGTTTCAGACGTACCTGCGACAAAGTATATCCTCTGGTAATCAGTTTTCTTTGAGGTTGTAGAATCCCCACCGCTTCCGTAGGGTAAATTCAACACCCAGTAAGTTTCGAAACTTGTCTTTGATGGCACTGCTTCATACGTCATCCTCAGTTTCCTGTACAACTTAGAATGTAAATCCACAGTCTGTGCCAGACATGAGCAGAGATTGAAAGATGCAATACAATCGGCAGAATTCCACCAGTCACCATCACCATTCCCCCTATCGGATACAGACCTATCCCTAGTTGCGGAATTGAAAGAATAGAGTCGAAGTTCACCCTCAGAAACAACGGTGAACAGCGATTGCCATTTCTTATAGTTCTTCTTGTTGCCCAGCCAAGAGGATAACAGAGATAGCGATGATGCTGACCCATTACTACCTGATGATTGTTGTGAAGGCCTGCTGAATTGGAAATCTTCTGGAAAGACAACGAGCTGTAGTCCTTCCTTGACCCAAGGTGGACCTTGTAAGCCTAATTCCAAATCACCTTCTTCTTCAATGATGAATTCATTGACGGAAGATTTGTTCATGATCGATTGATCAGTTGTATCGTTGTACCTTTGAACCACAGCATCACTGGTTACAGAGTTGATTGACAACCTTGTGCTGTCCATCGATTTCATTTTTCTCAATCTTTTTTCAGTAAGGATGGCTTTCGCAAACCCATACGAATTGGTCGATCCTTCCTGTTCGGTATTGAGGTTTCCATTGTTGTTTGATGATGAAAAAATAGAGTTGTTTTGGTCTATCGCATTTGTGTAGATGGAGTGTCTGTCCGAAAATCTGCTGGAGGTTGAAGCATACCTCGTCGATGATGATTGGAACATCGATCTCATTGATGACACAGATGACCTTTTTGTCAATATAGAGGACCCATTTCGACCATTGCTGGAGATATACTGATCCTCCATTAAATCACTTCTACGATCGTAGGCTAATTTCAACTTTGTTTTTGAAATCTCCTCATAAAAGGTTTTCAGTTCTGTGGACATTTTGACGATGTCTTTGACCGGGACCTTGTTCTGTTGTAATGCAGCCACCGAGTTCTTCACAAATTTGGACTTCGTGATCCGCTTTCTCTTTTCAATTTCTGTTGAATGGATATCGGTGTTCAACAAGATCAAAGAGTATGAGATCAAATATACACCGTTAACGTTTCCAAATAGAGCCCTGCCATTCTGTATACCATATATCTGGAACCAACTTTCTGCGAAAGAATCTAATATTTTGTCAATAAATTGGGACTCTCCTTTGAAGAAAAGTCTATCACAGAGTAACCTCAACGATTTCAATAGATCAATGTCCCATCTGAAACGGGCCATATATAGGCATCTAATGATGTCAATGTCTAGCAATGTTTCATTTGGAGCCCTGAGTCCACCACCAAGATAGGTAAGATATTCTTGAGTTGGAAAGAGCTCGTATGATGAATCAAACAAGGATTCCGTGATCTGCTTGAGCTTGGCCAATTTTTTCAACGGTAAACGTATGTCGCCAGGTTGTATTTTGTGCTTCTTCAGTAGCAACCTCAGCGGCGAACAATGATTGTCCAACTCAATCTGTAAAATGTCGTCCTCTCCTTCTTTGCTAGGCCCATCCTCATAATGACTGAAAAGAGTTTTATCCGTGGTGGTAGTGTCAGCCGTTGCCGGGGTAGAAACAGTATTGTCTGGCAAAAAATGCTGGTGATCAGTCACATTTAATGATACTGGGGTAGTGGCATAGGCAGTAGTTTGGTCACTCTCGGTGGTGCTCTCAGGAGACTCCGACGAATTAGTTGTTTGTAGATTTCCAAAACTCTCCTTGATATCGCTGTAACCGGTGCTTCTTGGTAATGATGTGTTCATTGTGACTCCCTGTTCCAATAGTGGTGGGTTCTTATTGACAAACGTTGTTGCAACCATTAGTAATTCTCTTTTTTCTTCGTACTGTAGGAGCTACGTACGAACCTGTCAGCGGTGACCAATTGTAGCTGGCGGAAGCTTACTTCTTTTGAATGTCTTCTATCGGACGAGGAAGGTAGTGGTAGTGGCATTGTTGATCTGATTGACGAGAAATTGTCGCCGCTCCTCCTTTGGAAAGCGTCAAAATGTTTTTCATGCATCCAATTAATTTTCCGTATTGGGAAATAGTCTGTGAGGCGGGCTGGGGAGATATATAGTTTTATTCTTCCGCCTGGTAGACTGGTTGGTTTGATTTTGACCAATGACCCCTTATATTCCAGTAGCACAATAACCAGAAACTGTCCAGTTGTATGGCTTAGCATTTTGTATTTTACAAAGGTAATACGTAGTCACGAGTGCCGTGAAGTGTAAGACTCACTGAGCGTTACGCGTAATATTTATTAAGATCTACTACATAACAAGGATCTAACTGATTAGTACTCATTGATTCTTATGAGAAGATAGCTACAATAGTTTGTCAGTAAAACTGACTTTCTCTATGATAAACCACGACCCCCAACCCCAATCATATGCTGGATGAAAGTTCCACAGTACTTAAAAAATCATGTCCGAAGTTTTCATCTCGACTTGTCACACTTATAGTATCCGCAAGCCTCTATTTGCTCACATTATTCCAGTGGCAACATATGCAAGGGATCATGATAGCGAATTTTTCCAAGCTTCCCTTTCCTCCCGCAAGGTGGACACTTTAGAGCCACCTTTAAACGAATCCTTCATAAGGAGCAAATCACATATTTTCCAAGAAAGTAACCAGTCGGTGACTCCTATATCTCTGAGTGTAGAAACAAACAAAAAGTACCCGGATGCAAGAAAGAAACCAAGACAAATCCCCACGGCAACTTGAGCCAAGTTGTGGTATGAAAAATGAAGCCTCGAATATGTAACTCCGACCTCCATCAACAACAATCCAGCGACACTGATAGATTTTGTCAACTTAGTCAACTTTACTGGCCATTGCAGTAAGACCTTTAGAGTCATGTAGCATAACAAGAAGGAAACAAATTGAGAATGGGAAGAGGGCATGCCATAGGCCAGGGAGCCATCCACTTTGAAGATTTGCCCCTCTATGGGCCTCTCATACTTGACCAGCCACTTAGTGGCACAGCTCAAAACATCGTTCACAACAAGCCCACCAGCTATTATGCAACTTTCCAGTTCTCTTGTGACAACAAACCAAGAGAATAGAAACACCAATGTCAGTATTGGAGTCAATGAAAAGACCGAGAGGGCCAGACTGAACGAGCTCGTTGGATCGTACAGTATGTAGGTGTGATCAAAGGGAACAAGTTCGGGCTTGATTGAAGACATTGAGGCTGCTAATTCACTAATGAATGGAGGTGGTGGATAAGTAATACTTAGTTGATCTGTGTCAACAGTGTGATCATCATCTTCTTCCTCGTCATCTATCTATCATCTTCCGTTGCTCACCTTTAAGCAGCCTCCTTGATTAACTTCTTTGTTGATTGAGGCAGTGTCATTGAATGCACTGCCTCGGGATTTGAAAAACTTTCGCGTTGTTTACCAAAACACAAACAACGCCAGACCTTTTCCGTTGCAAGGGCAAAAGCCAGTATGAGGTGGTTTGACAAAGTGTTGAAGAGAATCACGCAGCTGACAAATAGCCTGATAAATAGTTTAACAGAATAGGAACACAGAGGAGAGCAGTGAGCAACATACTTATATTCTTCACTTTTCAACCCAATGTCAGAACAGGTTGACCTTATCAGCCAAGAGGCAGGAGCCACACAATCAAACCTTAACATGGTCCCACCAGAAGATGAGGAAGACGATGAAAACTATTCTAGTGGTCCAATCCCACTTGATCACATACAAGGGAATGGTATCACACCAGCGGATATAAAAAAACTCAGAGAAGCTGGTTTCAACACCGTTGAATCCATTGCATACTCTCCCAAGAAACAGTTGATCACTGTGAAAGGTATATCAGAGCAAAAGGCAGACAAGCTACTTGCAGAAGCAGCAAAACTTGTCCCATTGGGTTTTACAACAGCCACAGAGTTTCACCAAAGAAGATCAGAATTGATATGTCTTGCGACAGGGTCTAAACAGTTGGATACACTCTTAGGAGGTGGTATTGAAACCGGTGCCATCACAGAAGTCTTTGGTGAATTTAGAACAGGAAAGTCTCAGCTTTGTCACACCTTGGCAATAACATGCCAGCTACCAATTGATCAAGGAGGAGGAGAAGGTAAATGTCTCTACATTGACACAGAAGGAACCTTCAGACCAGTCAGATTGGTCTCAATTGCAAGGAGATTCGGACTGGATGAAAACTTGGCCCTTGATAACGTTGCCTATGCCAGAGCATACAACGCCGATCATCAGTTGCAACTTCTAACACAGGCAGCATACATGATGACCCAGTCTAGATTCTCCTTATTGATTGTTGATTCCATTATGGCATTGTACAGAACGGACTATAGTGGAAGGGGGGAACTTAGTGCCAGACAAATGCACGTTGCTAAATTTATGAGGACGTTACAAAGACTAGCGGATGAGTTTGGAATTGCTGTTGTCATAACAAACCAGGTGGTGGCACAGGTTGATGCCGGTGCCGTCTATAATCCTGATCCTAAGAAACCAATCGGTGGTAACATTGTTGCCCATTCTTCAACCACAAGATTGTACTTCAAGAAAAACAGAGGTGCCAATAGAACCTGCAAGATTTACGATAGTCCGTGTTTGGCAGAGGCTGAGACCATATTTGCATTGGGTCAAGGTGGTGTTATAGATCCAACTGACGAGACCGAGACTAACGAGAATGAGGAATGAAGATTGCTAGGCCCCCTTTTTGTACCTCCAGTCCCCGCAAGTTCTTTTTTTCAACTTTATTTATCGATCTATCTTTCTATATACCCAATTTTTTCTTTCGATTCTTTACTTTTTTTTTGCCTTCTCCGGCTCTTGTCCCTAACTCAACGCTGGGGTTCATAGTCAAATACTAAATATGTCGTCGTTGCGATTCCTTGTTGAAAATTCTCTTCACTCACAAACAAAAAAGAGACTAATAATATTACAAAAAAATACATAAGCTTGGGGGACATACAGGCTGACTAATTTAGACAACTCGAATGTTTGAAGAGCACAGTTCCATTTCAAATGTTAACAAGAAGCTAAAATTCAGGAGCCATATTGATGTCAAACCAACCCAAAAAATCATCACCATTCTCCATCCAATTGGCACCACCTTGCTGTTGAAAGATCGAATCGATGAATGTATTGTTCAACAGATCCGAATTGCTGTTGTTGGTATTGGCAGGTGATTGATTGTTCGAATTGGAACCAGAGTTGGAATTTCCCGTTGTTGTTGATGGAGAGTATGATGTGGTATTGTTGTTACCTAAGCCAGACAGTTGTGCCTGTTGCATCCGTTGCTGTTGTTGTTGATTGACCGATGATGAGGTAGGCACTCTAGAAACCGAGGAGGGGAACAAAGGCGGTGGTATCAAACCGTTCACGCCTGCTGCAATGGATGTTGTTGATTGTGGCACTAATGGCGGTTGCTGCATTGATGGATTTTGTAAAGCAGGGGTAGTCGATGGGGTTGCTGCTGATGCGCTCTTTCTCTGCCTTGGCTTCGCTGGCTTTTTCTGCCTCGATTGTGATTGCTCCTGTTGTTCTGATGGCTGAGGCACCGATATTGGCGCAGCTTCACCTGTGGCTGCGACCTGCGAGGCAACAGGTAACGCTTGTTGCTTCTTCAGTTGTATCTTGGTGGATCTCAAAGACTGTTGAGCTCTTGCTTGGGGTGCTGCTTCAGACTTCAAAGGTAGTGAACCGGTAGCATCAAGCATTGCCAATGGGATACCATTGATCTCTGTTGGATCCGACAATCCCGCTGCTGTTGCTGAAGCTTTGGCATTGGCAACTGCCTGATCTGTTGGAACCAACGTTGTCACTGTCGTACCACTTGGGGTTGTCGTTGTGATGGCAGTAAAATCATCTTTGGTGATCTGGTTGTAGAAAGGTAGAGGCAAAGGTCGCTTTTTGAGTCTGTTGATGTCCATTTGAGTCTGCTGTTGGGTTGCTGGAGCTGGAATGGCAGCAGTCAAGACTTTACCCTCTTTCTTGTTCTGCGCTTCAACGTGTAATCTTCTTCTTGCCTCATGAATATTCCAAACTAAATCGTAAAACAACGATCCGGTCAAATGTGATCTCATCCTTACTATGATACCTTCTGGCTCCGTGAATAGCTCAGGATTGGTTATAATGACAAAGTTCAATTTCTCCAAGACGGTTGCTGTCCTACTGATATCATTCTCCACATCCTTCCAAGCTGCCAACATGTTTCTAAACAATCTATGAACCGTGACAATGGATTGTCTGGCAGAATCGATATATTTTGGTAGTAGGTATGGCGTCAAATGTAACCTGAATAAAACAAACGCAGCCATTGTCACGGAGTGCCTCACGTATATCGGATACTCTGTCAACTGTCTCATTTCGGTCAGCTTGGAAACAATGGTGACTATCCTCGTGGCTGACAAGTAGGACTGTGTAACATATTTTGTCTGATCTTCACTTGGTGTCTCTGGTAAAAACGCAAAGCAGCAAATCATCAACTGAACATAGAGGTAGTATATTTCAACAACGAGATCGTCAATTTGTAACTTGAAAGCCAACCTTTCCAACTCTCTCTCCAGAATGGACAACGCACCAGCTCTATTTTTGGGTTCCATCAATCCATCGGGACTGGTGACGCTCAACCCCATGACGCTAACAAGCTTAGCTTGGAAAATTGCCAAACTCAACAAACATCTAAAATTCTTGGGTAACGTTTGATCAACCCTGGCACTTTCCAATAGGAAATCAGTCTGTAAAGAAGGAGGCAAACCCAAATTAGAAGACCAAAACTGTTCACCAAAAAACACAGCAAGCCACGTCCTCGTTCTCCACTTTTCGGCATCTGGTAGTGCAACTTGGGTTCTTGAAAACTCACTTATAAATTTACCTCTGTGTAAACCTAGCTGTAAGGATAAGTTTTTTGCGAGACCGACAAATCTGTACGAGCAATCGTCCAACACTTTCTGATTCGGCAAAGGCCATGTTCCTAGAATCAACAATGATTGAACTATATGCGTGGATCTTGGGGTTCTAATCCAACATGTCTCGATTGCCAACTGTTTGATCAAGGATGCAAGAGAGATATACAGTGAAGGTTCAGGATCAGAGAGACATGCCGTTAACATCACGGTCCAGAATAAAAGTTGCGATTGTTGGTATAGCTCGACACAGTCGTTTGAAACCATGATTGGGAGGTATGGGAGGTAGTTTGTAATGAATCTGTGATGAAGCTCAGTTGCCTTTTCAAGGGTGATATTCACGTCTCCCAAGTTGAACTCTGTAATTGAAGTGTTGTGTAATAGAGGGGACTGTGATTCCGTTATTGGTGTCATTCTGACCGATGTCGTAGCTTGTAAATTGTGATGTAGTTGTTGTCCATCTTTATAGACACTTGTTCCATTTGAGGTAGTGTCGTTCTTTGAGGAATATGAGTTGAAATTGTGCGGAGATTCTGCTGTTTTTCTAACGGCGCTTTCCAATGCTGGTGGCAAAACATCTTTGCTCGTTGTTGAATCATTCAATAGAGGAGTTGAGTCGGATCTTGCCTCGGCAGAGAGCAGTGTAGGATCTTTCTGAAGGTGTGTCTTGACAACCATTGGAGAGCCACTGCTGTGACGTGGTGATTGATCTGACAGTTCGAGATGGCCGGAACTAGTACTCGGACTTGTTGAAGATTGTAATACCTGTGAAATCAGGCTCTCGTTTCTAGTCAAGAACTCAATCTTTGATCTAAGTTCATCAACATCGTTTCTCAAAGACTGTATCTGGGATCCTTTCTTGGGTCTAAACTGTGGATCAATTTCACACTTCAAGTCCATTCTTTCACACCTTGAACAAGCACTGGGAAATCTTTCTGAAGCGTTACATTTGATCTTGTGCTGTCTGCAATGAGTGCAAGAGGTGACAGGTCTATGTCCGGCCGGTCCGTTGGAAGAGGAAGAGAGTAGTTGTGCGTTATTGTCCATGTCATCATCGTTGTATTCCTCTTTCTTTTTCTTTATTGGTTTTTGATCAAGTAAGCTAGACTTTCTCTTGTTGGGGTTCGGTTTGATGTTCTTTTGGTTATTGCTAGAACCAGCTGACTGAGAAGGAGAAGCGGAAAGAAACTTGCTGTCGTCCTGTTCTATCTTAGGAACTATGTTGGCGTTGTTCGTACCAATATGCGGAGGGTTATTTGCAGACATTTGATAGAAGATGGCAATACGGAAATATGTTGATTTGGATGATTCTCGCGATCTAGACTTCTGTTGTTGACATTGGTTGAATGTTTGATTTGAGTTGGCTAACTGTTTAACAAGAACAATTTCTTCCCGAGTATGTATTGTGAAGCGGAGAAAAAGTGGGTGTTGATTCGGAATAGTTGACTCTGACTTTTTTTGTAATTGTATGCCCTGTACCAAACACTTTTTAGTCACTAGTTATGGATTTGAAAAGAGCTTCGGAGTGATCTGTTGGATACAAAGGGGTTAGCGTTGAACAATTTTTTTCTCCTTTATTGTTAGGGTCCTTGTGAGCTCTTTAGAGTGCGTCTGCGTCTGCGTCTGCAGCCAACCAGCCGGGGATGAATGCGTCTCCGGTGTTTGGTTGTCGGCTCTCAACCTTGTACGTATACTTGGATATACTATTACAATAGATTGATTCTCAGTAGTCCAGTTCAAATTATCGTCTTGATGTGTAAAAAAGAAGGCGTATCGATGTCACAGGTACTGGCACTGACAACGGCGTTTACCCCAGGAAAGACGCTTAACCGCGCGGCTACCGAGACCTTTGCGTTATTCAAATGTTTGGTGAATTACTGACTGCTAGCTAGACCTAACGAACTAACTACATTGTATAATCAGACATGCTGCTAATGAATCGTTATTTACATAAAGAGTCCACTGTAAGAGGATGGGAACAGACCCAGCTTAAACCTTGGTGTATCTCAAGTATGGCTTGACCTCCTTGAACTCACCAAACTTCTTGGTTGCATCTTCGTTGGAGACGCTCGGTGGAATAATGACATCCTCACCAACGGTCCAGTTGATAGGAGTAACAACACCCTTCTTGTCTGCCAATTGCAATGCATCGACAACTCTCAAAACCTCAGCGGTGTTTCTACCACAGGATGGAGGATAAGTCATCATCAATCTAACCTTCTTTGCGGGATCAATGACAAAGACGGATCTAATGGTTTGCACAACACCACCACTCAAGTTCTTGAAACCTTCCTCATCAACCATGTCGAACAAGTAGGCGATCTCTCTTGATTCATCTCCAATGATTGGGTATCCGAAATCCTTACCACCAAGTGAGATATCCTTGATATCTTCGATCCAAGCTTGATGCTTCTCAATTCCTTCAGAGGATAGACCAATCAGTTTGACGTTTCTTGAGTCAAACTCTGGCTTCAACTTGGCAAAGGCACCGAGTTCTGTGGTACAAACAGGAGTGAAATCGGCAGGATGGGAGAAAAGTATGGTCCATGAACTACCGATGTAGTTGTGGAAATCAATGTCACCTTTTGTAGTTGGTGCCTTGAAGTTTGGAACGGTGGAACCAATTCTGATTCTTGGCTGAGAAGCAGCATCAAAAGTGATGAATCTTTTCACCGGGGCAGTGGCAAATCTGGATGCTGTTGATCTCAAGTTGAAAAGGTTTCTGGCAAACATGGTTATTAGTATCAATTGATTGGGAAGCAATGGAATTTGTAAGCTTGAAGCGACACCAGTAAAATCCGTCAGATAAGATAAGAATTGTTACTTGGATATATAGATCAAGATGAAAAGTTGATACTGTTGATCCTTGGGCTCAGTTGCAATAGAGAGAATCTCTCTGCGATATCAAGCTTGAGCGAGAGCTCTCCGGTTGGCTGTAACGCAATGTCACGTGTTAGCAGCACAGCCATATTTTGATGGATGTATTTCAAACGATCAAAGACAGTTTGACAAGTTGAGTTACCACATCACCATTTGGTTGAAGTTGTGATGGAGTGGATTCACACAAGGTTCTCCATTCTTGCTTGCCATACTCCATGTTGACGAAATCACAGTGTTCCGTGTAGGTATGTAAAAACAATCCTGGCGTGAAGAGTCATGAATTGCATGAACCATTAATCCTATGGACTGCTCGGTACCATCGTATCCTGCTACAGTGACATGAAGAATTGAGCCTGCTCAGCCAATTGCCAATTACCAATTGGACTCCTCTGCCAAATTACAGTACGGGAGTGGGTATTCCAAATGGGAGAATGGTACCAATAGCTTGTAAAAAGGAGAGACTGATCTCAAAGGTTGGATGCCCCCAGCCGACTTGCTAACACTCACAGCGATCAAAAAAAGGGTCCATCATGATGCTGAAGGAGTAGAAATATGCTTTTGTATTCCAATCTGTTAATGTAAAGCGGCAAGGTACTTGTTAATTGGGGAATGCCATGGCCTGCGTACCACCACCGTGGTTAAAACCTAAACATTTAGTCTAATGGTAGCAAGAACAGCAACAACAGCGTATAGCAATCACCATTCAAGAAGATTGACATCATCATTAACATGTTGCTCATCATAGAAGGCTGCAATCTAAAACTTATAATCAAAACGAAGGCAAGCAGAGTGTTTTTGATTGCTCTTTCCAAGTGCTCATCGTGTCACTGTGACGCACTTTAGCAACACGTCAAGAATGCAACTACAGAGCATTTAATGGAGGCCCCCTCCCCTCTCCAGGTTCTGGCCCCCCGTCAGGGGAGGGGAAGAGCCGCCCGCCTGTTTGTGGGTAATATTTTTTTTTTGATTTGCTATCAATTCGGGATCTCTATCTAGACTTGCCGTTTTGTGACAGATACCACATCTCCCGTAGTTTGAAACCTAACCTTCTCAGACTTGCTTCAAGTTCTCTTTGAAATGATTATTTCGTCGTTGTGTTTGACTGTTGGTGGTCAATTGATGTTCGATCATCTTTTGATTTGAACAGGAGTACGCAGCCTATCATCCGTATGCTCATGCGAGTTCTGATAGCAAGGGTTTTTACACTGTGCCTGAGCACACCAACTTTCGAGACTGTCTTCTGTAATTACGATGAAGAGTAATCTCTCTGGGTATATAACAGTGGATGGTTAGTAACAGAAACCAACCACCAATTTAAATATGGACTGTAGCCAGCATAAACAAGTCAAACGTTGAAGATCAATGAAAGCCGAGAGTAAAGCCCTTGCTAGCGAGACATGGGGAAAGCGGCGCGCACCACAAGAAATATTTCAAAATGGTCAAGACGCAACTGTTCACTCCGATAGATCAAAACGAAGCTGTCTATAAAGATCAATTCGAAACCAACGAAGCAAGCAATGACTCTGAAATCAAGCATATACACCAGTTTGCCGTAGCCAAGTGTAAAAACGGTAATTTGCAATATCTTTCTGGCACGGACCGGTGAAAAAGAGCACTTTCAACATATGAAGGGTGTGTGGCCGAGAGGTTTAAGGCGTCAGGATCAGAGGATAAAGTAGGGGCTAACCCTACCTCGAGTAACCTGATTTTCCATTGGAAAGCGTGGGTTCGAACCCCATCGCACTCATGATTAATATGTTTATATCGATTATATTTTTTGGATGCTGTTTGGAGGTAAAACTTGTCTGGCATGGTTGTAGTTTAGAGTTTAGAGTCTCGGTTGCTGTTTTTTTTTTTTTGCTCTGTGAGTAAATTGATGACGTTTGCCACCTGTTTTTCTTTGCTTTACACTGCATTTCCAGAGTGAATTGTTATCTGTTGCAAAGGATGTTCCCGGAGGTTGAAGCCATTCTCCGTGGTAGCTACCAGGCAAGGCCGTAAGTGGCCAGAACAGACCAAGCGTTCCATGCAGATGCTGCCTGGTAGCAGGGCATGTTGATGAATAACACCACTCTGACGTAAGGATGATACATTGCTGTAGGATGCTACCTCCGGGTTACTCCATAGGATTAGCGGCTACTATAGGGCACTGCAAAGCTTCATAGATAGCTATTACCAAGAGTACATCAACAACATTACAGAAGATGGAATCACTTGAAAGTATCTACCACATCAGTAACGTTGAAAGTGTATTGAGTCTATACTTCATTGATTGCTATGCATTCTTCAATCTCGTTGATGGTGAAGAAGATTTTACCAAATGGATGCTCTCGAGCAGTTACCAATGCTACTATTTGAACTTGAAACCGTAGCATTGGACAGTCCATGTGACATCAATCAAGATTTACGCAAGCTCTTCTTCGTTTCAAAACCTTTGACATCCAGCATCATTCTTAAAAACTAAGGGCAACCGACCAGTTAACAGTTATAGAGAGTCTGATTTCAATCGTTGGATAATCCAACCAGATGGTGAGATAAACTTCTTTCTCACACCCTTCCTCTCTATTCTCTCTTTGTCTAGCATCCAGCTTGAGAGCCGCCTACAAACTTCAAAGACAGCTGGTGTCTCAACAATGTTGATTCACAATACGAGAGGTTGTAAGCACGCGCCTTTTAAGTTTGGTGCTGCCACTGGAAGATTGAAAGCTTCAATAGTAAACATACAGGTGTAGCTGCAGGGCAGTGGAATCTTCACAATTGGAACCAATGCTAAGAGATTCTTTTATGATTGATCCTAGCAAAATTCTACTCAACCAACAACATCAGGGAACAGCCTTCCACTCAAGCATCCGTTTCTTGGATTGAGCGAGCGTTATAACGAAGAGCTATGTATACTCTGGTCCTGTCATACTGAAACTTGGCTACTGATTGTACAAACATGACAGGGCTTCTTCTCCATGATGGCTTCTCCTAGATCTTGTCATCGTAATTGACATGTTCGTTTTGAAACGGGCAGACGTGCCACTGACGGAGAAGTTGATGTGCGTTGGACTAACTCACTTCGGAAGAATTCTTCCGGAGACAAGCTATCCCAAGGCGGTAGATCCCCACCTATCTATCGAGTTATAAGTATCTCTCTACCTACAGATCTATCTTCCTCGCCATAGATGGTAACTATTAGTTGAAAAAGGGGAATATGAGATCCATTGTATACTACTGCTCTGCTGTTTGTAATTGTAGTGGTAGTTGTATTAGTGAATCGGCTTGCCAAGATTGCAGATGCCCACTTGGCAACCAGGCAACTTGTAAAAGCTGCTCCACACTGGAAATCAAACCTCCAAACACAACAGAAAGAGTACCACTGTCAGTAGGTCACCTACGGCACAACCACTAAAACGACTACACCAATTTGGCTTCAACTTGAGCTCCCTTCCTCGTCCTTCCGCCAGGCTTGCAACGGTTCTCCGCTTTATCACTTTTCCGGCCATGCATGCAAGCAACGGCTACGGCTCAGGACGAGATGTCAGATTGCGGGGCAGGAGAACAGTTGGCACGTAGGGAATGCTCGGACCCACCGGGGAAAAAGATGGGCCTTGGGGAGATGTTCCGGCGTGCAGCACTGCCGTCTTTCCCCGTATTAAGGTTGTTCAACAGAATGAAAGATTTGTAGGTGACCTTTCGTTAGTTGGGCGGGTTGGTGTTGACGATAATCACTATCTACACCAACATCACTACAACAGGAGGCTGATCGATCTTGAGCAAGAGGTATCAAACAAAGCAGCCGGTTTATATCTGCAAGGGTTAAAATCCATAGGTCTTGATTATATCCACAACGCTCTCAGTTCACTCACTATCTATCCCCTCCAAATTAGCAGAGAGACGCTACACTTGACACATATCTTCTCACAAACGCCATATTCGGTTTTCGCATTTGTTCGTCAATCTAAACCCTAGGCTAAACTCTCAATCTTGAAGGGAAGACGTGTCACTTCCATTACTGGGTATACCTGTTCGATTTAGACACTTCCATCCCCATCTCGTTTACCCTTTGGAGACTCAAGGAATTCCGTTGGCGCCAGCAGCTCTTTCACTTTCCATCCTTCCAAGATGATGCCAATCAGTTGTGTCGAGTGCAGGAGAAGGAAGATCAAGTGCAACAAACAGGCTCCGTGTAATCAATGCATCATTAGGGGTAAAACAACGTGTGAGTATCCCTCAAAGTTCAGATCGATACAGGTTGAATCTTTGATACTGGATGGTGCCAATACAGGAACTTCGGTGGACAACAGTAGATCCACCTCCCCTGAAACTCAGATTTTCAGCACTTCAACCGAAACATCAACGTCAAAAACAACAACAAGTGACGAACAAACAGCTCCATCTTCGATAGTGGCTGTGAAGGTTGAATCGTCAGCACAAGTCCCAGCATCAACAGCAGCATCAACGCTATCAACAGCAGCAGCATCAACACAGGCACGTACATCCTCCCCGGCCAAATCTCAGAATCAGCATGCAATTCTTGCTAGACCTTTGATAAAGAGATCATCTTCGAGTAAGTCAAAACTGCCGAAGGTTGTCATTGCAGGTGCACAAAAATCACCATCCAAAGATGTCACTCCGTCACTTGTCGAAACGGGTGTCAAAAGATCCCTTGATCATATGGAAGCCGATGGCTTTGATGATAATGACGGTAGTGAGAACGGTCTCGAACACAACCCAGACGAGGAGTCCCTCTTGTACATGCTACAAAAGGAAAACGAAGCTCTGAGGTTGAAACTTAAGGATTTAAGATTGAAGAGCAAGAGACAGAAGAGCAAACACGAAGTTGAAGATGATGAATTGGAACAACTTGGAGCCGATTCCAGCTTGGCCAACGATGGATCTCATCCTGCTGACGAAATTATAACAGGCTCAAACCCAACGAGTTACTATGGACCAAACTCTACAAAATATATGATCTCGTCATCACTGACAAAGAGTGACATCTGTGAATTTGACAACTTTATTAGGGTCAAGAGACAGATCAAACAGAAGAGAGAACTACCCATCTTGTTCAACCCTGAAGTTGAAAGCAATGCATCAAAGGAAACTACTAAGGCCAAACAGGCCAAGGTGAGATCCCAGGAGAACACAAAGCTACTCATTGCCCTTGTCGAAAAGTTTTTTCATCTAAGGTTTCACTACCTCAACTATCTGACCAAGGAACCGTTAGTCAGTTTCTTGAACAATTATCATACGGCGAAGCAGTGGAAGAATGACGACGACATCCTGCTTCAACTAATCATGGTTCTTATAGTTGCCCTGAGATCGTTACCTCCTGCAGATCCCCTCATAACAAAACACAAACTCTCCTACGAAAAACACAGACCGGTTCTATACAAGCAATACAAGAATTTGAAGAACGGTTTACAGGTGGAAACAACAACGAGTTTATTGGGTTACGTTCTAGAATGTGAAGATTTGTTCTACAACGATCAAATAGAAAGAAGTTGGAGTTGCTTGTTCAAGATTGTCAGTTCGGCCTATTCTTTAGGTTTGCACGTTTATGATGAAAGTATCGTTTATACCCTCAAGACTGAAGAACATGAGAAGGCATTGGACGTGATCAAGACAAACAAGAAGGCATCGCTTTGGTTCGTCATCAACTTCATATCGGCCACACTGTGTTCCGTGTTGGGTAGGCCAAATCCAGTCACTTTTAACTTTCAACCATTGTTGAAAAACTATGAGATCCGGTTGAACTACAAGATGGCATTGGCAGATTTGGTTAAGAGATCAACCAATGTCTTAATTGAGTCGTACAAGGTTCAGATCTGTTGTGATACCGTCTCGGAGATTGACGAAGCATTTGTGAATGAGGCGTTGGTCTATGAAAAGATCTTGATCGATACTCGGATCATGAGAGACTTGAAATCAAGGGATGAGACAAGGTCCAGTTATATCACGTTGCCTGTTATAGACAGCAAGAAAAGATCCAAGAGAGCCGGTAAATCCAACTCTTTCAAATCGTTAAGCCAGATCAATCTAAATCGTATACTTAACGATTGTCCCTTGGATATTAGATTCACCATCTTGAGGCCATGCCCTAGCCGTGACCATGAAGAATCGTTCTGCTTGCTTCAAACCGACTGCGATACCTTATCCGATTTGATATTGCTTTATGGAAACAGAGCCAAGTTTCATCAACATTTTATGTCCATCCACAAGACCTCCTTGGAAAGTTGTTTGGATTCTATTTTGAAAGTATTGGAGCATAGCTTGGAGTTATCAGAACAACTAACCAAGAAGTTCCACCGTCCATGCTTCCAACAGATCTATCCATTCTTCTACACGTTCCTCTATCAGACGTTTGTCGTGATGTACACGTTGATGCATTTGGGCTATGCCAAGCTTTCTCCCTACTACAACGAGATTGGCGCCATCAGGCAAAAGATGATCAAACTGTTTGATTCCGTTGGTTTGAAAAACTGGAGACAGAATGTGATCAGAATAGTGCAGTACATCAGTGATATGTGTGATAACTTTTTCAAGATATATTTGGGCAAGGAGCATCATCACAACATTGGACTTGTCAATAATGAGAATTGTGGACCGGAGGATTCTGCAACTACTTCAGTTCAATCTCAGACTGGTAACAACAACCAGAACCAGTATAGTCATCAGATGCTACAACAGTTCCCACCACAGACTGGATACAACAGTGGTACTAATACAACAAAGACTTCTGGTTTCCACTTTGGTATGACTCCAATCGCAGCAGATTCTCCAAAGTTTCAACCTTCGAATGCCAACAGAGCAGGGCTGGACAGTCCAGATATAGCGATGTCAACTCCTAATCTTCAGTCACTACCTACGCTGGCGGATATTCCATTGCACAACGTTCCAGAACATATTGCTGGTCAGATCCACCCTGATCGTCAACAACGTCAAGAGATTGGTCAGTCATCAGGAGGTCGGAACGGGATGCAACCATCTTCATCTGGTGGTGCAGTTGCATCAGGTCAATCAACATCCAACACTGCTGGAATGGTCTCTCAAACCTCGAATCCTCTGCAACCTGTCCAAATGAACCTTCCACCTATACCGTATCACAACGTTTATTCCACATCTTTATCGCAGATTTCACTTGCAAACTACAATTTAGACTACTACAATGCATCACAGCAGCTCTTCCCTATCCCTAGTCAAACCAACAATGCAGATTATGGGAATGATCAAGATGGAACCGAGAGTGGGGTGAATAGAGGCAACAACGGCATTGGCAACAACCATCCTCCTGCAACCTTCACCATTGATCCATTGTTGGGCTTTGACTTGAGCGATCCGTTCTTTGTTCAGAATCCGTCCAACTTTAACTATACAGCGGTGCAGAACGAAAACATCAGTAACGATGATTCGGGTGGTGTTTCATCGATCAATGATAAGGATGGGTCGGTGTCCACCCCTGGAAGCTATGGATTCCCAGCTCAGCAGTCGCAGCAGTCGCAACAGCAGCCACAGCAGCAAGGCATTCAGGATCATTATCAAGCTCAAAATTCAAATCAGTATCAAGTTCGGTCTCAACAACAGCAGCAGCAGCAGGTACAACCCCATCGTCAATCTCGTAAGGTCCAACTGCAACAGCAACAACAGGATGATTCTCCAAGACCGGATAACAACAGAGTCAACTCTAATGATTCTGATGAATTCATGAGTTATATAGCAGGCGGAGGTAGTGTCAGTCCTGTTGATAGCAACGTTCGTGAGGCATGATGTAACAGGACAAGGTGAAGCAGAAAAAAAACACTTTGGAAAAACAACATTCTTTTTTGTTCTGCTCTTTTATTCGCTTAACTATTCATTTCTAATTTTTGTATGCTAGTCTATTCTTAATACTATTGGATTTCTTTTTGTTCTTTCTGAAGTATGTGTCAGCTCAGTAAGCTAAAGTGTGGTAGCACACGGTTACTGCCGGGTATGGAAGCCAGATTACCAAGCAGTTTTTTTTTTTAGATCTGGCCTTGGAACTGGAAAGTAATAGTGCTTAGCAGTTCAGCAACAACGTTGCTTTGTTGCAAAGCATCATGCATTCTATTTGTCAAAGCCGCTTGGAGATAACAAGTGAGAAGATAGTACAAGTAGTCAGTCAACGTTTGAACAACCAAGGAGGCTTTGCTTGCATATTATTTGCCTACTATTGAACGGGGCTGAAGCTTGTCTGTTGTTTGCCTATTCAAGGCGCTTTACCAATCTACAACCCAGCCTGATTCAACTTCCGAGGTTGCTATTGTCTGCTAAATGCCAGGCAAAACAAAAACCGTTGACAAAGGGCGGTGGTGATCTCGGCAAACAATAAGATTAAACAGATTGGGGAGAGCGAAACGGATACGAGACGAATACGAGACGCACAGTGGGGTTTACGGGGAAAACGTGCTAGGTGACGTCATCTTTGGAGACTGACTGACCGGTTGTTGGACCGAACAAAATAACCGTACAATAATGATAAAAGAAATCCTAAACTCCTTGTGTCAATCAATTGATACGTGTGTTTGATCCATTAACTTTGGTTGAAAAAACGATCATTGCTGAAATCGTGTATGCATCGCCGTTCACTGCTAAGACTGTAGATAATATGTCCATCCAGCGCAACAAACTACCGCTTGAGGTGAATAGGCGGTGAAAGTTCGACACCAAATCGGACCTGGTGATGTTCTTTTCGAAGAATTAGCAATCAAACAAGCCGCAGCGTCGTTTTGGGGCGCATGTGAGAGGAAATGGATCCATTAAAGATAAGGTCATTGATTGACTTCTTTCAGAGGTGACGCACTCGAAGTCAAAGACATTAACAGAAACAGAGACAGATGGTGATTTGCACAATAGTTCACTTTTGACAACTGACGTAGATCCTGGTTGAGAACATGATGATGATTGGATGGCTTGCTTAGTCAATAACCGGCACAGGCTCTTATCACTGAGAGTCTCCAGAGGTTTTCTCGGCTGGGTTTGGTGGTCATTGCAGCTGTGCGGCGTGTCGCCGCTATGCACATTCTCTCCTCCATTCTACAATTTCTTGGTTCTGTGCTACTATTCGTCTTGATCAAACCTGTCCAAACTTTGTATAAATAGTCTCCCGATTTCCCTGTAAGTAGTATTAAACGATCAATCCCATTCTCAAATATTTTTTTCAATTCAAAAATCAAAAATTAATAAACAATTTAATTTATCAAAATGGAAGAACAACGCTACAACCAAGGAATCCCTGCTTCAAGCCTAGATGGTGAAGACACGGCAAGTGTCGAGATGTCAAAGCAAAAATTGCACAACAATCCACAGCATAGAGTGTTAGTTACCAAACAGCCAACTTCGAGAAACGACATCCAGGCAGCATTTGCATTTGAATGGGATACCCCTTCAAACAGTGCCTACGGATCCTTCATCAACTCTCTTGGTTTCTGCATTGGTCAGATTGGTCTAGTTCCATGTTGTGTCTGCTTCCCGAACCCTTACAAGGACGTTCAACAGGGTTATGTTGGTTTGATTAGAAGATTTGGACAGGTTTACAAGTCTGTCGACCCAGGTTTGGTTAAGGTTAATCCATTGACCGAAAAGTTACACCAGATCAATATCATGCTTAAGACTATGCAGATTCCAATGATGAGCTGTTATACAAAGGATAACGTTTCAGTTTCCATTTCGAGTGTTGTCTACTATCAGGTCGTTGAACCTCATGTTGCCTATTTCACCGTTGATGATATCGAAGGAACTTTGAGGGAAAGAACACAGACCACCTTGAGACAGGTCATTGGTGCTAGAAACTTGCAGGATGTCATTGAGAGAAGAGAAGAAATTGCACTCTCCATTGAGGAGATCATTTCAGAGCCGGCTGCTTCTTGGGGTATCAAGGTTGAAAGCTTGCTCATCAAAGAGTTGAACCTTCCAGATAACGTTGCCCATTCGTTATCGATGGCTGCAGAGGCTAAGAGAATCGGTGAGTCCAAGATCATTCAGGCTAAGGCTGAAGTTGAAAGTGCAAAGTTGATGAGAAAGGCTGCCGATATTTTGGCCTCTAAGGCTGCCATGCAAATCAGATACTTGGATGCCATGCAAAACATGGCTAAGAACAGCAATGCCAAGGTTATCTTCATGCCTAGTCAGAGTGCTATTGAGAATTCTGCCATCAGTGCCAGTGGTAATGGCGGTATGGTTCAAACTCAACCAACTGGAGGAGACGTTGATCCTGATGAGATTGCAAGGATGACTGCCATCAATGAGGCTTTGTAGTTGCAATTGAGAGCCAGCCTCGTGTTTTTTCTACATTTAATTTCAATATGAAGTCATGATAACGTTTTTTTGATATTTTTCTTTCTTTTAGTGTGTGTATGTGTTTCCTATATGATGTAATTACTCTTTCCATATAATCCCCGAGTACCAGCATTGTGCTTCCACGCTTGTCGGGCGGTGCAACCCGGCGATTATCAACGCTAAGAGCTTCCTGACTTGTCTCACCACCCAACTGTTTCTTACTCCCGTGTGAAAGAATAGCCATCTTAAACAGCAAGTAATTGATTGATCAGTAACTGTTCAATCGTGTAAGAAAACGCTTGATTTATCAAGATGATGGATACTCCGACGGCTGCCTGCCCCTTTAATGTGCGGCGGTCACCACAGCCTTGGGGTGTTCCTGGGCGCTTCTCTGGGGGGCTTTCCCGGTGGCTTCCCCCGGTGGCGTCTGCGAATCTCCCCCCTGCACATCTGAAACCGTCCACGCGCAGGCATCACTTGATGAAGATGACGATGCAATCAATGCAAGGGGCACCCTTCCTTGTCGTTCAAAAAATTATTCATCGGTATGTATAGCGTACAATGTGTATCTATCTCAAACACAAAACAAGACTATTCTTCTTCTCTCTTGTCATCAACGCTTGCTGCTAGTTATCCATCAAAACACTATTGACCCAAAAGAATACCATTAGGAAATACAGGCTCTCTCTCATCTGCGACCTTGCCCCCCCTCAACTGCAACCCAGCCTGCTACATCTCCGTCATTGACTTTCTATACGAGCTCGTTTGGCAGTATTCTCATCACCACTCCATAGGTATTTACATCATCGGTCATCACCGATTCTTGAGCTGCTGAGAAGGTATCTGGTATATCACTCAATTTCCATGCTTTAATTGCCATCGAATATGACGAAAACTATGGACAAGAATAAGAAGTACCCCATAAGTTCTGGTGGACTTTTGGCGACAGCCAGCCTTGACGAGCTAACGGCCTCGCTTGAAAAGACCTTCAATTCTCAACAACCTCCTAAGAAGGATAAGAGATCCACCAAAGATGACTCTCTGTTACCGGGAATCGATCTCCAAATATCTGCACCTTTATCCTCCCATGGCTCTTCATTCTCTTCTCCATCTCCATCAAAGAGTTCCCAAAGGCAACAGCGACAACACTTTTCCCCGTCTCTGGCTCCACCACCGCCACCACCATCACAACACACACTGAACTCAGCAGACATAGCAAAGAGATTCAACAGTTTTACGAGGCGGTTAAAAACGTTCAACAACCAAAAGAGTCCAACGCCCACACATTCAAAGAATACAATTGGATCTCCATTCATAGCCACAAAGAACACCACCAATGAGACCAAATTTGCAAGATCAAACCTGCCGGCAGTACAACAGCCATCTTTTCAAGGCTTTACAAGGCATGATTACCAAAGTCCACATGATTTGGGAGGTTCGCCTTCAAGCACGAGAAGATCCCCACCAAAAGTCACCCATAAATCCTTGGTGGATAACAATGCTCGCATCAACAACTATAGTAATAATAATAACCATGTTACCGCCACTTCTTTGGGTTATCCTCTTCAATGGAACGAATCCTTGGAATCCACATCCAGCACAGCTGTTTCTAAAACATCGGGAACAGTGTCACTTTCCAACAACACGTTGCCGGATTCTATGAAGAAAAAGAAGAGCATCTGTGAGAGTTGTATCTTTTGTGACTTGCCATTGAAAGATATCCTTGTTTATGACACTGTGGAACAACCCGAGGCAATTATAGAATTGAAGTGTGAACACTCCTGCCATGAGAAGTGTCTCTTATTCGAAATGGAGTTTGCATCTACCACATCGGGATCGACAAGTGCCATCTCTTACTTCCCAGACTGTACAAAGTGTGGAAGCATTGCCAAAGCTGTGCCCATCAGTCGACTGGTCACCGAAGATCTCATTACAAAACTCATGATTGTTCCATTACAACAGATGAATACATCCAGCAGATTCAACGCCACCAAGAATACCAATAATAACGACGATGAATCTAGCAACAACCCTAACGATAATGGTTATACCAACGCTTACGACTATAACGGCAATAATACCCTCGATAGTAATAACAGTCATGAAGGGAGCTTTAGCAGTGGTGCTAGCAACAATAACAACAACAGAAATGGCAACTCATCTTCAAACATAAGTACAAGAAACTATAACAGTCCAAACCTGACGCCTCCAACTGTCTCTGCCTATCAGTTCACTTCTCCTTCTTCCATTATGTCATCACCGACACTACAACAGAGAAGAAACAGAGCAGATATGCTCTCCATCATTGCTCCTTCATTGACTGCCTCTCCAAGTAATGGACAGACATCAAAACATAAGAAAAAACCTTCAAGAGGTTCCTCAATTTCTGCAATATCTTCAATCATATCTTCGGCATCACTCAACTCCCCCGATGTTACAAATTCATCCGCAGTGACGCTTTCAGCGCTGAAGAACATGTGGACTAAAGACTTCCCAATATATCTCTTGAGGTCCAAATTCATCAATGAATTGCACCATCTTTCATCCCAGGGAAGCATCTGGAGCAAAGAAGATCCAACTTTGAGGTTGGATCAGTTCATGACAGATTCGTTTGGACAACTACGACTATTCGATAGACTTTCAGTCAGCTTGGACGGTGACCATTGGAACGAGAACTATTGCTACCTCTTCTCCCACATGTTACTCATGGTGAATCTCTACGAGCAGCAGTACGAAACCATTGACATCAACTCATCAATCTCGATCGATGTTCCATCAGACTCAGTGTTGATCCTCAAATCTACGTTATATCCAGTTGAAAATCTTGCTCATTTGAGCTCTCCCAATTCACAAGTTTTGGAGAAGTGGGGTGCTGCTTTGAGCAACGATAGTACAGAGTTCCCAGGAGAACTAATAACTTCAACTGTGAGGGAGGATGAATTCTATTCAATGTTGAAATTTGACGAACAAGAAGAAGCAACAATAAAAGATGACGAGTCACAGTCACATCAGCATCAACAACAACAACTTCCTGACGGTGTCGATCCAAGATTCTACGAGTCAACTATTCGTTCGTTGGTGTTCAAGAGGAAACCATCAAAGATGATCATTGTGTTGAACCAACTTGCTGCTTCTCAACACTCTCTAGTCTCAATCAAAAACATAGTGAAGAGTCTAACAATGGTCAAGATTGATCTGTTTGTAATCTTTACATCGACGGAAACACTAACGTTATCGAGTACAGTTTGGGACACGCTCGAAATCAATCGAACAATGAAAGAAACCGAAACGTTTCTCTTGTTGGATAGATTCGACGCTTACCATAGGTCCATATCCGCCATGACTCCCATAGCGGAGACTCCAACGGATGTACAGACTCTCTTTGACAACAGCAACAACAACAGTAGCACCAGCGGCAACAATTTAACAAGTATAGGTGAAACAATGCAAAACTATGTGAATGCTCATCTACCAACGGTTGATCTTGAAGATATAACAACCGTCATCATGTCTGGATCTCCCTTGGGCAACATGCGTGATTTGCCAACTTTCAAAAACATCCTTATTGAAATAGCAACTAGTCCAGATATGAAGATGATGAATAGAAGGTTGAGCGTTTGCAACTTGGCCAATTGGGACGATGCCATGGAGATCATCTGTGGATCTATTGGATTGGAGTTTGACGAGAGCGATTTTGAAAGTGATTCGGATTCGGATGATGATCATGAAGAAGAGAAGAAACCCGTTAATGATAAGGAAAGTGTTGGGCTTGAAGGAGAACAGCAGCGCCAGCACCATGTCGATTTGTCTTCTTCCATTTCTGATGTTCCAGACGAGGTTTCTCAAGGAGAGGTGAAGAGTGCTAGGTGGAGTGCGTTGTTCGATGATCTTGATCGAGCAATCATTGCAAACGAGGAGAGTCTATAATTTTGTCTTTCCCCACCTTACCTCGTGCTCTACTGCTGTTGGTATCTACTTTTGGTTGTTTTTATTTATACCGGTTTGTATTATATGGATTGAAATTAGGTTTAAGTTTTCCACTTGCCACTCTTTTCCAATAAAAATGTAGTAGAGAGTTGACAGTGCGGCGCAGCGCGCGGGAGCACGGCAACCAGAAATCTCACTAAGGGTCCGGTCCGGTTCCTCTCTATTTTTTGGGCTCCCTTCCCATTTATTTGCCTTTCTCCTTTTCAAAGTTCTCTTCTTCCAATCTCTAGAACTCATTATCTGACAATAAACTTGCAGTTGCTGGTTGACATATTTACAATGAGATCTCTGACATTACTCACCTTTGCGGCATTGGCCAGCGCCATTACCACCAGAGTAACTGCACCCTCCTCCCCACAGTTTTGCTAACGCTCCCTCTTCTTCAAACTTTGAACCCTCTTTTGGGGAATCCCTCCAATACTTTAACTGACAATTACTAACATACTTCATCTTTGACAAGTACAACACGGGGTTTACATGTGACGGGTGTGTGTTGATCACCACTGCTTCCTCGTTGGCTGGTACCATCAATACTGACACGTCAATAATTTTAACATCAACAACAACATCCTCATCAACTACAACGGTTGAACCTACCACAGCAACTCAAACAACTGCTACTACTAGTCCAACAACTGCTACAACTGAGCCTGACACTACTACAAGTATTACTAGCACCACTGCTGCTCCTGGTATTGTTTCAGCCACCACTCCTGCAGTCACCACTACCACAACCCCAAATGCCGCCACCACTGTTGTTGCAACAACACCAACTTCTACTTTAACTGGTGGAATTGTCATCACAACAACAGTTGGAAATCTTTACACTGAAACCTATCGTGTGTCAAGCAGTACGGCTGTCGTTATTTTTGTCACTTTCACTCAAACATATGAGGTTGTTGATAGCTCTGTGGCATACTACACGAGCTTGATAGTCACCTCAACTCCAATTGCTACTAATCTGAAAACATCCACTAGCATTTATCCTGAAGCAACAACTGGCTTTTTAGGTTACTTCAATCAGTCCACCTTCAGTACAGAATATGCAACCTCTTTGACCGTTTTTACAACGACCCTGTGGAGCGTGTATACCCAGACGGAAGCCATACCAACAACTTCTTTCTTTACATCCACTTCATCGGAGGTCGTCACATCGATGTACATTGTTTGGGAAACACAAACTTCACAGGGATATGATGTTGAGACAAGCTACCAAACCTTGCTGTCAACTTACTACCCAACCGTCCTCACGACCACGTCTTATCCGATTACTTCGACCAATCGTGCTGTCATCACTATGCTACCAACAAGTACAACAACCACGCCTAGTGCAATTCAAGACCAGACTTCGTCAACCAGTCCAACGGTTACAGTTACATCTTATCTTGCTCAAGGTTCTTGTTTACTATGGGCGACCGAAGATTCTGCAACCACTGCTTTGATCGAAGGATTCATTAACAGTAACGGGGGATCCAACAGTTTAAACGTTGGTTCCAGCAATATGGCTATAGCTGTTTCTATTTTGTTGTTGTCTTTGGTTGTTTGAATGCTTCCACTTTCACTGACAACTACTCTTCTCTTTGCGTGCTTATGTTGCTCTATAGATCAAGGCTTACAGTTCCTTCTACTTTTTGATTGAGTATTTTTACCAGAACTCTTGCTTTGTACTGCAACTTTATTTTGACGAACTAGCTTCCACTTTAGCCAATTTTTGAAAATATTTCAAACAATGTCATAAGACTTTGCTTCTTTAGCACCAATGATTGTTGGGAAACACCAATCGTTATTATAAATAAAATATATAGTCTCATCTTCAGACTCATCGTTCAAAAGATTAGTAATGTTTTCAACCTCATTGTTCTCCTCGTCAAGATCCACTGCCGATTCCTTGGCCAATGCCAAACGCTGCTTTCCTTCCTCTTGCAACCTTTTATAATTAGCAAGAAATGTCACAGCGCTCGAAGTCAAGACACCTGTGGTGAATAGGTACGTGACCCAAGTGATTATAATCAGACCAACAGATGCCTTTTTCAATTGACAGTTTCCAGACAATTGAAGTAGGAGTTCAGCCTGTAATGCTGAAACCGTGCCATTTGAACCTGTAAGATCATCCAATTCATCAGCAACTGATGTTGAAGTGGAGTTTGAAAGGAAAAGATCTTCTAAGGTGCTTAGTAGCTCGTCACCTGTAGATGTTGTGTTGAATTCCAGGTTGACAGCGTCAAAGAAGTTTGAGTATGCAGATTCTGTGGTGCTTCCAGTGAGGTTGTACGAGGATAGTAGACTATCCACGTTAGTGCAGGACATGGAAGCATATTCACTTGTGAATAGGATTAGACTGACAAACCAGAGGGCGTGCGAGGTAGTTTCAGAACCTAGAAGTGTTGTAAAATAGGTGGTTTGGGAAGTGGAGAGGGAAAGAAGGGACGATGTTAGGAGTGTTGAGGCTGTGGTTGTCATGTAGTTAACCTTACTAGGGTTTGAAGTGAAGATTGAAGCTGTTGATGAGGATGATGACTTGGTGAATAGTTTTGGAAGGACATAGTTGGCAGAATTACCAAAGAGACTGGATGAAGCGGCTGAGATTGCAAGTGCTGGTTTTTTCCAAGAAGTTGTCAGGTCTTCAACGGAAAAGCCTGCAGTATCCCTTTTTGAAAGATCAGAAGAGGAAGAGGTAGTGTAGTAGTTCGATAGTTCGTCTGCTAGGGAAGACAAGGAGCCTTTCTCCTTGATGAGTTTACCTGAAATGCCAAGTAGACAGGTGCCCAAAGCCAATTGTAGGTAGCGACCTGTTGTAGATGAAGAACTCAATGAAACCATGATGTATTTAAAAAGGAAGCCAGTGTTGTATGTTTGGTTCTATTACTTTGTAAAGTACGGTGGGAATTTGTGTGTTTTTGTGTGTGCTTGACTAATAAACCACAAAAGGCGCACATACAGGTTCAAAAAAAGAGGAGAACTTGCTTCTCTAAAAATCAGGTTGATAATCAAAAGAGGGCAACTGTTTTTAAAAGATGATCAACACTTTTATTTTACTGCCAGGCAGCAGCAGCAGCATCGGCTCAGCGCGACGGCTCGGCTATTGCTGGGGATCTCAAACCTCCGCCTGTCTACCCCTCTTCAAATGTCCGTGCCCCACCTTGAGAGGCAAACAATAGAGAAGCAAAAGGTAAACAACGGAGAAACGTTAAAATTTTTTAAAAATTCAAAAAATGTTGGAAAAATTGGGAAAATATGAGTAAAAGTGGAAAAAAAGGTGCAACTGAATGTCCGCCTGAAAAATTTAGAAAAGTGAAAAATTCTAGTCACGTGCAATGTTGGAATATGGCGAAATGCTGTGCGGCGGGGCTTATAGAGGGCGAGCCGCACAACAAAAGTGGTACTATTCTCCTATTTTGATCACGGACTCTGCTGTGATGCTTGGGAGCAACACTGGGGAATAGCCGCTGAGTTGGGTTTGTCAGGTTAGTCACAATAGTGAAGAACAAACAGATTTGACATTTTCATTCAAGACCGGACACCATCTGGGATCTGAGCTTTCTTTTCCAGGGATGCCCACCAAAAATTGGCGATGACTTCTCAGCACTACGACTATATAAAGCTCTTCATGTTTTCTCTATCCCGAGATCCTTTCTTTTCTCAATCTACTTTTTCTTCTCTTGTTGTCGTTTTATTTTTGAAGATTATCAATAACTCCAAATATGTCATCACAAAGTAAGCATCATCATCCAATCACTTCATCATCACTTCAACCTTTTACTAACTCCTCAATGCTTCCAACCTCCATCGGTCTCACCCCTACTCTACTACAGAACTAAGATTTGACACACAGTGTGTCCAAGCAGGCCAAGAAGAGCCAGAATCTGCAAACAGGGCAAGAGCAGTGCCTATCTATGCCACTTCCTCCTACGTCTTTAGAGACTCCAAGCATGGTGCCGACTTGTTTGGTCTACGTGAACCAGGTTACATCTATTCCAGAATCATGAACCCAACAACAGACGTTTTTGAAAAGAGAATATCTGTCTTGGAAGGTGGTTCTGCAGCAGTTGCAACTTCGTCTGGTCAAGCGGCACAACTTTTGGCAATTGCTGGTTTGGCTCATCAAGGTGATAACGTTGTTTCAACTTCGTTCTTGTACGGAGGAACGTACAATCAGTTCAAAGTTGCCTTCAAGAGATTTGGAATTGATGTTAGATTTGCAAAGGGAGACTCAGTGGAAGCCATTGCTCCATTGGTTGATGAGAACACAAAGGCCATCTATTTGGAATCCATCGGCAATCCTAAATATAACGTTCCTGATTTCAAAGAGATTGTTGAGTTTGCTCATTCTAAAGGTGTGCCTGTGGTCGTTGATAACACCTTTGGTGCTGGTGGTTACTTCTGTAAGCCACTGGAATTGGGTGCTGATATTGTCACCATCTCAGCTACTAAGTTTGTTGGTGGTCATGGTAATACCATCGGTGGTGTTGTTGTCTACAAGGACATCACAAAGGACAACGGTTTCAAATTCTCCGATTACCCTGAGAAATTCCCACAATTCTCCAAACCTGCTGAAGGTTACCATGGTGCCATCTTGAACGAGATGTTTGGAGATTTGGCATACATTGCTCACGTTAGAATCGAACTATTGAGAGATCTAGGTCCATGTCTAAATCCATTTGCATCGTTCCTACTATTGCAAGGTTTGGAAACTTTAGCTTTGAGAGGTGAAAGACACGGAGAAAATACCATGAAGTTGGCAAGATACTTGGAGAAATCCCCATACGTCTCCTGGGTTTCATATCCTGGTTTGGAGTCTCATGAATACCACGAAAACGCAAAGAAGTACCTACACAATGGATTTGGTGCTGTCTTGTCGTTTGGTGTCAAACAAATTGAAAACCCATCAGGAGATCAATTTCAAGAGAGTGGTCCAAAGTTTGTCGATTCGTTGAAGATTTTTTCCAACTTGGCCAACATTGGTGACTCCAAATCTTTGATCATCAATCCATGGACCACAACCCATGAACAGTTGAGCAGTGAAGAAAAGATTGCTTCTGGTGTTACTCAAGACTTGTTGAGAGTTAGTGTTGGTATTGAAAACATTGACGATCTTATTGCTGATTTCGAACAGGCCTTTGCCAAAGTTTTCTAAATTAATCACCCACTTGTTTTTACGCCTTAGATAGTATATATATGAGTTTATGAATAAAATGAGTCACAGATTGGCGTTGCAAGTGTTGTAATTCTTCATTGACCAGTCTGTCGGTGGAACCGATTATGTGGGGAAAAAGAAAGTACACAGCCTGAAAAATTATTATACTTGAGCTTTTTCCTATTTGAGGCTCAATCGGATGAATTCCCTAGAGTGAATGAAGTTAAGTACAACTTATCTTCTTCGAAACAACAACAATCAACTAGAGTTGCTCACTTGGTCAGATAATCCTTCTCCAAAGATTAAACTGTCACCGCAACCACTGAGTTTCAGATATCATAAAAATGTCCACTTCGAGAAAGGAAATTCCTTTCCCAATCAATACAGAGTGCAAGCCGTTACCTGCGATCCCATCAAGCATCATAGATATGAGACTTTTAATATCCCCAAACCAGTTGATGAACTCAACAAACAACTTGCACGAATATATAGAAGCATTGTTTGATCTGGCATTAACCACATTAAGCTCGGAATCCCAAAAGACCATGCGTGAACTACTCAAAGCTTCTCAAAAGATAGTCATGTTTGAATCCAGCACGGTATGGACCTACTACGCCCATCCCCGTTCTACCTCTGATAGAAGGTGGACAGTATACGACGAATTAATTGCCTCGGTAGTTTGCTTATCACACATATACAGCGTTTTAACTTTGGAGGCATTGGATACAAAATTTGAGAATGACGCATTGACCGATGAAAGTTGGAAAAGATCCTCAAATTTGCTGAAAACTTCATTTTCTCTCCTGAAAGAATTCAAAGTTGTTGCTGATGCAGACCCATTTCACTCAGTGCACGTCAATTACATTTGGCACCTGAATACAACCTTGGTCCAGCTCATTGTTATTTTCAAAAATGTGTATTTGACATGCAACGAGGTGAGTCTAAAGTTTGGTGACTTTGACAAGCTTCCCGATAAGGTGTCTGCATATATCAAGATTCTCGTCTTCATATATAATGAATCTATTATTACTCACAAGCTGAAAACGGAAGACAGTCCTTGCCGAAGTCATCATAGGATAGGAATCAAATCTGATGACAAGACAGACCCCCAGGAAGTTGCCAGAACGCTCAAGACCTACTTGGAAGCCTTGTACTGCTACTATACTGCTTTGGAACAGTACAGTAAGAACAACGTGGGTGTCTCCTTGGGATTGATAAGATACGCACTACTTTCAACAATTGACCAAGATCCTCTGAAGTCCAAGCTGAAAGTTAGCTTTTTCAAATCCAAAAAATTGAAAGACAAACAAATGTTCAAAGAAGAAGTCAAACTCATGAGACCTTTGGAAAAGAATTTACCCCCAGTGTTTAAGAAGAACCTCGTTATGACGATAAATCTATTGAAGACTCTGTACGTGAAGTTTGAAAAAGAGAACAACAATTTGAGTTTTGAAACGCCTGCCACTCCGGAGGATATCAAACTGAACTACTTATTTAGTGCAAACAACCTGCCTACTGGTATGCAGGTTCCTATGACTGATATCAAAAACTATATACCAGGATGTATCGAAAGAGAAATGGGCCTTCAAGGCCCTGAAAACAAAGTGAATTACTTTTAGATATGGCTATTAAATGACTACAATCTTCAACTGTTGTAATTTTAACATTCTATCTTTTCTAAGCGACATTGATATATTCAAAACAATTATAATCTATCCTCTCTTTGTTCTTTTCAAGCGTAAAAGACTCCAATCTGGTTACACCAGCTGCCCATTTTCCCATAAAAGCCAACAATTTTTCTCCCATTAGGGGCAACAAACCTACGAAGGCCACCACCAGAACCACCATACATACCGCTCACCCTCTTATTGGTGACAAACTGAATAGCATCAATCCAACCACCACTTCTAACATTTACACCAATGATATATTCATCGTTGTCCAACGTAAAATCAGAGGAATGACTCTTGGAGTTACCAAACTGCAGGAACGAGTTATCATTAAAGTAGATTTGGAATCCATCTAATGCCATGCCATGGGTGACTCTAATTTTCACAACTCTTTTATTTTGTGGAAGGGTGACACTAACGTCTTTACCTCCACCTCCACCAAAGGAATCACCTCGAAGAACTTTCAATCCTGGTAAACCCTGTAGCGATATTGATTGAGTATGATCAGCCAAAAACTTACCCAAGTCTCCAATTTCACGCTGACCAAATCCACGAGAGAGAATCTGAAGTTTAACTCGCTGGTTCCTGAACTGTGCAGGCAACTGGGAAAGCATTAGTTTGTAATTGAAAGTCACTGAGGTTTGCGCACCCGGACCCCCATAAAACTGAGGTAGATATTCATAGTGCAATCTTGAAAACTCACCAACATAACATTCGATCAGGTATATGCCCGAGGATGCCGATATTTGCAAAGTATCAGAGTCAACTGCAACAACGCTAGCCTCTGTGTTGTAGCTAGGAGGATACTTCATACCTTTGTTGACCAAAGTATATGCAGGTCTGAAGCTTTCATCCTTCAGATCGGAAGGTAGAACAAACGCAGGATGGTAAAGGAATCGCATGGCATCTAGTCTATGCCAGCCAGGTTCATCCTTGGTCATAACTGGACCCCATGAACCACGCTTCGTTCTGATGGATGGGGGATCCCTTGGTAGGAACTTTCTTTCTAAGGTAACGTAATCTCTAAGCATATAGCCCGATTCTTGATGAGGGCATCCCAAAGAGTGTCCAATCTCATGCAGAAATGCTCCTAATGAGACAGTAAGACATTCCCAATACTGAGGACATTCGTTACAGTCGTTGGCAACCTCTTTAACGTTCAACTTTGTGCAATCACTGAATGCCCTTTGAACAGACTCGACATTCATTGGCCACGAGTGCAACCCTTGAGAGCCAAAAATGGCCAACTTGATACGATCCGTACCCCCACCCAATGCCGCATGGGCGAGAATCAAATTTTGTTGAACGTCCCAATGGGCATCCAGGATCATAACGGCAGCAATTGCAGGAACAGAAGACGTTGATTGGTCGCTGAATGGCCCTCCATAGTTCTTAAGACTTTTCAAAGCAATGTCAAAAAGTTTACCAGCCTCCTTTGCATTTTTGTACTGTTGGGCATACTCTCTGTTCCTTATCTCACGTACAGTAACATCAGCTTTGACAATATGAATCTTGATCTCTTGCCTTTGTACTCCTTGACTTTCCTCCGTTAAACTAATGGTTGAGCGTGTGTTTTCCTCGACGAATCTGAAGCATCGTTTGCCTAGTCCATTCCTTGCCATTTCGTCTGTTGTGACGGCCTGCATTATCCTTCCTGCCATTCTCAGCTTTTTGATGGCTGTTGGTAGTCCGTTCCCCTCGTACATCTTATCATTTGGACAGTCAAAAAGCATTGGAGAATCCTTTGCAACCAAAAGACAGAAGTGGATCTTAGGAACTAGAGAATCGTCCTCGATTGGATCATACGTGATCGTTGCCTTGACTTCATCGAGTATTTTTGGCTGTGAATGTAACGAGGGAAATCCATCTTGAAACTTACCCTTGACATGTCTCAAAATCAAGTGGTTGACACCCGTACCTAACTGTAAGAAAGCCTTGAAGTACCCCTGGTAAACTTCAAAATATTGGACAGGAAATTTGTCACTGTAGACTGCCATGACACCATCTGATGTGGCCGAAGAATGACCTTTCAGGATGTACACTGGAGCCTGCAGTTTCTCATAATCTCTGGGAAGGTTTTCAAATATGATTGGCATTTTATAGTGTTCAGATCTTATAACCAGCGGTTGGATTTATTGGACAATTGAGCGAGATTGTATTGTTTGTTGTGGTTGACTCGTCGGTCCGGTTTAATCTGTTAAAATGGTTTCTTGAGTATTGACAGCAAACGACAGCGATTTTGCATACGTATGCTCTGCGCCTCAGAGGGCCTGGTGATCACCGCTGGGGCTGGGGAAGTTGGGCTCGGCAAAGAAGAGCGACACAGGGAAGGCACCGGGCAGGATGCCCTTGCGGAGAGAACTTCAGCCGAGCCAACCCGGTGAAGCTTCTATAGTGTACTCTCAGATCTGGATCTGAACAGGATTGTGATAGATAGGCTCTATTGTTTATCAACCACTAAAGGTTGAGAGATACTAAGAGGGCATATCCCCGGTGGAAAATGCTATTTTTGGAGTACCGGTCCAGGAATGGTCCTCTTTTTGAGCAGTAAGGCATGGAGAAGAAGGGAAGAAGCATTGAGAAAATACAGTCCTCTACGACCACCGCTCCCAAGATTTTCAATTTCTTAGTCTGTTTTCCGATGCTATTTGACCAGGTTTCTGATCACAAGATCGACAGTGAATATGAAAGCATACAAGAGTTTGGTGGCACTTAGTTGGCCTGTTCTCTCTACTCTCGTTTACAAGTAAACGTGCTTCGGAACTCTGCGTAGGGGCAGATCTATCTTTCACTTGAATGTCTGTTCAGCGGAAGTTCCTTTAAACAGTAATCCATCTTTCACATGAATGCTTCCTCGGTGTAGTTTCCGAAGCAAGGTGACTCGTAGAGCAGGTTATTGATCTCCCGGTCTGATTAAAAATCAACAGCAGAGTATCCATGTGCTTATTTTTAGAAGCAAATATGACCTGCATGATTTTAAAACGTGCATGAAGCCGCACGGCCGTTAAATAAACTCTAAAAATTTAATAGTTTTTCTTTCACATTTGAAAGACTTAGATGATATATGAGGCGGACTCTTTCGAGCTGTTGAACCAAGACACCAGAACTTAAGAGGTTGAACGTTGTTGAATGATCAAACGTTAATCTGTTGTTTTCTACTTGAGATGTCATTGATTAGCCTTTCGACATTTTTGGTGTAGGCATATTGGATGCTCCCTACATCCCTCGATGGAACACAACAACGTTCCACAGCTTGCTTTGGGGGCATCCTAAATTTAGAAACTGACTCTTCGCCGCTTGTTTCGAGAATAACCAATGCACAATAATTCAGATAGAAGTATGCAGAACCGCCTATGTATTGAACAGTCGGCTGCTCTGATCGAGTGGCAACTCAAAAGAAAAGAAGATTATCCGTGGAAGCAGGAGAACCCGTTGGTTGTAGTACAGAGTGACATTTTCAATAATAATGATTAACACAACTTTGTCTCACTAGTATGAATAGATGCCGTGTTCTTCACTCCTTATATATCACGACCAACAAAGGCACTTAGAGCATGCCTGCAAGAAACATCTCGCTTCAGTCATTAACTATTGTGCAGCAGTTAGATGTTTCAATCGACATGCCAATCCTAATAGATTTTTGACCGACAATCAAGATGGCATTGCGGCTCCTTCAATGAACATCTTTCCAGTCAACTCCGCGTTAAGCTAGATAAACCTTTATTCAATATTGGCATTCGGACATGGTACTACTACTGAAAGTCAAGACCAAAAAACCAAAGGCATTATACTTTCAACCACTGGGTTGTCTAAAAGATGCATTGGTGGATGAGATACGTATTGAACTCCTTGAGAGTGATTATAGTGGCATCTACGTATTGGATTTTAGTTTTCGAAGATCAATGGAATGTCGAATGGAAAAGACAAATCGCTTTTAGTCAAACAGTTACAAAGTAGACATAATAAATCCACTTGTACGCTTGAATCGTACGATGACATCAGAGATTACAAAAAGATTTGCGATCAACGCTTTCCTTATGCAGGTAAGCCATATTGCTCTTTAACGCCGATCCCAGACTAATTGGCAGATTTCCGTGCGAAGAAGACTAAGCTTTTTGCTGTTTCTGGAGATTGTGGGGAGTTGAAAGAACTAGCAAGGGAGAATGCAACACTAAGCACCATTGATCAGGTATCTGGTCAGTGATCGATTATTCTATTAAATAGTTGTTGTCGGTACTGACCGGTAGATGCGTCCTGCCAGATCTTGAGAAACGATAGAAAAGAACTATTCTTTGTAACTGAAGGAGATGAACTTAAGGTGGAATCAAGCCAGACGAAACAAGACAACAATCTGATCTTCTATGAGAGCCGCCACTGCTCTGGGGAGCGGTTAAAAATAACTCTTGGGATCATCACTCAGAGAACAGCATGAACTGTTTCCCGCTTCGTATTCATGAGTGGCTGCTCTTCATCTCGGTCGCTCTCTCGCTCTTGCTTCTCAACAATAACTAACATTCCAAATCGCCTGATTATGCTCTTATAGTTGTATTAGTTGTCAAGTCATCAATGAAGGTACTGACGAAGTTTCAAACACTCTGATGACTAAGAGTTCGGTTGGCGTTAGGTTACAACTAACAGTAATCGTTCTAAGCCCTAACGGTTTGATCCCGGTTCAAAAGGGTAAAAGCCATAATGTGCGGCATGATGGCCAATAATCAATTGTACTGGCTACGTTACTAGGTACAGGTGTATGACGCTTTTAAGTACCTATAAATTGGCGAGGGAGATCTGCTTGTCATTTATCCAAGACATCCGTATGATTTGGAAGGTACACCCCGAGGACCTTGTATTGTATTGTATTGTATTTATAGAAACGTCAACATTCAACAGATAAGGTCCTCCTTTGTAGCGTCTCTAGGGGACAGATTGAAGGATGTACCATCGAAACAGTTCGAATGACTAACTCCTTCCATACATTTTGCCGGCATCGGCGCAACTTTCCGGTGCTCGGTATCGTTTCCAGTCATTGATTTGTTGCTTTTCTTGACTATACAGCCTAACGAATACACGGAGAACCATGCATTGTATCCTTGAACAAACCTCTGAGGGAACACTCGTTCTTTATCCTCTATTCTTCACTTCCAGCAAGGTTTGGCAACCTAAATTACCAATAGACAATAGAAGATGCTAATGCCTTGTAGTGAAATATGCATTGCCAGCTCCTCGAAACTCATGCAAGGGGTTACAATTGTTTTTTGGCTGGCAATGCAACCACTCTAGACAATAGTCCTATTGTAGATGTGGAAAAATAGTTGCTGTATTGTTTGCTCTGCATACACTTGCCAACCCTTTGAAAGTCACTTACGTGCGGGTCATATAGACAGTACTTCTGAATATCCTCGAGTCGGCCGGGGCATCTTTCAACTTTGGTTTGAAGTGAACGAACAGAGATGGATGGCTGCCTGTGACCTAATTGTGAAGGATATTCAAAACGATATAAAGTTCTACTGGGATCCACCGATTCTTCACCTATTGGAACTTCAGAGATTCTGAAAGATCCTATCTTGCTCATACTACAATCGAACCCTGAATTTTGATGCTGAACTTCTCTCACTGATTAGTTACCCACCCACCACCCCATCTTATCAGCGAGCCAAAACGTGAGTTTCAAGAAGCCTTGCACATGCGTACACGCTCGTCCATACACCAAGGAAATATACGTACTAACATCGCTTGACAACCCAATACCCTAGTCTCTGTCTTGATCTGCCAATCTCTGCCCAGCAATCAGTTCTATCGCTCAACTTCACCGCTCGCTCCTACCCAACACCCTGACGAACAGCCAAACGCCAAAAAGTGCCTGATCTAGTGGTTATTACATAACACCACAGCAGCACATCACTTCCCAGCAGAAAGAGCCACCTCAAGTGCACATCTCAGCACCGCGCACGACCTTTCCGCAGAGGAAAATTTACTCTCCGTTTCAGAGCAACTCAGTACTGTGCGGTATAGAGAGGGAACCTCCTTTATTACGTTGTGTGATACATATATATAGTCAAAGCCCTTACTTTGCTTGCTAAGATCCCACTTGTCCATTCAAACCATTAACAACAACTCACCAGCATTTAACCCATCGATCATTTTCTTTGATCCTTAGACTAATTGACCGACAGATAAGATTTCCTACACCTTATCACACGTTCCTTTCAACACATTTCACAAGGTTGCTTGATTACGATTAGACTAGCCCCTTCAGATATCATCAGATCGCCTCTCACAGACATTCAATCGGGATTGATATTACATTACCATCCGTCATTCACAACCCTTTGTCAAACATCACACACATACAGTTAAGTATAGGCTCTTGAAAGCTCAACCTCTGGCGCAACCATCGCTTCATTCTCTTTTTGACGCCTTCAGAATCGTTATCGCGTGCACAGTTCCATCCATTTATCACTTGCGCTCGTTCATTCTCTGAATACTATTTATTATATCTGCAAATATCATCAGCATTTAATTTCAAAGCCGAACCATTGCTTGGTATCTGGAAAGTGTACATCTCCGAAAAGAGCAGGACCACTATATAATCCGCATCCCCATCTAGATCTCATACATACATCTTAACCACACATTCATCATGTCGTCGGATCAAAACAATAATAATAATGACTTGCATGCAAAGCTTCAAGATTTGAGCATACACAATAGGGGTATGAATCCTAACATCCAAGCAAAGTTGTTAGCCTTTCAGGCAAAGAGACAACAACAGCAGCAACAGCACCACCAAATCCAGGCAAAGAATGACGATGCTTATTCCCCCGTTGACAAGCCTTTGCCACCTCTGCCCCCAAATCACACATCATCGTCACATTCCTTCTCCCCATCAGGTACTTCTCCATCAACCCCTCACAGTGGAACCTCAAGCGCTCTCGGTGTTCCACAGGACGAACTAGGAGAAGACATAGAAATGCCCCTTGAAGAAGGATTGACAAGGCGGACCTCCTTCAGACTCCCTAAAAAGGTTGAAGATCTCACAGGAAGTAGAACTGCGAGCACTTCTAGCATCAACACATCGGATCATGTCGGTAACTCCAACAATAGCAACAATTGCAATAGTTCAACCACCAATGCTAGGGGCAATTTGAACAAGGCATTTGGAAAGAATCCAAACAATTCTTCCAACTCTTTGCTACCTCCAAGCAGCTTCACCCTGTCTTCATCTGCATCCTCATCGTGTGGCTCATCTGCCGCTACGACTCCGGCCGTTTTGAGCCCTCTTGAGGTTGCAACATCCAAAGGTCCATTTTCTTTTGATCCATCAATGTCATCAGCATCGTCGGCTAACGAATCTTCGTCATCAATAATATCATCGGCATCGTCGTCTACAGTGACGAGAACAGATTCGCCTTCGGTGAAAGCATCAGCTCCATTCGTGTCAAGGCTAGATCCACATGCGATCTCATCATCATCATCCTTATCTCATCCATCCACTAGCACAAGCACCATAACGGCAACAACAGCAACAGATTCATCAACACCAACACCATCAGAAGCAGAAACGTTGTCACCAGGTATATCAGACCTGTATCTAACCTCGGATTCGCCAGCGGCAACCACTTCCGATAGAGATCCCGAGTCGATCAAGAAGTTACCCACAAGCATCAGTTCAACGCCAGACTTGCCCACGATGCAAAGGCCCGCCGCTGGTAAAAAGTCATTCTCATCGCCTATCACTCCAAACGTGATCCAGAAAACTATGGCATCCTATCAATCCACCGCAAGGGTCCCTCCAAAGAAGCTGTCGTTATCCCAAAGAAGAAACGTACCAATGGGCCTACCACCGCTCGTTCCACCTGGCGCTGGATTGCCCAACGATAAAGGTATGGACAAGCTGAAACAGGCTATGCTACCACAGAGAGGCTCAACGATAGTCACTTCGGCAGCAGACCCTTCAACTCCAACGGCGACAATGCCATTGGCACCAGGAGCAGCACCAGTCAGAAAGAAGCCATCATTCAAACTCCCACAGGCCCAAGCTAAACAATCAGGCATGTTTGCAAACTATTCCAAATACGTCGATATCAAATCTGGATCTTTGAATTTTTCAGGAAAGGCTTCGTTACATTCCAAAGGTGTTGATTTTTCCAATGGTTCCTCATTCCGTATCTCACAGGATGACATTCAGTTCCTGGAGGAGTTGGGACGTGGTAACTATGGTATCGTGTCAAAAGTTCTCCATAAGCCAACCGGAATCATCATGGCCATGAAAGAGGTCAGGTTGGAACTAGATGATTCAAAATTCAGACAGATCTTGATGGAGTTGGAAGTGTTACATAGCTGTGTCAGTGAATGCATCGTTGACTTTTATGGTGCCTTTTTCGTCGAAGGTGCTGTTTACATGTGCATGGAGTATATGCAAGGTGGATCTCTTGATAAGGTTTATCTTGCTGGAGTGTCCGAATCACAACTGGCGTACATCACAAAGTGTGTTGTCAAAGGTCTCAAACAGTTGAAGGATGATCATAACATTATTCATAGGGATGTCAAACCGACAAACATTCTAGTGAATGAGGTTGGAAAGGTGAAGTTGTGCGATTTTGGAGTTAGTGGGAATTTGGTCGCTTCTTTGGCCAGAACAAACATTGGATGCCAGTCATACATGGCTCCAGAGAGAATCAAGTCTAGTAGTCCCGACGTGGCAACATATTCTGTCCAGTCCGATATCTGGTCTTTAGGGTTGTCCATCTTGGAGATTGCCAAAGGCTGTTATCCTTATCCTCCTGAAACTTTCAACAACATATTCTCTCAGTTGAGTGCCATCGTTGATGGTGAGCCTCCAACTTTACCCGAAGGTGAGTTTTCCAAAGAGGCGAGAAACTTTGTTGCGCTTTGTTTGAACAAGAATCCCAACGAGAGACCAGTCTATGCCATGTTGTTGAAGCATCCGTGGTTACAAATGTACGACGACTTGGAAGGACAAAAAATGATGTCTGAACTTGTCCAAAGAAAGTTGGAGAGCAGTGGAAGTGGAATGGGAGGCGAGGGGAGAAGAGGCGATAGTTCTGGAGATGAGGATGAATCTTCTAAAAGAGAGGAAAAAATTGTGCCTGCTTTGCATAAGGGTGGTTTCCACAGAGACTGATATATTTCCACTTGTCATTCTACATCATGTTCCTTCCATGAGGTTTCTTCTTTGTTTATATTGGTCTTTGGGATCGTTAATGTGTGCGTTGTAGTTTTACTATATTTCATTTTTTTTTATCATCTCTATTTCATTTATACTCATTCATTCAACTAATCATCCAGTCATTCACGAATGTGACATGTGCTTACAGCTTTTTTCAGTGGTTTTTCAGTAATAGACAGCAGTCATCATCACTGTAGTTGATGTATCCCCTGTTATCATCAGATCCACAGCCTGACTTCAAAAGCTTGACTCTGATAGATACTACACTTGACTCTGAAAGCCAACCAGAGTCATTACGAGATCAGAGTCAAGGCCTCTATAGGTCGCACTGGGCACGGACATCTCTCGTACGGGGCGGCCCGCCTTCTGTTCCACCAGGGGAGGGCTCGCACGACGCCGACGCCGTCGCCGCCATTTGCAAATGCTCAACGCTCATACGCTGCCTGTAGAACAGCAGCACGGCCTCCCCGGTGAACCTCTCGCGGAACTCCCCTGGTGAGCCGTATGGCAGGCAAAGTTTATGTGCCATTTTAGCATCAACAGTTTTCTCTCCGAAACAGCTAGGTAGATTAGAGTAGATTGAAGTAAAGAAGAAGAGAACTACTAAGACTACCACAGGGATTACCAATTCATACGTTTTCATTATCATATAGAAGCACATAGACATATCACTTGAGGTAATACGCTGTTAGGATTGAGCTTATCATCACGGGCGAGAAACCAAGAAAATCATTATTTTACTCATCACCTCATCGTGATCATCATACCATTTCGATTCAAAGCATCACCACATACCTCTAATCACATAATGATCACAAACAGCAGCACAAGGATTATATCCATCCTCAAGTCAACATCGACCTCAAGGAGAACGATGGCATCCGTCTCAAAAGTTGTCTCTGCCCAAGCCACAACCTCAACGATAACTTCACCCTCGGAATCCTCACTCGAGCAACAGCAGTTACAACAGAGTCCACCACCACCAGCAATGGTGACGAGGAGAAGACGAGTGACGAAATTTTCGGACAAGCTGAACAAGGGTCCTTCGTTCGACGATTTCTTATCGGGTAAAGCAGCAGAGATTTCTATAGATCCATTGGAATCGGCAAGAAAAGATCCAAACGCCCGTCTACCATCCTGGCTTAAAGTCCCCATTCCAAAGGGAAAATCTTTCCATTCTTTGAAGAAGGACGTTAGAGAGTTGAAATTGGCAACCGTTTGTGAAGAGGCAAAGTGTCCAAACATTGGTGAATGTTGGGGAGGTAAGAAGTCCGAAGCAACTGCCACCATCATGCTCATGGGTGATACATGTACAAGAGGGTGCCGTTTCTGTTCTGTTAAGACCAACCGTAACCCTTCGCCTCTTGATCCTAACGAGCCGGAAAATACTGCAGAGGCAATCAGTAGATGGGGATTGGGATACGTCGTTTTGACTACCGTTGATAGGGACGATCTTGCCGATGGTGGTGCCCATCATCTTAGAGAAACCGTTGAGAAGATCAAACTGAAGGCCCCTCAGATCCTTGTTGAATGTCTCTCTGGAGATTTCAGAGGAGACTTGGAAATGGCAAAGGTGTTGGCCGGCTCTCCATTGGACGTCTTTGCACATAACATGGAAACCGTTGAAGATTTGACCCCCCATGTGAGGGATCGTAGGGCCACCTATAGACAGTCGCTTGCCGTTTTGAGAACGGCAAAGGAGGTGAATCCTAACCTAGTCACAAAGACATCGTTGATGCTTGGATTTGGAGAAACGGAGGAGCAACTGATGACAACCTTGAAAGATTTGAGATCTGTCGGTGTTGATGTTGTCACCTTTGGCCAGTACATGAGACCAACAAAGAGACACATGAAGGTGGTTGAGTATGTCAGGCCGGAGAAGTTTGAGCAGTGGAAAAACGTTGCTTTGGATCTAGGGTTCTTGTACTGTGCTTCAGGGCCTTTGGTTAGATCCTCCTACAAGGCCGGTGAAGCCTTCATTGAGAATGTCATCAGAAAGAGAAAGAGAAACGTTGGTGTTCCAAGAGAGTTGGAAGTGACAGATGACGTTTTCACCTCTGCCGATATTCTGACAAAGAATCAGTAGTTTGTTGACGGTTGCATCTTTTCCTAAAACCATTATTTATTATTCTAGCCTTTTCATGTTACCGCTATCCATAGTTAACTTCCATACTCGTAGTATCATTATAATATACATCATGCATTTCATGTTTCTGGTTTTCTGAGGGGATGTTTCACCTTGAAGAGATACACCAAGTTGGATTCTAAGAATTGAAGCAAGAATGAAAAAAAAATAGAAACGAATGAACTGGAACAAAAACAGATAAAGCATGTATAAAACAGATGAAACCGCCGATAATGAGGCCAATGAAGCTAGAAGAAAGAATTGAAGGGAAGAAAAGCAAGGGTGGAAAAAATATATAGTTGAGGCCGGGTGGTGATAATGATACAATCTTCCTATCCTTTGAAGTATACCTCTCGATGTTGTAGCATGTTAGTCAAAACGGGAACGTTCCTGCCCGTTGGATCGTTGGTTATATTAGCACTGAACAACATGGCCAAACTATCAACGCTATTCTTGTTTGTTTCGGTATGGAGCAACACCTTGTCCAAGTACAGGAACAAGCATTTCAAGATCTGATAGTTTTCAAAAGGAATGGAGTTCAAGATCGAGTTGAACTCCTTTAGGCGGATCTGTTTGTTCTGTAGTTTCAACATCTGGTTGAGCTGTATACAATCTTCCTCGCTCAATATTCTTTGGTTCGATCGCAGCCACCTTTTGAACAGTGTTGTTATGGCATGAACGCTTGGACGAGGGGTCATCGTTAGGAAGTTAACGTCGCCTTGTTTGTTGAACTGATCCTCCAACTCGTTGATCTCGGATTTGACAGAGGACAATCTAAAGATTCCAACCTGTTTGAATGCAGAGGTTTCGTCCAAAAATGTAAAGCATCTGTACATCAGGATGGGCACTTTCAAACCTTCGTAGTAAAAAGGTGACTGCTGTGAGGATTGCTTGATGGTTAGACCAAAACACTTGGGGAGATCAGGTTCAAACTCTATTATTGGTTGTTCAACTTCTTCGTCGCCTTGACCCCAGGAAGTTGCACCTACTCCTCCTCTTGTGGTATCTATGCTGATGTTTCCTCTTCCGTGTGTGGTATCTATAGTTGTATCTGAGTCTGTTGGGACCAGAGGTGGTGCAATGTCTGGGTGAGTGGCGGAGGACTTTCGAGACTTTAAGGCTCGACCTTCGGTGGAGTTGTCGCTCTCTTCTTCGTCATCTCTATATATGCCTCGTTTTCGGTCATTTAGAATAGCCGATTGCGACGGCACGTTGAAGGGACTGATATTGATACTGCCGTTACTATTGCTGCTCCCTTGTGATTCTGTTCTCGGAGTGTCGGAGAGCCTGATGTACTCTGTGCCACGGCTCGAACTCATACTTTGAAAGGTGGGAATAATGAAAGGGCTGATGCTTTGTTTGTGGATAGTGTAGTTATATGACGCACAAAATGACTTCTGCCTGTCTGTTTGTCTACCCACCTATCTATTTATATCTTCGTTGTGCCTAAATTCAAGATGCTTTCAGGATCTAGTATGGAGTTAGATTCGATGATGTGCAGTGTCGTCAGTTGATAGGAGTTCCAGATGAAAGAGTGTCTGTGTGTAGTAAGCGACGTGTCTGACGGGGTAACCATCAAGAGAGGAGTGTGATGATTCTGAATCGAGTCACAGTCTAAGTGGGGAAGAGGAATTAGGGACTGGTTCTTTGAAAGGAAACTTTGGTAAACAGCCAGGCAAAAGTTGAGACAAGGTGAAGCTCAGGTTAGCTGAAAGTTGTGACAGAATATCTATTCCTTGGTGGACTAATCAGCCAGTCTGCTAACGAGAAGAAGGGGACAGACGAAGGAAACTGTTGACCAAAAGCCTGCTTTTGATCAGATGTGGAGTGATGTGCCGCCTCGAAATGGGGTCTGTTGTTATCAAAATATGTAGGGAAATCACCACAAGAGTAGATCTTTTGATCCCTGTATATATATTGATACGTGTAAATGTAAAGGCAAGTTTTAAAGCGTGATAGAACAGGATGAAACGAGAGTAGAAGGGAACCCCTTTTATTTGTATGTTTGATTGAATTTGATGCTATTTCAAGAGGGTATTGATGCATTGTATTAATCTTTTTTTTATGCGTAAGAGCAACTTTGGGTGAAACGGCGCGTGCTGCGTTCTGCGTGCTGCGCCCGTGCGGTGGTGCCCCGTGCCCCGGCTGGCTTCCCGGCGGGAGTGTTGCTGCTGCTGTTGATGTTGATGATGGTGATAATGGCTACGTTTAGTGTTACTGCTGATATGCCTGTTGATACCACTCATGTTACTGATACTACAGTTCAGATTAACGTGGTGTGGTGGCTGAGAGAATCAGGAGAGTTCTGGGATAAAAGTGGCCATCAAGGGAGCACTTGGGGACTGGCGCCGATGATACGCTATTGTCCTGCGCAGTGATGTTGCAGTGGTAGCTGCTCGCTAACGGTAACTGTGCTCCCTTCCTATCACTCATGTCGGCCCCAACCCATTCCTATAGTGCTTTGAACACATCCGTTGGCTGTTTACCGTGTATACAGCCGCCAGTTCAGGGAAGCTCAACAGCGGGAAAGTACTGCACCAACTACGAGTTGGCGCATGCAAACCCTTTTAGGAAGAGAAAAACGGGAGAGGTGAAAAGAGAAGTGTAAGTGACGAGATTCCCCCACAGTACCACTCACCGCATTGTTTACCAAATGATATTGTTGGTTTGATAACAGTGTGATTTTGTTAACAACGGGATGTTTGTGTTTACGTGTAGAAGGTTTGTTGGGTAGCTACACTTAGTTGGGAAATTTGGTAGCAGGTTTTCTTTGGCCCAATGTTGCAATTGCCGCTGGCTGAGGCTGACGACTCTACTTGAGACTTTATACTTATGATTGCACTAGCACACCAGCAAGTAAGATAGTACTACAAAACGATTTGCCATTGTATATACAATAATATAGAAGAAGAAAGAAAAATGACTCAAAGAGCTATGACAAGCAAAAGTAAGGGAAGAGATAGTAATAATAAAAATGGGGGAGTTTGGGGATTGAAAGTTGATGCCCTAAAACCAAGTCAAAAGGCTTGGCCACACATCTAAGCATCTTCACCTTCTTTGGTAGCTTTCTCTTCTTCGGCAGCTGGAACGGCTTCAGCCTTCTCTTCCTCGGCAGCAGCAGCAACAGCAGGCTTCTCAGCCTCCGTGGCAATATCTTGCTCAATCTTTTGAATAGAAGCCTCCAACTTGGCAGCCTTTGCTTCAGCAGCTTCAACGTTAGCCTTGGTCTCCACATCCTGCTTACCCTTGAAATCGGCAAGCTTTGCCTTCAAAGACTCGATGGTCTCTGGCAACTCCTCAGACTTGGTTGGGAGAGCAATGGAAAGTTCGGCAAGCCTTGAAATAACCTCTGGCTCAACGGTGAACTTGGCATTCTTCTTAGCGCCTGAAGACTTCTTACCCTTTTTACCCTTGCCTGTAACAAAGGTGACTGGCTCCTTCTTGATGATGACCGCATCGGCAGGCATCTCGATGACTCTAGCCTTCGACGAGGAACTGTTTGTCTTGAAGACGGATGGAATTAATGGGGTCTCTTCTCTAACGTGGGTTGGATCAAAGTGGGTCAACAAAGTCTCAATGGATTCAATCTCAGAGGTGAAAGCAGGTCTCTTTGCAGACTCTCTCAAGATTTCAATCTCTTGTTGTAACTCCTCCTTCTTTTGGGTCAAACGGTACACCTTCTCCTCCTCTTCTCTTCTCTTACGTTCTGCATCCATGTCGGCACGGAACTTCTTGAATTGGGCTTCAAAGTTGGACTTTGTCTCCTTGATCTCGGTATAGATGCTATCCCTCTTGGCATATGTTGTTCTTCTCTTGTTGTACAACCCGTCCCTCTTTTCTTGAATGTGCTTGGTCTTTTGGGAGAGCTTGTCCAATGCTTCGGTGGTCTCTTCAAACTTACCTTGGATCTCCTTGTTGGAAACACCAGAAAGGGAGGCCTTCAATTCCTGAATCTTGGCCTTGTCAGCATCAATTGACTTCTGCTGAACGTCAATGTTACCAAAGTCCTTTCTTAGCTTCCTCAAGGAAGAGATTTCCTTCACGTATCTTCTCTCATCAACAATCTTCAAGGTTCCAGAACCAATTAGATCGTCCAACTGGGTGATCTTTCTGTCGATCTCTTCAACATTCTTGAAGTTGTTCTTGGAAGTTTGGGCCTGTAGTTCAGCAATTTTCTTCTTTAGGGATGAGTCAATGGCCTTAACTTGCTCGTTGATCTGGTTTCTCTTGTTCTTGATGTCAGACTGTTGTCTGATGATGGAGTTCAACTCGGTCGTTAGCTTCTTACGTTCCTCGACCAATTCGGTAGGAATGACCGATTTCTCAATCTCCTTGTTCAGATCGGCAACTTCCTTGTCCACTTTCTTCAATTCAGCGTTCAGTTCGGCAACCTTGGTGTCTCTGACATCGAAATCTGGCTGCTTGATGAACCTTCTTTGCTTTGGGGTCTTGAATGTGGTTGGTGCTTCGGTGGACATCTGTAGAATGAGTGAGTGTTAGTAGTTGTGATTTTGATTGACAATGTTTGAGACAGCATTGACAGGACACCAGAACGTATGAGTTTTTGTATCAAAAGATAGAGATGACAGTTTTGGATCATTGACTATCTATCTTTCACATTTTGTTCAAGGATCGACGAACGATCCAATCTCCAACGATCAGATGAACCATGCACCCAATGCGGATGATTTCAAGTGTTAATCACTTACCTCTGTTGCTTAATGGATAAATCGCAAGTTTCTTATAGAACGAGTAAGATTGTGATTATGAATGGTGCTGAACGGTGGAATCATATACGAGAACCCAAGTGTGGAAGTATACCCTTTTTCGGTGAGGTGAGCGAGCGAGATCGAATCTCAAAGTCGGCGAGTGCTGTGTTAGCTGCGTGCGTTGTCGAGAAGTGAAAAATTGGCCTTTGGTAGTTCGCTCGCTGTGGCTCTAACCGCTGAAGTAGTAGCTTATGAACAGCCATCACATCTATATCAACTTGAACTACAAACTCTCCTACTGTCATCATCATTATCATTATCATCACCATCACACAATGTACAAGTATACGAGAGGGCTGACCACTCTCAGGCTTGTGGCCAGGTCATCGTGCAGCAGGCCGCTACCCGCCTATTCCACCACTAGACGTGAGTACTTTTATATCCTAACTCCTAGTGACTAGGCTCCTACTCAAATCTCTCGCTAGTACCCATACTAACATCCCCTCTTGCAACAGTAATATCACCATCCATCTCCAGATATAACGCCTTTGATGGGGTCCGTTACAATTCGTCGAAACACACTCCCTCGTCTCCGCCATCACCTCCACCTCCATCTTCCTCTTTGCCAGACACAAAACCACCCAAAGCAGTCCCTGAAGCAGCTCCAAAGTTGACACTATGGCAAAAGGTGAAACACGAGGCTCACCACTACTGGGACGGTACAAAGCTATTGGGTTTGGAGATCAAAGTCTCATCCAAACTACTCCTGAAACTTACATCCGGTTACGAACTTACCAGAAGAGAGTACAGGCAGTTACAAAGAACGATAAACGATGTTCTAAGGTTGTTCCCATTTGCCATGTTTGTCTTGGTGCCATTTGCCGAACTCTTACTTCCGGTTGCTTTGAAGCTATTCCCAAACCTTCTTCCTTCCACCTATCTATCGGTTGCTGATAAAGAGAAGCAGCTCAAGCTCTTGAGAAACACAAGAACCAAAGTTTCCGAAGTGTTAAGGACAAACGATAAGAGGATCAAATTGCCTAGCACAATCACAGATGAACAAAGGGCAGATTTCAAGGATTTGTACTCAAAGCTAAGATCTGCTTCCACCTCCAACGAAATCAGCAAGGATCAATTGTTTAGAGTGGCAAAACTATTCAAGGATGATTTGATCTTGGATAACGTCTCACGAGGCATATTGGTGGCCATGTGCAAATACATCAACATGAGACCGTTCGGATCAGACCAAATCTTGAGGTATAGAATTAGACACAAGATGTTAAAGATCAAAAATGACGATAAGTTGATCGACTATGAAGGTGTCGACTCCTTATCAGTCCAGGAACTTCAGATTGCATGCTCTTCGAGAGGTCTCAAGGCATACTCTACATCACCAAGTGAGATGAGAGTGTGGATGCAGAACTGGCTGGATATGAGGCTCAGAGAGAGAATCCCTTCAACGTTGATGATTCTAGTCAATGCATACACCTATGGGGATAAGGAGGTGTATACCTCACAGTACGATGCACTAAAGGCTGTGTTGAGTTCCTTGCCAGAGGAGTTCTACCACGAGCAAGAGTTGCACGTTGATGAGGATAAGGCTACCTTCCAGCAACGTTTGAACGTTGTCAAGGAGCAAGAACAGCTGATCAAGAGTGAAAACGTTCAAGAGAAAGATCACGTTGTCTTGGTCAAGGATAAGTTGAGCTTGGATGATCCCGAAGAAACCGATGTTGTCGAGAAACAGCCTGAAGAGATTGAAACGAAATCAGAAGAGTCCAAAGAGAAATAGTTGGAGTGTTCCTCAAAGGATCCACACCTGATCTCTTTGTTTGACCATCTTTATAATTTGCCTGCATTTGTTAAGTTTTTACATTGAACTGTTTTCTCTCATCAGACCCGCTAAAAGCTTATCAGCTTTTGTTTTCGTTCCATTCGTCCTTCTTCCTTCTGGTTGATTTTTACACATTTATATATACCTGACAATAGTAGTTTCGTTTCATTAATTTATCAATATGCTTCAAGCAATTGTAGAATCTTCCTCATTTGCATCTTCAACATCTTCGTACTTCTGAAATGCCTTTTTGAACTCTTCAATTGTTGCGTTATCCCTGAAGAATCTTGTCCTTGCTCTTACTTTGAACTCATCGGCATTTAAGAATCCACCAATGACACTACGACTGAAAAGATCGTGCTTCGGCCAACTTTCACTCTCCACAATGTGTGCAAGTCCACCATCAAGGGTTAACCAAACATGAAAAAACGGAGCCTCCTTGGCAATCTGTCTCCTGTAGTCATTCCCTGGATCCAAAGTATCAATGACCGCCTTGTGCACGTTCACGTTATCGTCAAACTGCTCCAGTATGGCGGATTTAAAATAGCCCTTTAAGGTGCCCGAATCAAACGAAACTGGGATTGGAATTGCTCGTATGGTGAAATGCTGGGTTTCGGAGATTGATTCCTCGTAAAACAGAACGCTCTGATTGTACTCGGCATAGTAAAACTGACTCAAGGTACGCATTATGGATCTTAACTCTTCGTGCTCATCCCTTTCCAGATGTAATGAGTTTCGAAGGTGCTCGAATGGTACGATCATGCATCCAAACTTGGTCAATTCTGGTCTCGGTAGCAGCGTTAAGTAGAAGTTTGCAGTTGATGATAAGATCGGTGGAGAGCTTTGGCCTTTATTCCCATTCCTGGGACAGAGCCTGCATGTCTCTAACGCTTTCACCAACTTTGGATTTTCAATGAACTTGTTGACACTCAGCTTGCTGTTTCTAGACAACTTGGCTAAATTACCAGCCATTTCATCCTGTTCATCCAAATCAGCATTGTCATACGTCTTCATCGAAGCAATTTTCCTGGCCGATTGTTTCAAGTTCGAAGCTGAAGAGGTTATCTTTTCCTGTTTCACCATCTGGGCAATGGTTTGAGACTCTTCATCAACATCATCTATTGAGACAGCTATATCCACTAATGGTCTAGCCTTCTTTGTTGCTCGTGATGTTTCCATGGACTGTGCCTTGAATTTTTTTTCTAAATCGTTGTACTTCTGTTCTAACTCTTTTGCATTGGCCACTTTACGAATTTTTGCTCTCATCATCTCTATTTTTGCAGCGGCAACATCTTCACTGGTGATGGTTACCTGTGACTCAACCAGTGATCGTTTCTGGGTATTTTGTTGCGGCAAATCTTCCAGCTTCATTCCATGGGCCCTTGCAATTCGACCTGTTGGTTTTAACAGCCACTTGGATACATCCTTAACTTTCTTTCTTCTTTCCAATTCCTCCTTTTCTTCCAAAGCGATGTAGAATAGTACCAAATCTCCATATCTTTCCAAAGCCAACTCTTTGGCCGACTGGGCGCTAAACTTTGTCCCTTCTGTAATTTTTTCCAACTTCATCATCCTCCATTTGGAACCTCTATCTCCAAATTCATAATTGACATCCAATGGACTTCTCTTGATGGTAACAACCGGAGAAGCTTCAGATTCTGTGACATCGGCAATTGCAGCATTAACTTCAGGCTCGCTATCCTTCAACGGCTGATCATCCACACTGCCAAATTTCTCGAGTAGTTGCAAATCAATATTCCCATCTTTATCTCGCAATCGTTCTCCAATGGTTTGACTCGTATCCAACTCATCCTCAGATGTATCAAAGTCAGATGCTTGTAAAACCTTGTATCCTGGAAATTCATCCTCAATGGTTCCACTGCCGTCTCTCTCACCAAATGGATTCCTACTTGACCTATTGCTGCTGCTGGAGTGAAGATGATGACTGTGGTGATGACGGTGATGCTGGGAGGGATCTCGTCGGCTGGACTCAGATGAAGCTCCACTTTGTGAGTACCTTGGATGATCCGTAGAAGACCTGCTGCTCCTGTCTTCACCGGTATGAGACTTACTGTTTGCCTTTAGCTTCTGTCTTGTGCTATCATGAGTATTATGGCTTCTGTGATGTGAGCTGTGTTCTCTAGCTGTAGATGATCGGTGTGAATGCCTATCACGAGACTCTGTCCTGTTTGAACGAGACCCATCTTTGTCGTTTGCGCTCATGTGTGAGTAGAGGTGTACAAATTATCAAACGCCGCCTAAGTTATATCTTAATGCTTTGAGTGTAGTTCAGATGTTCAGCTTGCTGGATAGTGGGATCAATTGATTGAGTTACTCTTCGTCATGGATGTTTAAAGCTAATCAAAGTATTTACTTTTTTTTTTCAGAGGTGCATGCGTAAGACCTTACCGAGACCGACTTTTCAGATAAGTTGCCATTATCAATCTCTTATCAATTGAGGTGCTATATATCTGGTCGACTTGCACTCCGCTGATACTGTTTGAATTATGGGGAGGTACTGGTGCAAGACTTGTTCAACGGTAAGTGAAAACACACTTCAGGAAACTCATTCGTGCTCTCAAAATGATCTCTTTACTAACTCTTTCTTTTCCATATCCTACAGTTTGTCGATGAGAATACCAAAACTCAGCATGATTCCTCTTCAAAGCATCAATTCAACACCAGAAAGATACTTCTGGATATAAAGCAGAAGCAAAGAACGAAAGACGACGAGATGAAACTAGCTGAAAGAGAGCTGGCTGCCATTCAGGACCGCTCCGTCAGCGAGAAAATAGGAAAAGGTAACCACAATACATCTAAAGATAATCGGCTCATAATCACTGGCAAAACGTTTTCAAAGAGAAGTTTTTCTGGCAAGAAAGAGACAGAAGTCAATAATAATGCAGGCAAAGTTGGCAGTTGGGTCTCTGTTGAAAGCAATGAAGACGAAGCAAAGGAGGATGCCTCCAGAGTTACACCAGCAGTTGTTGGTATCACTAGGCGAAAAGTGACAGCTTCAGAGAAGGAACTGAGTAGTTGGGATTTGGGCACTGAAAAAGGTTTACACTCCGACGAAGACAGTAACGAGGACGAGAGGGAGAAGAAACCCATCGCTATATTCAAGAGGAGAAAACCAATCAAAAAATGATGCTGCCCACGCCACAAAGGTACTTCTACAAAGAGTTTAATAAAAGATTGAGTTGAAATGCGTAACATGCTACCTATTTACAGTGGATGATATATATATTTTGTAAAGTACACAGAGAATTGGAGAAATCGTCTACCCCACGAAACACTTCTCGACCTCCCATCTTCATAATCAAGTGAATTTCCTCGAACCTCCTCTGACAAACTCCATAATCTTCCAACCTTCAGTCTCAGGGTTGTCAATGTCTTCGGCAACTCTGGTAATAACCATCGCATATGTGGACAGCATAATATCTTCCTCTGTACCTGCTGCAATCTCGCCCGTCTTTGCCCTTCTGTACAAGTTGATCTCTTGAACTCTAGCACCAATGACAAACACAGGCGTTTGGTTTGGCTCTAGCATTTTGGAGGTGACAATGTCAACACCTCTAACGTCCAAAATTCTACCGTCTGAGAACAGCCCTTGGTCTCTCAGTTGCTTCTTCTGTGCAGCAATGATGTTGAATGGAGCTTCGGATAGCCATAGTTTGAGCACCTTTTCGTCACCTGTCATGTATGCATCAAGCATCTCAGGAACGATAAACTCTCTGAGTTGCTTGTTGAACGATTCGAGGTTGAAGTTAGGATCTAGATCTTTCATTGCTTTCACCACCCTTGCACTTTCCGTCTCGGCAAAGAAACCACCAATCTTCTCCAGAATTGTTCTGATCAAGACAAGCAATGGATTCTCGGCTTCTTCCCATTTCTCTCTCAGGGCCAAAAATAGTCTACCAATGGCCGAGTTAGGTGTGATCTTTATCTTATCCTTCAGGTTGGATTCGGGTTTTATCTCCGTTGCAACGACGGCAGTACCAGCGTCCTCGTTGGATTTGACAGCCTTTGGTTTGCTCTTGAGATCCTTCTCTCTTCTTAGTCTTCTCTCTTCTTTGCTCTCGTACAATCCATACTTGGATGAACCTTCGTTGAAAACCTCAGAGACTTCCTTGTATGTCTTTGTCTGTCTCACTGGATCGATAGCCTTATCCACCGTCTCGGCTGTAGTCTTAACTGTTGTCCTGACACCCTTACCGACTGGCGAATCCCAGGCTTTGGTAGCCACATCCCCAACAACCTCTGCTGTCTTTTGGACACCCTTGGCAACAGCGCCTGATGACTTTTGGGCGTGATCAAATGCATCCTTGGCCTTCTTGAAGGCTTCACTCTCTCCAATTTCACCGGTGGCACTCTTCAACTCCTTGATCTGTTCCGTCAATTCGGAAGATTTCTTCCATTCATTCTTGAAAGTGTCAACAAAGACTTGGTATGGGGACTTTTGAGCTAAAGTTGCTGTGGAAGATTGAAAGGATCTCGCCTGTTGAAGGGACAAAGATCTGGATATCGACCAAGAAGTCTGTCTAATGATGGATTGATTCCTCAGCATAGTGGATTGTGATGATGATCGGTGTATTATACTCGGATATATGTTTCGCCTTTCTCGAAATGCTTTGCCCGGAATTCGTGACTGTTTAGTACCGTACCTGTTGCACTAGATATGTCTCGAGCTCTACAAAGAAATTTGTATGTTGGATCCGTTTTGATGGCAGTATGCTGGAGAATACAACTCTTTTGGCTTTCCCCTTCTCCTTGCCGTCCATCCATCCATCTCTCTCGCTCTCTCTCCAAGAGCCAAATTGGAAAATTGAAAAGTGAAAAATTTCGACACTTCTCTGCCATTCTTGACTTGCGGGTGCAGTAACTCACTACATCATTGGTGACGTAATATTTTGGTTTTCACCCCTTCTCCTGCCTTCCTATTTTATAGAGGATCAAACAGATCCCAGACAGACGGAAGGACCAACTCCACTATCGAGAGTTACAAGAGATAAACAACCATCATCGTGCTTTTGGAGTGATAGAGTCGCTTAGTAAGAACCTCAGGAGACCACAATAGTCACCAAAACATCAACAGGGAGGTACACACTCTTTATTTTTGGCATTTTCACAGCTCATTTCAATCATTGGTGATCCATTTCTTTCAAACCTCTCTCAAAAGGTGGTCCAAAAGCAATCAAGAATCCACAATACATAAAAGAAACAAGACACCACAACAAGGAATAGGTTCTAGTCTTTCTTTTTTTTGACCACAAACTCACATTGTCGATTATCAGTTATATGGGCTTTGAAGTGCCTTCATTTCTTGTCACCTTGGGAAATAACCTTCAATCGCAACACCATTGGTGATCTACCCTACTGGCATAGCTCTACAGTAGCAACAGCAACAGCAAAAACATGTTTGGCAAAGATAGAGAGACTTCGATCAAAAACAAGACGTTCCGTTCTTTGACTTCCAAGGTGAAATCCAGCAAGCGGACCCTGCCGTCAGACAGCCTATCGTAAGTTCCTCCTCAAGACATTTGACATTTGGCTTACCTTACTTTCTTTCCAAATACTAACACACGACTTTCAAAACACCCAAAATATAGATCAACGCCCTTAGGAACTGCGAAACAGGCTCACGCTCACAAAATCATGAAGATCAATCCAATAAGCGTACCTCATTTCGACCCTAGAAAAGTCCAAGGAGAATTACACGATAGAAGAATAAGCAGCGATGACTACATTCCTTCTATTTTGTCGAGCCCCAGACACTCCAGTTTTACCAAGACTGTGTCAACAGAGGAACAAACAACGCTACCGGATCTCCCCTCGGATCCAAAGAGTCATCAGCACGCCGAGATGGTGCAATCAAGGAATCCGGATACAGGCCCTCAACAGATCCCAAAAAGAAGTTTGGACGTTTCTCCGCCACCGATAGTGGAGAAGTGGCCGCTGAGATCGATTGTTGTTTATTCCAAAGATGCCAAACCGATAATACTCACCGAAAACGTGCATCTTGATCTCAATGTGAGGAGGTTCAACGTTAAGGCTGATGGAGAAACAAAGCTCGATTTTTTCTTCAAGGATGTACAGTACGTTGACATTGGTCTACATGGGGAGGTGATTGTGAACTTTGGCATCCATTTCAAGACAACTTCAACGGGGGGGTTCTATTCCAACAAACATTTGAGAGTGGTCAAATTCTCAATGACGGTCCCAACAGGCCGTCGTCCTTCGGACCTGTTGAATCAAGGTAGGACGAGTTTTGACCACCTCGCGAGTCGTTTCAAAAAGAACGAGATCAGTTGTAACTACATGAAAACTACAGACTTTGAGAAGTTCTACCCATTGACGGAGCGCCATACACCTTATACATTTGAGCCGATTGATGCCGGCAGTTTCTTTGGAAATGACAAGGGAGGACCATCTTCCAGCCGACATTTCTTTGGGGATGCTTTCAAAAGAAACACGCGATCTCAAGGTGCAAGGGACAGCAAATCGGTGTACCTTGAACTTGACGATGGAATGCCTGTTGAAACGTTGGATCTGAGTACCGAGACGCTCGATGAAAACATTCCTCGAGAGGAACAGATCATCTTTACACCCCCGCTCACGTACCAGTTTGAAAGCCGAAAGAACTTTGTTGTTTCCAACGATGACTTCAAAGGACTCTACAACAGCAACTGGGTGAACGATTCCATAGTGGACTTCTTCTTGCATTACAACTTGCAGGCTGCCAAGAAGAGTGGCCAGTTGGGCAAGTACAAGGTTGAGTTGATGAACTCGTTCTTTTTCACCAAGCTATCGCAGCAAAAGACCCTTGGAGAACCGAACAAGGAGGAAGACTACTATTCCAACGTGAAGAGTTGGTTCAAGAACAACGACACTCTGTTTGAGAACGATTTTGTTGTCATTCCGGTCAACAGGGACATGCACTGGTTCTGCGTGATCATTACCGATTTGCCCAAGTTGAAGAGATCCATCATTAGCAGGAACAAACGAGAGGCCAGCGAGCTGTTGTCCAATCCTTCCGTTGAGGAGGCTTCGAACGGTGATACCTCTTCGCCAGCGTTGGAAGAAGAGAGTGTTTTGAGTGTTCCAGAGTCGATGGATGGATGGTCATCGTTGGGTACAGCGGAAAAGGACGATGATTCAGAGCCCGAGAAGAAACCAAGATCGTTTGGAAGCATCTTCATTCTTGACTCTTTGAGGAAAGTCAGAGGGGACATTGCAACGCCACTCAAGGCCTTCTTGATGGAGTATGCCAAGGACAAGTATGGCATTGAGATTCCGAGCGGCCAACTCTTGAAGCATTCGTGCTCGATCCCACAGCAGAAGAACACCAACGACTGTGGGTTGCACGTTGTTTACAACATCACCAAGTTCTACCGTTCTCCGTTGGAGTTCAAGACCAAGATCTTGACGGAGAAGAAGAGGAAGAGGCACGTTGTGATGCTTGCCAACAAGATGTTTGACGTTGAGGAGAGAAGATCCATCCGGTACAGGCTCCGAGAGGAGTTGATCGAACTTTTGAGGTTGCAGGTGAAGAACGACGGTGGAGATCCTTCGACCGTTGGAACCAGGAAGTACAAGCCAGAGGCTGTTTTAGTTTCCGATGTCCATGCCGAGTCCAATGTTCCAGTTGAGGTCAATGGCCATAACGATGCTGGAAATGGCAATGGAGTGGATGAGAAGCAAGAGGATAAGCTGTTGAAGGATGACAACAGGGAGGAGGAGCAGGAGGAGGCTGTTGAAGGGGAAGACTTTGAAGAGGATGACGATCTGCAGTTCATCGAGGAGAAATCCACCGTGCCTGTGGTTACCGGTGAGAAACCAAAGACTCCTCCAAAGAAGAAACTTGGAAGACCACCCAAGATGAAGGTGGATCAGGGAGCTTCGCCCACCGTGAGACAGATCATCATTGAATCCATCAAGGAGAGAGTTAAGGATGACAGTACCGAAAGGGTGAAGGGCAATGTCAGTTTGATGGATTCGTTGGTGAGTTTGAACGAGCCTGTTGACAGGGCAAAGAAGAAGAAGAGACCGATCACCGAGATGTTTGCCTCGCCCATCAGGCTATCGGACGACGTGGCGTCCGAGCCTGTCTCTCCAACTCCGATTGTGAGAACCAAAAGGTTTTTGATTGAGGATGATGGAAAGAAGATTCCAAAGAAACCTCGTTCGATGACCAAAGAAGAGTTTGATGGTGAAGACAAGACCGTTGAACGGCCACCTATCAAGATCCAAAACTCGTTGATTCGAGACATCGATGATGCGTTGAAGTCCAGCCAGGATGAAGCTACAACTACGGGCAAGGATGGTTCAAGAGGGTTATCCAAAGGGTTTGTACTTGTTGAAGTTGAGGATGGTAATGAGGATGATAGTGTCATGTTGGACGGTTCGGTGGATGTCTCTGGAGACTCCAGCAACGGACGGATGCTTCGACAGAGGACCCGAGGTAGCCGGGTCAATTACATCGAGGATTTTGACTATGAGGAGGAGGAGGAGGAGGAGAGTGTGAAGAAGAAGAAGAGGCAGGAGGATGACCGAAGGAAACCTGGGAGTCAGACGGTGTACTCGAAGAAGAAACCAAGAGTGGTGAGTGCAATCAGGAAGGGCCAGTCGAACAAGGATTCGTTTACAATCAGTGATGAAGAGGAGGATACCGGTTCTATGGCCTCGTCCAACTCCTCGCTGCATCCACTGCTATCCGGTATGAGGTTTGGAGGACCGAAGAAGGTTAGGAGCAGGCAAGCACACGGTGTTTCGATGGGAGAGGAAGGGTCTCCAATACGACTGGACGGCGAGATATCGTTCATCAAACTTACATAAGCCTGTACCAGACAAATAAAGAAGTAAAGCGTAATGAGACATTCACTCTGGGCAAACTGCTCTTTACAAGGGGATGCAGCTGAGATTGCCCAAATCTGATCTTCTGTAGAGGAATTGCTGTAGATTGTTGTTGTGGGGTAAAGATGACGTGCGACTGCCCCCCGTGGAATTGCCCGGGGGAAGACACGGCACACGGCACACGGCAACACGGGCGTATGGAGGAGAGAGAGAGTAATTGAGAACAGTGCACGACCCCTCCCCCACATTGTTTCTTCCGCCCTATTGTCCATTGCCTATTGTGTTAGTAGCGTGCAGATTTCGTGGGGAAAGAAAGACATTGGTGGAAGGAAGGGTAATCGGCCAATTGCACAGACTTCCATTCTGATCGATGTTTGCTCTTTGGACGAACGTTGGCGAATGTTGGATTGGTATTGGTGGTGGGGAAAGAGAAGAGAAGAGAAGAGAAGCGAACGAGAGAGGAAAATTGGCAGGTAGCACGACGTGCATTTTCCACCCTTTGACGTTTCCCCAGCTTTTTTTTTCATCTTGGGAGAGTCACACACACCACATATATATCCCGTATCAAACCTCGTTTCTTGACCAATTCCACTCTTCTCTGTTTGATCTCAGAGCTTCCAATCTATCTTTTGACGTTTAATCCCCTGCTTTCTCCCGCTGCTCCTTAGAATCAATCTACAACACCGCTTGGCTATCTCTCAAGGGTGAACCAACCAAAGGTTATCTTTTCTAGCTCTCTTCTGCCTCCAAGGCTCTACTATGGCCATCACTCTCTTTCCTATCTCTGAAGACTTACTCATTTACAGATGATGGTCAACAACATCAACAACAGCAACGAAGGTAGCACGGATTCTTTGGGCTCTTCAAACTCCTCTGGCTCGCATCCACTAGGCTTCAACCATAACATTGGTATGAGCCTGACCAACAGCATGATCACTCTACCCCCATTGACAAGTGCGTTGTCCAACCCCGCCCCAAATACAACCACCAATAACAGATCCACATTACAGTCGATCAACGACTATGCTTCCCACAATCATCCCTTGTTGAACATGAACTTCAACTTTGGTGTCAGTGGTACGCACGATCAACAGTCGTTCTTCGACAGGCAGCATCAATCCTCCATCCTCTCTCCTCCGTTGGGAATGGCCAAACCGGCCGGACTGCTGGTACAACAACCGGTCGCAAGGAAAAACACCCAGGTCCCACGATCCCTACCCGACTCTCCAGAGCAGTCCTCACACTCTCTGGAGAAGTCGAGGCGGCGGTACAAAAGGTTGAACCCCAAGAAGGAGCCTGCAGAATCCGGAGAGCTGGGTCCGTTGCAGGCCGTTCTACAGGAGCATGCCCTGATGGTGAAGAGACGGGCCAAGAAGCAGCCTGTAACAGCAGCATCCAAGATCTCAAAGAGATCGAGAAAGGGCTGTCTAACCTGTCGCTTCAGAAAGAGAAAATGCTGCGAGCAGAGACCGATCTGTGGAGAGTGTAAACGGTTGGACATCAAGTGTTCGTGGGTGACGAACGGCCTGGAAAACAAGAACAAGTCCAAGAAGAATCCAAACTTTTTGAGAAACGACGAATGCTACGACGAATCCTTTGGTGTCATCAAGATCATCCGTGGTAAGATCGACTACAAGATCATCGACGGCGTGTTCATCGAGGGTATCTACGACGAAGAGGAGGAGAACAAGGCCGGTAGTGACGACGACGACATGGAGGATGACGATATGGATCGGATCAAGGATGAGGAAGGTTCCGACGTGTCCACCGAAGAGTCTGACGAGGAGGAGAGTAGCGATGGCCAACGGGAGTTTTACGATGCTGCCGATTCCATCAGGCAGGACTCCAAGAATGCCACTTGGCAAAGAACCACCAACGGGAACGGCAACACAGGGGTTGGTATTGAGGTTGGCGCCTATTCCATCGGTGGCAATGGATTGGCATAGCTTTTTTTTTTTTCTATATTTTGTCTCTCTTTACTACACACAAACAATCAATTCTGAAATATTCTTTGAAACTTCCAACCCCACACAGTTCGAGTGGACGGATCTGCAGTAGAAGGGCGTGATTTAGCCGACGGGTTAGTCCATCCAACATAGACAGGGCAATTGGCATGGCGCACGTTGAACTATCCACCAAGAAGGGGCGTGGCCTTTGCTGTTTTGGCCTGGTGTTGGGTTCTCTCTGGTTTGTGACATTGAACAACATTCATCTGAGAGTAATGGCCATTTGAGACCCCAATGTTGCAAAGGACAATCTGTAAAAATTGCAAGGTGGCCGCCTCTCTCTACCCCTCCTTGCAAGGGCGACGACTGGTCACAGGTATCAGGCAGGCAGTGGTCATTTTTGACAGGCGATAAAACCAAGTTTACCGGGAACATCATGCAAGGCTTGCGTCAGACAACCTTTGGTTTTGTCGTGCACACCGGCTGTAGCTGTAGATGGCTTTTTTACACTTCAACAACAGGTGGTCTTTTCACCTGACAGATCGAAAAAGAAAAGAGCCTAGCTGGAGAGCTTCACCAGTTGGGAAAAAAATAAATCTGGACGAGTTGGGAATTGAACCCAAGACCTCTTCCATGCTAAGGAAGCGCGCTACCAACTGCGCCACACGCCCAATAATTTATGCGTTTTTTGGCCATGTTTTTTGCTTGGAATTAGAATTCAATTTTACGTAATTTCTTACGTAATCATTTATAAACGTAATAAATTACGTAATTTATAGTGGTAAGATCAGATACCCCTTCTTTTCCACCCTCCAACGGCCATTTTTTTCGTCTTGGTGATTGCTACTCAACAACAGGAGCATCTAATCAGTCCACAGTTGATTAATAAGTAAGATCACCTTTTTATTCTCAGCAAAGATCGTACATGTCTCACAAATATACACAATTTTGCCTGTTTCTGAGTATTGTAAATCTTTTGAATTGAATCGTAGAAATAACTATGTAAATTGGAAGGATGTATCTAGCAAAGTTCACAATCTCTCGACATCAATGGTAATCTCAAACTGCTCTCCTGATCTATCCATAGAGTCAAACTGGGAGTCGACGTCCAACAGTTCAACCAGGGAGACTCGACTATCGGCTACAGTTCCAACTTCAACCTGTTCGTCCCGACTTGTACCGTTCAGGCTCTTGTACATCAAACTCCTAATGATCTTTGTCGAGTAGAATCTGAACTTACTCTCATCGTCATCGGTCGAGCCAATCATCTTGATCTTCATAATCACAATGAAGATCTTATGGTTGACCTTCGAAACCATCAACTTCTCAATCTTGTACGAAGGCTTGTAAAAATCAAGCGATTGCACATTCTTCAAGATCTGCGACTCAAGATGCTTGAACGGTCTCTTGAGCAACAACACGTTGGATAGCCTGTTGATCAGTCTCCATGCAAAGTACAACACCAAACTGGCAAGCAGAACGGTCGAAGTTTGATTGATCAACTCTATCGAATCCGAACCATGGGCTATTGGGTATAGCATCGAATAGGCGGCATATATGAGTGTAAGGATCGACGTTGAACTGTTCAGCAAGACGTTGTGCTTCTTCTTCAACTGCCCGACAGGGTTCGACCTTATCTTTGGCTCCTCCATCAGAGTGATCGAGCTGATCCTCTTCATCTTTGGTGGATGCCTCTTGAAAGATTCCTCGTTTTCATCACCACTTTCATCCTTGGATGGTAGTTGTGCCTCTGTCAGTATGACTCTCGACGAAACCAAAGTGACTGCAACTATGAGTAACAAAAAGAGTTCATAAAGCATTGGATTCATCTGTTCACCTTTGTTTTCATGGATATGATGAGAGTGCGATGCTGCTTCGTCATGAGGACCTGCCTCCGTCCCAACAACGAGTCCAATGACCAACTCTTCAAGCAGGTGGGAGTACAAGTCCATACCGACAAACATGAGGGAAACCGACAGCCCAAATCCAACCAACACCTCGATTCTTCCAAGGCCAAACGGATACTTCAAGGAGGAATTACTCCAAACTTCAAAGTTTGTCATTATTTGAACAACAACGATCAACAGGTTTCCTATGGAATCGTAAAAGATGAGATGTGACAACGTCGAAAGACAGGTGTTACCATATTTGAACCCTAGTAGATACGTGATCAAGGTGAGACCAACATGTGACAAGCCCCAGCATAGCTTCAACTTTTGGGAGTTGTTCAGAGAGCTAACCACCTCCTTATAGGTGGGTATTGTGTGAGTCTTTGGAGAGTTGTTAGATTTGACCTTCTTTGGTGGCTCTTGGAACATGTTCATCGAAACTGAAGAATGCTTGTACCGATGGCCCTTTCTGTAGGATGCCCTAGGTGCCCCACCACTACCATTATTCGAAGATGCAGAGGAAGGAACGGACAGATTCTCACTGGAATTGTTCATCATGATGGACCCAAACTTGAAAGGTTGATATTTTGTAGGGGATGAAGATCTCGTTGGAGATCTTGAAGGATACCTTCCAGATGGGGATTTTGGTCTGGTTGGAGACCTTGCCGTTCTTGGTGGGAGCAACGGAGCAGGGGTATAGTTTGCAGATGACCTTGTGGATTTTAACGAGCCTGATTGCTGCTGGTTTAACGAAGAGTTTGAGTTGTTTTGTAGAGAGTATATGGATGGGGCATTGTTGTTTGTGGATGCTGCAAATCTCGACTGTCGTTGGCCTCTTGACATATGAGACGATGCCGAAAAGCTTGGAGGAGACTCCATTCTTGATTGGAATGCAAACGGTTGTTGTGGAGAGTCTAGTAGGTTCAGGCTGGACTGTTCCAACTCGTTTTTCGCGGAAGGCAATGTCGTCGGCCTTTCAAAGTCTAGTGGCTCGTCACAGTACTCTTCTTCACTCTCCTCTATGAATGAGTCAGGTCTAAGAAAGGGTATCTGAGACATCCTGTGCGATGAGGACGCTGGTGGTTTAGAAGTGAAACTGTTGTTGGTGTTTTCAGATTCCACCCTTATCACTGGCGATGAGGATGTAAATATGTTCCTATGGTTGGTCATGGCATTGGTATCACCGAGTACAGTTTCGGCATCATCTTTAGGGGATGAAGATGCCATGTTGGTCACGAACTATGCAGAACTTTTGTTTAACGATGTATCCGTTGTTTTAATCAAAGAAGCACCACAGCCTATGAAAATGTTGCTATGCTTTAGTCCACCCTTCTGCTTTCCGAGACGATGGAGCTTGCTATGAAATGAACACAAATATATTGTTTGAAAAGACAACATTCCCAGTCTTGACGGGTCTCCCATGCGTAAATAAAAGCGTGTACGCGCTGGAGTTTCTCAACTGTTTTGGAGGTTGAAAATTTATGACGTAAGTTGATCATCTCTCAACCCTGATGGTTGTTTCTGTTGAATTGAACTGGAGTGAATTGATCATGAGCAAACTTCAATAATTGACAGGTATCAACAACCATGATTGAGGTGACGTGTAACGATAGGTGAGTGTTCTTACCTCCTGATGAATGTGTTTCCCGAACATATTGATACTAACATAGCATACCCTCCCCCATTATCTTATCAGACTAGGCAAAAAGATCAAGGTGAAATGCCTCCCAACGGACACAATTGGTGAGTTCAAACAGATTCTAGGTTTGCAGATAGGCACTGACCACGAGAAACTCATCTTGAAGAAAGGATACATGATTTTCAAGAACCACATCACGTTGGAAGACTATGAGATTCATGATGGCATGAATCTTGAGCTATATTACTCCTAGGGGAGAAGAAAAAAGATGGGTGTGAATTGAAGAATGGCTGTATCAAAGTTCCAGCTTTTCTGCTCTTAAGTGGCTGGCTAAGCTGCTGACATGTCTCGAATTCAAAATGAGATAAGTAAGAAGACTAGCTCTTTCAAATAGTTTAACACGCTCCTAAAAGGTAGAGGCTCATTCAAATTTAACTTCAGATAGCAACGTAAAAGTAGAAAAGCGGTAACAGAGTAATATACAGTAGATTAAGAACACAGGAGTGTCAGCGCTGAGGGTGAAAAAGAGCACATTTGTCGACTCTCACGCCATGCAAATTTGAAAACAAGGAAGAAATACGAAGACATTAGGAAGGACAGGGGACATTGAATAGTAATGATTGACGGCAGTTTGTCACATGAAGTACTCCACATATGGAGCTTTCTTATTGATTCGACTCTCATTGAGACCTAGCAGATCATCCATCGGATTCTCATCCTCACCATCCGATCCGCCACTCCCATTGACAATCTTCATGAACTCCTTATCGCTTTCTGGAGAAGCATCAAACACGTTGAATCTGGAACTGTCAGGAGACTTCAGGTCGTTGTATATCTCACAAATGGAGGCCTTGTTGCCACATCTGTAGCAATAGTTTGGAGCCGACCACACGGTATTGACCTTGCCCTTCCAAAACACCTGGTATCCTTCGTTGCAGAGTTGATGGGCCCTATATATCTTTTCGAACTTGTTCACTTGTAAGAACTTGTTGACAACGTTGATTCCAAATTGGTACCCAGCTCCTCGTGAGGATATTCTGAAATTCAACAACTCTAGATCGGGATCACTCCAGACCAAATCAGCCATTGGTCCATCATGCGGTATTTCTTTGAATCTGTCAATGACTAATATGGATTCTATACTTTGAACGTTTGGGGAGAGCCCGCCATGGACACAGAAAAGACTGTTGTCTATTATCGCGGCCAAGATCAAGTAGTCAAAGATATCGGTAAATATGGACCACACTTGAGACTCTCCTCCATATTTGGTGAGGCATTCGGTGTAAAAGCCATAGTTTGTTGTGATCTGTCTCGATTCATGATTGCCCCTTATCAGATTTATCCTGTTTGGATATTTCAACTTCAAAACGATCAACAAGGTGATTGTCTCTATTGAATGATACCCCCTATCGACATAGTCCCCTAAAAAGAGGTAGTTTGTGTCTGGAGGATAGCCTCCTATCTTGAAGATCTCCAAGAGGTCGTAGAATTGGCCATGAATGTCTCCAACCAAGGTGACTGGGGACTGTATGTGCACTATGTTTGACTGCTTGATGAGCAGCTCTTTCAACTTGAAACATAGCTGGTCTATCACCGGCTCGGAGAGGAGCTGACCTTTGTATAATTTCTCTAGACATTCATCCAAATCAAGCGTGTCTATAGTGGAAATCAACCACTTTTGGTCCCTACCCAATTGACTCTAAACCCATCTCATGATGAGTTGAGATGAGATAAATTGTCACATTATGGGGGGCGGCGGATCAAAAGCACAGAAGAAAGTTCGGTGTTAGTACTTTGGTTTCCTCAAACCACAATCCAAAAGCTGGGAACTAGCATCAGCAACAATAGCTAATTATCCTTGATATCCATTGGCAATGCTACTTACAACTTGAGCTAACAGTGCCGCTGACTGTCATGATGATAGTGGTGATAGTGAAGACGATGGCGATGGCGCTCTATGGTTCCTGCACACTCCTTTGCAACTCTTCGTACAAACACACTTGTCCTGTTATCAGCTACGAATAGTGACAATATAGACAGACACCAACAGTATATTTTCACCAGTGTGATCAACCATCAATCTTCGTTCCGTTCTGCTACTCCGTTGATCTCCTTGCTTGAACGTGGCCCTTCTTTGGCAGACGCTCGCATTTTCCTCTCCTTGTGCTCTCCTATAAGGCGCATAGCCAAAGGAGAAGGAATGTGGGACACATGGACAACACATTGGACACTTCTTCCTTACCCTTGCCATTGGTACCAACAACAACCTGATATCTAATCTCCAAGCAGTGCTACCATCAGACCCATATACGACGACTAGAAATAGATAGGCTCCATCGAAAAGACCCCGTTTGAACTTGAAAGACATACATACGCACATACATACCTAGAGCTCGCATTAATCGTTCCATCTCATCACTTCTTATCGCTAGCTATCAATCTCACAACATTTACAGTTTGTACACCTTGCGTTACCGAACCATCAGAAATATACAATGTCCTCTGGCTCCAACTCAGAATTGCCGGACAGGAGGGGTTCAATCGATGCCACACTCGCCAATGCCGCTCCTACATCACCTTCAATACCCACAACCTCATCCAGAATAAGACCAACAAACTTAAAGATGAACCTGCAACAACTAGGAACTCAGATTCTCATTTCACCGAGAGGAACGCCTCTGGCATCTCCAAACGTTACACGGACTTTCTCCTTCGACCAAATGAAAAAGTTGCAGGCCGACTTGAGCAAAGGGACAGCCAACCCAGATATTGATGGCCCCACTTTTGTGTCACCTTTGGATCACCTTCTGGAAGGCGAAGGAAATAGTACATCCCCAACAAATACCAAAGATGCTATCTCTACTTTCTCTCTCGTCAAATCGCCAAAAAAGAAGATCTCGGATTTGTCATTGGCAGCATCGTCGTCAACTGTGACCCCCATGTCTCAGTTGCTCCATGCTTCAGCAACCAGTGGAGCAGGTAACAGCAGCAGCAGCAACGGCAGCAGCAACAACCTCATCATCACGGGCAACAATACCAACAGCAGTACAAATAATACCAACAACAGCAATAGCCACACCTCAGCTACTGGAGCAGGTGCCAGTCACAGCAATGGATCTACAACTCCAGCCTTCCTCCATGCCAATCAAAGGCCCACCTTACAGTCAGCTGGTTCTGCAAGGGCCACGCGAACATTGAGTAACTTCCAAAAGCTTACATCGGTTTTTTCCAACCAGAATCAGGAAGCTGTCAGGCCACACTCTTCCATCTTGAAAAACAACTTGAATACAAAGTTCACCGAGCAGTATCAAAAGCAAGAGAGCATGTACTTGAACGGAATCACCAAGTACAGAAACAGATATCGTGTCAACGATGACTACTACAACGAGTCTGTGAACGTGGTTGGCGATGACGACAACGTGGATGTTACAGTGGATGATGACTATGAGGCAGGCAAAGGTTCAGAGAAGATGGATCAGGAGTTGCTGATCCAGAGTGAAGAAGGCCGTCTTGAGACCGACGAGAATAAGGAGTTCGAAGCCCTAAGGGCTTTGAGCCAGCAGATCGGAATGACCAGTAATGATTGGGAAAAGCCTTCGGAGTACGGCTTGGAATCAAACGTGTTGTTGGACCTCTTGAACAAGAGTGAAGATATACAGTTGAAGCACACAGATGACAATGCTGTCATTGTCGAAAGGCTGGAATGGCAGTCAATGCTACAGTCAGTCCTTACTGGTGATGTTTTGACAGGTGAAAAGACCAAACTCATTAGACCATTGAACGAGGTGGAAGGTGAGAGTTACTTGAGAGCTTCTTACAAGGAAGACTTGTGGCTGGGGATACGATCCAAGTTGTTTGGCCGTACAGAGGAGGATCAAAAGAAACTTGTCTTGTACCACAGAGGCCTTGTCGATGAAACGTTAGATCAGATCATGAACCTGAAACTGGAGATTCCTGATGACATCAAATCGCTTTCGTATGCATCCCAGGTCAAGTTTGCATCTGAAAAGGTGAATGCACTATTGGACAAGTACGAAAGATGCCAAGAGTTATGGAGAACTTCAAAGGAGATGGAGAATGAGAAACCGCTCTGTGGAACTGCAGAGTTTGTCAGCCGTATCAACGCATTGGTGGCTTGGACCTCTGTTGCATCCGCAATAGAGAGAGAATCCGACGTTTTGAAAAGATGGGTCGGTAACGAGGACTTGGATATCTTGCGGTGCTCAGCACCTGATTCAGCATCGTCATCACCTTTGGAGTTAACGGATGGTGATCAAAAAGCACTTGTTCAACATCGTAGCAATGACGACAACGAAAATGGTGGCAACGAAAACAAACATATCCTCAAGGATGATAGATCATTTGTCGAAAGAATCATGAAGGAGAAGGATATTGAGGATGTGTTTAACAAACGTTTGTTTACAAGTTTTTCGCATTGGACTTTCAAAGGTAAAGAGTCTTTCCTTGAATATCAGCAATATTTCGAGAAGCTAGGATTGCCATCCTACGTTGAGAACTTGTTCGTCTTGGCCATGTTCCCAACAAAGCTAATGAAGGAATTGATCAAGACAAGGTTGACCTACGCCAAGAAACTCCGCAACCCAACAATGATGATGATTGATCAAGTGCTATCCGATTTCAAACTCTACATTGACTTGGCCCTCGAAATTAGAACATCTTTCCTCGAGTACTGTTCTCCAAGGGATGGATGGATCTCGTTATTAGACTACCAGGATACAGATTATGACAATACCATTTTGGAGTGTGTTCATCACTACCTGTTTTTGCTCAACAGAAAGTTGCTAGATTCCCCAAAGTCATCCAAATCTTTTAGAACGTTCAGAGAACCGGAGGAACTGGAGAGGCAATGGTCCATCCTACAAAACACTGGTTTCTACATCGACGGGGGTGCTGCAGAGATAGCAACACAGTTTAGTGTGCTCACTTCAAAATTGACAGCCAGATTGAATCACTACATGCAACAACAATTTCAAGGCCCACCTTACGATGGCCTGCCAATGGATAAGCACAAGATTGTGAGATGGTATACAACAACCATGGAGAATTTTGGCCAGTTGAGAAGAAAGTTTTTCAGGTTCAACTTGATCTTGAATCAATACTTTCAAAACTCAATATTGTACAACTTGAACAGTTCCAGGATGAAGAAGTTTTTGGACATGCTAAAGGACTCGAATCATGTTTTGTACCACAGTCAAGCCTTGGCCAGTGAAGGAATATACATTTTTGCATCTGAATCGCTAGCTACAAAACCATACGAGGTGACAAGGATCTTGAAAAGCACGCATCTTGGTGTCGACTTTAGCAAGATTCCAAAGAGGCACCAAATCGCTGTCAACAACTACAACTACTGTGTGGACAACTTCAGCAACCCATACAGCTACAATGACGTTGGTCGTTACAACGATGACTATGATAACGGTAGCGAATACGTCTTGGTTGTCTATCCTTCCAAGGCGATGATGTGGGACGGTACAGTTGTCACGTGTGACATCGAGACTCTTCCAGTTGGCAACATTGACAAGGGAAAAGTGTTGTTACTATCAAAGGGTGGTCCAGACTCTAGACTTGACGATTGTGGTAGATGGTTCAAGGAATGTGTTGGTGACACTTTGGGACTCATGGTCAACAAGAGATGTTCTTTGCCACAGGTCCAAAAAGAGCTATCAGCCACCTCCAAACAGTTTTTCAGAATGTCTTGCTATGCCATTGATTCCGTCACAACTGTGAGAAATCAATGTAGAGGTATCGATGCATGCCAGGAGTTGGTTAATAACGTGTTCATGTATCTCAGAGACATTGGTAGGGATTCCATAAGAAGTTTAGAACCAGTGAGAAGATCCGCTGTTGTTTTGAAGATGCTCGAGTTGTCCATCGAATGGCTCAGTTTCATTGTTGATGATTGTGTTCCTACCGACCCAAAGACTTTTAGATGGTGTGTGTCAGCCTTGGAATTTGCAATGGATGTCACAAGGGGTTTCAACATCCTGACTTTGGATGGTGAGAAGTTTTACAGATTGAAAGACAAAGTTGCAGGTTGTATGGCCTTATTGATATCCCACTTTGATATTATGGGTGCCAGAACCAAGGAACTAGAAAAGAAAAGAATGTTGAACTACCGTTCCAAGTCAGGCAAGGATCTATTCACAATGGATGATGAGAGTTTGTCTTCCTTGAGACATCACATCATGCAACAGGTTGTCAAGCTTGAGGCTGACAGAAGAATGTTACAAGTTGAGCAACAATCCGTTGGTAGGGTTCTTGATGACACTGATACTGAGAACCAATTTTTGACATACTTGGCCTCTTCATTCTCATCCGTCTCTATCAGGTGGCAGAAGGGAAAATTCCTTGGTGGAGGTACATTCGGATCTGTGTATGCTTCGATCAATCTTGATACTGGTGGTGCTATGGCCGTCAAAGAAATCAGGTTCCAAGATAGACACTCGATCAAGACCATTGTGCCTGCTATCAAGGGTGAAATGACAGTCTTGGAAATGTTGTCCCATCCAAACATTGTTCAATTCTTTGGTGTTGAGGTCCATCGTGACAGGGTTTACATCTTCATGGAGTACTGCAGTGGTGGATCTCTTGCAGCCTTGCTCGAGTCTGGTAGAATTGAGGATGAGCCAATTATCCAGCTGTACACTTTACAGATGTTGGAAGGTTTGGCATACTTGCATCAGTTTGGTATCGTTCATAGAGATATCAAGCCAGAGAATATCTTGCTGGACCACATGGGGGTCATCAAGTTTGTCGACTTTGGATCTGCAAAGGTGATTGCCATGGCTTCTTCAACCAATAGTACCAGTAGCACGAGTACCAACAACAGCAACAGTGGTAACAACCCCAACAACAATAGCAATAACAACAATAATACCAACAATAACAACAACGGTGGTACATCCACCACATCTACGGCCACTCTCAACAACAACAACGGTGGGACAAACATGGTCAGTGGTAACGGTGCAAACAACAATTCCAACAACTCCAACAGCAGTAGTAACTCCAACCCTGCTACTCTTAATGAGATCATTCATTCTGGAAGAAAGACGCAAGCATTGACAGGTACTCCAATGTACATGTCTCCGGAAGCTATTAAGGGTGAGAATCCCGGCAAGTTTGGTTCTATTGATATCTGGTCATTAGGTTGCTGTATTCTCGAGATGGCAACTGGTAGAAGACCATGGACAAACCTCGACAATGAATTTGCTGTGATGTATCACATAGCAGCTGGACATCTTCCTCAGTTCCCATCGCCTGATCAGTTGAGCTGGCAAGGTCAAGAGTTTTTGAGGAAGTGTCTACAAACTGATCCTAACAAGAGATTGACTGCAGTGGAGTTGTTACAGGACCCTTGGATTCAAGCCATCAGAAATGAGGCCTTCAGCGATCCGTTGAGCGGCATGTCAGATGCCAATACTGATGGTTAGCCATTGGGAAAAGCCGTTGTACCTAATAACTTGAGCTTTTCACTGTGTGCTACCTTTACTGTTTCCCTACTTTTTACGATTTGATGTTTTTGCTGATCGTTTCTTTGACGAGCTAACCCGTTCCCTAATCTTTTTTATTTAATCTTTTTTAAATTGCGATCATGCTTTTCTTCCTGTTACACTTGAATCAATCAATTTTTCTTATCTGTTACAACTCTTCAAAGATCATGATAATGTGACTGACTGTAGCGTAAAACGCTGTAACTTATTGGGTTTAGATCATGAAAACATAAAAAATCGGCTTACTCATAAATCAAAATAAGAAATTCAAATGGATTAAAACGTCCGTGATAAAGCGGATGAAAGTAAACGAAGGATGACCGTACTTTCAAAGTGCGAAACAGAAAGGAGAGAAGAAGGGAGAAAAAGAACTACGCAAGTACGACTCCATCAGATCTTAATCTCTGTTTCGTTTTCGAGATTTTCGGGAACAAATCTCCAATGATTAGCAGTGGTAACATCCTTTTCCTTCAAACTACCCTTGAAGTTTCCCGATGGTACGTTCAAAAGGGACAATCCTGCAAGATTGGCCAACCTGACAAAGCCAGTTTCATCGGTGGACTCATCCTCAGCAGGCGTCTCATCTGTTGGAATGTACTTGGTATAGCCAACTTCTTCAAACCATCTTCTCCTCCACACGGTTTCCTGTTCCTTTTCGAGCAGTCTCAACTCTCTCTGTTTGTTTTCAATCAAAGATTTTTCCTCGTTGATAACGCTGAAATCCGATGCCCTCGTTGCTTCGGCAACTTTGAACCACGCCTTTCTACTTTCCAACTCGTGCTGTTCCTCGATTGGTTTCACCGTCAAATGTTGAGGTTTAACATTCTCAGCATCGAAGAATATGTCATCCTTTGAAGTGGGAGCAACTGCGCCTTTAGCAATGGTGGAAACACGGGACCATTGGCCAGTGATGGTGTATAGTGCCTTGGTTTTATCCTTTGATTCCTCTGCACTTTTGTAGATCCTTGCCTTGTACGTGTTCTTCTTACCGGAGAAGTAACCTCTACCGGAATATTCAAAGACGGTAAAATATCCCGTCGAGCTTTGAATATAGGAGGTCTGTTCCAACTCGACAAACGGAGCAGCAACAAAGATACCTTCGATGTGCAAAGGAGGTAGTGTGACGAGGTACTGCTCATCGATGTTCTTGTAGTTCAACAGGGCGTGTCCAAACTGTCTCACGTTCAATGCCGTTGCTGACATCGATGCCTTGACACCGTTATAGCCTTGCAACAAGGTGTTGTTCTTCTTGTTTTCGATGGCATATGCAGTGATTGGAGGATGATGACTAACCTGTTCGGAAACCAAGATGGTCTCACCCAACTTGTTCTCTGGTGATTCATCGATCCATTTACCAACGAACAGTTCACCAAGGAATGGGTTCAACGGTTTCTTTTCACCACCCAATGTTTCGTTTCTGGTACAGTATTGAGACTTTAAAGTGGAAACGAACCATCTTGTCACTGCGATCATTCTTCTCAACTCCACAGGGTCGGACTCTTCAATTTCATGAGAGATGAAGTTTGGCTCTAGCATTAGATCCGTGTGTTCGGACCAGTACTGGGAGTATTCTGCCAAAGACGTTGAAGATAGGATGAACGGTGGTGCCGTTAGGGATGAGAGGTCTCCATTGTAGGAGGCAATTGATTTGAGGAACGAAGTCCAGGTTGCCGAGGATGCCATAGACATGATTGGTGATGAAGAACGGGTTTGCTGCTATCTCACAGATGAAACAATTACCAGCTGGCTGACGAGTATACTAGCAATGCGATATGAGCTAGAACTTACTGATCAAATAGCTGATGGTTGAATTGTCCTCATCATCAGAACCAAGATTTGAATCAATGGCAAAGGCTGAGCGCTGTCTGTTCTAAGCGACATCTTCTGCTTCTTCAACAGGGAGAGCATTGAATAAACGAGGCAGGCATCGAGGCAGTGCAAATCAAATAAATTACCTAAGGAGCTACGTGATCAAGTTTGAGGACTGTCAAATCCACTAGCCACTTCAGCACTTCGCCACAACTACCGCATCAGGGTAGTGGATGCGAGAGTCGTTGATCGGACAACGAAACTACTCCAATAACCATCACTCTACTACAAATTACCACTGGTTTTGATTCATAAATATCAATCTGGACTGACAAAAGGATGTATCGAACACCAAATGCCAACCAGTTTCTTTTTTTTTCTCCTTTCTTCACTTTTCAAAGGATCTCGTAAAACAGTAAAAGTAAAAAGCTCAAAAAAATATACATGCCAAAAACCAGTTGGTCAATGGATGATTTACCACCAGTCACCTTGAGCCTTCATAGCCTCGGCAACCTTGACGAAACCGGCAACGTTGGCACCCATGACAAGGGATGGCAAGGTTGACTTGTTGGCCTCTGAGGAGTAGGCAAGGGCAGTCTCGTAACAGGTGTCGAAACAGTTGATCATGATGTTCTTCAACTTGGCGTCAACCTCCTCGGAAGTCCAAGAGACTCTTTGGGAGTTTTGGGCCATCTCCAAACCAGAGACGGCAACACCACCACAGTTGGCAGCCTTACCTGGAGCGTACCAGATGGCACCACCGACGGTGGAGACGGTCTTTCTTTCGGCTTCAAAGGCATCGATGGCTTCCTGGGTGGAACCCATGTTGGAACCTTCGGCAATGAACTTACAACCGGCAGCAATCAGAGCCTTGGCTTCTTCACCAGAAACCTCGTTCTGGGTGGCAGATGGTAGGGCAACGTCAACCTGGCCAACGTGGACCCATGGTCTGGCACCTGCAATGTATTGGACAGGAGAGGAGGAGAAGGCAGAGTATTCACCAATGATGGATTCCAAAGACTTGAACTTGAGCTTGGCGTCACCAATGGCGGCAATGTGTTCAGGGGTGATACCTTCCTGGGAGATGATGGCACCCTTGGAGTCGGACAAGGAGACAACGGTACCGCCTAGTTCGATAACCTTCAAGGCGGCGTACTGGGCAACGTTACCGGAACCAGAGATGGCAACTCTCTTGCCGGCAAAGGTCTCCTTACCTTCGGTGGCCTTTTCAATCATCTTCTCGACGTAGTAGACCAAACCGTAACCGGTGGCTTCTGGTCTGATCAAAGAACCACCCCAGGTTAGACCCTTACCGGTAAGGACACCTTCGAACTGGTTCTGCATGGCCTTGTAGGCACCAAACATGTAACCAATCTCTCTACCACCGGTACCAATGTCACCTGCTGGAACGTCGGTGAACTGGCCAATGTATCTGGCCAACTGTCTCATGAAGGCAGTACAGAACTTTCTGATCTCGTTGTCGGACTTACCCTTTGGATCGAAATCGGAACCACCCTTACCACCACCCATGGATAGACCAGTGAGGGCATTCTTGAAGATCTGTTCGTAACCCAAGAACTTCAAGATGGAGAGGTTGACGGAAGGATGCAATCTCAAACCACCCTTGTATGGACCAAGGGCAGAGTTGAACTGGACCCTGTAACCTCTGTTGACCTGCATGACACCGTTGTCATCCTCCCAGACGACTCTGAACTGGATGATTCTTTCAGGGATGGAAACGACAGGAATAACCTTTTCGTATTCAGGGTGCTTCTCGAATAGAGAGGAGTCCTTTAGGGTTGATAGCAACTCGTTGTAGGCTTGTTCGAATTCTGGTTCTGAAGGTTGGACCATTTTTGTTGGATAGTTTTGTTGGATGATGATTAAATCTGAAGAAGGGAAGAGAAGAAAAGAAAAAGAGGAGAGAAGAGATTAAAAGGAACGAGTGTGTGATTCGGTGTTTATATGAGGGCAATTGGGATTGGGTAAAACGAGGGAGTATTTATACGGATCTGAGATTAGGATTGTTGGACAGATTTCGTCGATGAAGCATTTTGGAAAGATCAAGCACGGTGAAAAGTTGAGAGCATGCAGCGAACTGCTAAAGCGGACGATAATTTCCACTGCGGCGTGGGCCCGTGGCCTGTGCGGCTCCGGAGGCTCTTCTCGCTGGCTGCTGCTGCTGCTCCTGTTGTGTGTGTATTTGCAAGGATGATTCGGTCAGTTGGGGATGGATGGATGATAGGGTGTGTTGTCCGTTGTCCATGTGACTGTTTGTGTCTGGTGGTGAACTGTGTGAGTTTGACCCAAACAACCTGTAATCGGACAAACAGCTAATGGTGTGCTCGCCGTCACCGCAACGACGGTGACTCCACGCCGGAGACGGAGTTACTTTGACACGGTTACTTCAAAGGTGGTGAAAAATTTCACGGTGGTGGTGGCAGTGGCCATGGCAGTGAACAGTGAACAGCACAGCACTGGCAACGTCATACGGTGACGTGTTGGTGGAAATACTGGCTGATACGATACTCTTGTGGTGAGAGTGGAACTGATCGATGGCGTGGGATTCCTGATTCCTTGTAGTGAACGGCCAGCCGGTGGAGAGGTCGACTTGCTGCCCTTTGCTGGCTGTTTAGTGCACGCTACAGCTGTCCAGCCAGCAACTCCCACCAAACGACAGCCCGCAAGCTTGCCTAATCAGTGTTTATCTACGGCCAATGACAGGACAGATCCAGCCATTTGAGAGATCAGTGTGAGGCAGGAGAAAGAGAGGAACAATCCACCAACGGCCCGGCGTGGAACGGCCGCTGCCACCCGCGACAACACAATCTGCTTCCGCTTCGTCTATTCTATTGTGCCAGGGAAGAGAAATACCCCATGGAGAGCCTCACAACCACTCCCTCAGAACACTCCAGCTTTGATCTTTTAATTGTCAACCAGTGCCATTAATGGTATAAACTACCATCAATCTGGTTGATGAGGTGCTGATTCGAAACAGCTTGAGAAGAACTACAAGATGGCGGTTCTGATGGTGGTTCGGATCAACCAAGGAGAAAACACCTTGACATTCTTCGGTTCTGTCCTAGTGTACATCTTTACGAGTAACATTATAGTACATACTTTCATCATTGTGCTTTCAGGGGGTTAATAATCAAGATCTCCAACCAGTTGCAACTTGTTCAACTGCTTGATCTCCTTCCAAGTTCCCCACAAAAGTGTAACATCCAGGCCTGATCTCGTGGATTGTAATCTCCAATCTCTCAAGGATAATCCAACTCAAAACCCCACGTTTCTACCAACCAAAAAGGTTAAACCACCTTCGGAGAAACCCTTGGAAGGGGGGGCGCTACTACAACAAACTATTCAGACTCGACAGTTCAAACAGCCCTGGAGCCGTACAGCCAGAACTATCGACATACGAGAACTACTCACGGGTGAAAAATTTCCACTTTGAACTGGTCTCGAGGAAATTTTCTAATTTTTCACCACCACCCAGAACAGCTCCTCGGTTCACACTGAGGCTCGGAAATATCGTCTTGACAATTGAACATTGGACCTTCATTGCAAAGGAGAATTGTACTTGTATTGTCTGCAGTCAATATCGTTCAGCCCCATATACACATTTGCTTGGATTCAATGACGAGATTAGGCAGTTCTAATCACCCAATCTTCATTACAAGATAAGGATAAACCTGGCAACTTCTTTTCTCTAGAGCCGAATTGTATCTTCCCCATTCGGCACTACAGTTGGAACACAAAGTATAGAATCTTCTGGAAAACTTGCTTGTTTGGTTGATCCATTCGATCAATGCTTGCGCAGATCCAAGCATCTAATGACGTAGACGAATCAAGTACATAGTATTTATAGGTCGATGGACAGATATATAGATTCGATTCTCGTGGACGAAGTACAGTGAATTGTTTCTCGATCGTATTTATACTCTTGATTATCAAGAGACTTAGTTGTATGAAGTATCTCATACTGTCTCATCAACAACTATCAAATGCTATCCACCTTGATCTATCATGTTAGCTGAAAAAAAACACATAGGGAAATAAATAATGATGAGCAACCACCTCTATAGCTTGGACTTGGTAGGACCCACAAACTTCAACAGTTGTTCAATCTTTGCAGCCTTCATGACGTTACCTTTGATCTTCAACTTGCCAGTCATGAACAACTTCTGGGCACTGGCTTTGCCAATGATCAACTTCTTCAAGTCGGCATCTCCAATCTTGATCTTGATCTCCGAATCGTCATCAACGATAGGACCATCGAGCTGTTTCAACTCTCCAGTATCTTTGGATTCGAGTAACCAGTACTGTGTCTGTTTTGTCTTCTTGTTGCTCACCTCGAATGACACTTTTGATTTCAAAGACTTCAACGAGTCCTGTCTGACAGACTCGTTGGTCTTGAGTAGTTCTGCTAGTTTGTTAAGGTAGCTTGTAGATTTGAATTCGTCGGACATCTTTATGGGTATTATACTGCGATTTGTTGGTATAATCAGACTGACACCATTGGAACAGCATGACAAAGAACAACCTTCAATGTTTCTGGATCCAGGTTGTTTATATACTCATCGCAAATAACATGGATTGCCTCCGTTGCTCCTCTTGCTTCCCCACACTGACCTGGCATGTGAAAAGTTGATCTCGTTGGAGACGTTTGAAGGACGTAACGGCTGACGTAAACATATTAAAGCACCGCCCTGGCCTTGCACAGCCAGCCGCTCTCTCGGTAATTTGAATCAGAAGAGTCTCTCCATCTTTAGGGGTAAATACAGGCAGGACCACCTAACCTTGATTTATATCGATCGATTGTCCTCGATTGACTTATCACATCTCCATTATCAGAACCAACAGCAGCCAAAACGGGTACCTGTCCCTCTCGAGCCTCTCATCACAACAGCTTCGCCATGTCATACAGCATGCGGGAATCCTCCAACCAGTTCTCTGACGAGTCAGAGTCTCCCGATGTTGACACGAAGGAGGAAGGCATCTCCATAAACGATCAACATATTGCAAATCAGAGAAAGAAAATGTCCAGAGGAAGATCTTCAACGGCATGTACGGCTTGCCACAAGCGGAAAGTGAGATGCGATGTCAGCATCAGGAATCACCCCACAGAAAAATGCACAAACTGTTTCGAGTTTGGAATCGAATGTAACTTGAGAGTTAGAAAGAAGAAAAGGAGAAAGACAGACCCATTGCCGGAGCCAGTGCCAGGACCAACACAATCCGGGCCAACACCACCAACCGAGACAAAGAAACCTGGGGTTGATCCTAGAAACGTGACGGATTTTACCCCTGACTATTCCAACCAGGACAGTTCAACCTTCATCCATCTCGATCCAATAGAAACAACAAGGAACAAACTGAGCGTTGACAAGTTATCGGAGGTGGTAAAATCAACAACCTCGTTTGCAGGTGTCCGTTCAGTGGTTGACGAATACATTCATCTCAAACCACAAGAATCTCATGCCAGATCGCTCGTCTCTGATGAAATCGTCAAGAATCTGAAAACCGCTGGAGTCTTTGTCCTACCAAGCGAAGAACACTGTTGGAAGTATATCCATGCCTATTTCATGATGTTCCATCCCCTATATCCAGCAATGAACAGGGATATCTTCATGGAGGAATATTCAGACTTGCGCAACCCTCCTTCCCTCCTACTACTTCGAACGATCCTATTCATCGGAAGTAGAGTTTTGAGTTACTCCTACAGGGATACCATCAATTTTGAAGATGCAGAAAGAGAAAATGCAATGCTATACTACAAGGCAAAACTGATATATGATGCTGACGTTGAAACACAGCCAATACCACTGGTCATCAGTATATTCTTGATGAGTTGTGATCCAGGATACAACGTTTCCATGAAGCACGCCGATCATTACCTTGGTGAGGCAATCAAAGCAATGACCTACTATTCGATGCATAAGAATCAAGAGAACTCAACGGTTTTGACAGAGGAAGAAAAGAAATCTTACAAGGTGATCTTCTGGATCTTGTTCTACAAGGATAGAACCCATAGGTTGTCATTTACAAAGTCCTTCCATATCAATTTGAAAGAATGCACCGTGAAACTCATCACTTGGCACGATGCCGAAGGTATGTTCATTATGGATAGGGAAATGAAACAAAAAGCTTGGGATTATTACATCTCCATCTTGAAGTTTGCAGAATTGATTGGTGAGATTTCAGATCAACAGGATATTGCAAATGTGTTGTGCCTAAAAGGTTTGCCGTACGATTCTGTCTTGGACCATACAAAGAATTTGTTGGAAACTTGTGTTGCAATCTTACCACCCCATTTGAAACTATCAGGGGATAACATGACAAACGTTAGATCCATCGTTATCAACTTGTACCATCTATTTTTAAGACTAACGTTCCATCAAAACAACATCAGCAGAAGAGGTTTGGTGCTACGTCGTTTGATGAGTAATCCTGGTGCCATTTCAAACAGTTCGAATCTGTTCTTCCTATCAGAGTCTAAACTATCAGACAGTGGCGATTGGGAACAGTGCTTCCAGATGTGCCATCTCATCTGTGAGATATCCCAGTACTTGATCAAACATTCAGGTGTCATGATCTTTATTCAAAATATTCTATGTGCAGTCTATGAAGGGGCAGTTTCCATCTTGCCATTCTTGTACCATAAGGATGAGAAGATCAGGAGCATGGCAAGGGAAGATCTATTGGAATATAGCAGACTTTTGAACGTTTGTAAAGCCACATGGATGCAAACGGGGAAATGGCCAACGATTGATGTTTGTCAGTACATAATGGACGAGATCTATGGTAACGACGAGGAAAAGCTCACGACATACTTGAGAAACTTTCTAAACTCTTCTCTGTTTGAAAACACTTTGGAGACAGATCCTGCCACTGTTGATCCTATGTTCAGAAAGTTCTTTGGCGATTGCGTGCCACCGTTCATAGAACCATTGATCAACCAACAGGAAAAGATTGAAAGCTGGGCTTCTTACAACAATCAGACTCAAACTCAGCAGGCACAGCAACCTGCAGGTCAGGGTAACCAACAGCCTCAACAGCAACGTCAGCATCAGCAGGAACCACCACCGCAACTATTCTCCAAGGATGGTGTGAGAGGATTCGACGAGCTGAGTACGGCTCAGTATAGTCGTTTCTTGCCACTGCTGACCACGGCCTTCACAAATCCTCCACCAGGATCCATGCTCATTGAAACACCAAGAGAAAACGATATTGTCATTGAGTACACAACCATTGAAGGTGAGCCTATGCCACAGCCACAGGCCGAGCAACCTAGTGATTCCACATCGATCAAGCAAAGCAATGATGCGTATACTTATCAACAGCAACAACAGCGAGGACCACTACCACCTTTGTCACAGCCTACAAACTCAGACAGTTCAACACCAGTTGCCATTGCTACATCCTTATCCAGGCCACAATCCCATACACCAGTACCAGCTATCTCCGTACCGTCAGTAGCAGGGCAACAAACGTATCCGGCTAGCCAGCAGTATCAAGGGAATCATAATTACAGCGTGCCTATCAAACAAGGTCCAACGGGATACTCGTCGCCAGTGAACGACCATCAACAGAAATCGGAACCTGAAAATAATCAGCACGGTGCTTATCCCCCTCCTGAGAAGTAACAACTCTAGATCTCATTGTTATTGTCAGTAAGATTGCTAATTGCTGAGCTGTGAGAGTGTATCCAGCTAAAGTTGTACTTGAAAAACAAGTAGTATTGTATATTAAATGTAAGGAATAGCTCATATTTTGCGAGACCCCAAGTGAGAACAGAATGGTAGCAGTATGCGGGTCAGATCTCAAATGCACAGCCCTGATCTTGAGGCTGCGTAGCAGACCTGCGCAGCCCAGAGAGAAGGTAAAAGAAAGATTGATCTCATTCCTGCCATCTAACGACACTTTTGAGTGGATTCTTCTTCTCATACCGTGTAATTGAGTATACAAAGTTCTGAAAAATGAGTGTAGAAGGAGATATGACTGAGCCAGTTGTATTCGATGGGCAATTGCCCCAGTCTAGAGATGGCAGCTTGAGCATGACCACCATCAATAGTACTTTGGAGAATGGGACCAGAAAAAGGGACAAGTTCTTATCAGTCTTCCATAGACATCAACACGATGAAAAAGCTGATATCCGTGACATTGAAACCAATAATAATTTGCCAGCTGAAGAGTTACAAGACCAAAGAGATGAAGAGCCAAACAGAGTTGAACCTTTCAATCGATCACCGAGAACAGGTGAAGTCACAGTTGAGGAGACAATTGATTTTTTCAAAGAACCTGTTGAGGCCTACATCGACAAGTACAACGAGACACCACATAAGTCAGTGCTCAGTGCTGCCGGCTCAAGAGTGAAGAGCCATTTTGTCGACGATCATAACCCTCCAAACCGTCCTTTTATCTTCCAGGCAAACTTTCAAGAGTTGCCGAGAGAAGACGATTTGAGCGATGGTGTGGAGATGGGTATCAATTTCATTCTACTCATGAACAAACTTTTTATTCTAATCACTTGGCTAGTCGACGTTGGTGTTCCTACTGAGTCAAAGTATAGAAATCTACTACTGCTGTAAGTCGACCAGTTTCCCGTTCGTTCATTGGTTTCTCGTTGCGTGGGAGCATGAAAAAGTGAGGGCGATGCAAAAGCTGCACATGTTCAAAAGTTCAAGTTGAAGAGAACCTTCTATTCTACTAACACCTTTACTGAGGAAACAATTCACTCCATTCTCTATAGAAACCTTCTTTCTGTGGTTGACTATTCAAAACAATCAGCAAGATCAGTGTTCAGCTTCTACACGGGGAACAAACTGTTTTTTAACGTGAGTATACAATCTGCAGCTTGGAAGTCATAAAAGATGATGGAGAATCCCACTTGAAGATATTGATGGTTTCCCTGTTCTTCTTATCAATGAATTGATTGATCAACTGAAGCTTACTAACATGTTATTCAGATCATCACAAGCATTGTCATACTCAGTTTGGTACCGCCAATCTTCATTTTTATCCTCACCATGGCACTCTTCACAGTCATTACAGGCTCCCTCTTTTCAATAGGCGTCAGCACACTCTCATTCGTGTCCGGTAAGTTCAAAGAAAATTCTGATTTGAAGAAAGACAACAATTTCAAACTAACATGAAGTTTCAACCCATTGCGTTACTCGTTCTTGCTCTTAGCCATCGGATTTTTTCCAATATTCGTAGCCTCGCTACTCTTGATTACTTTTGCAGTGTTTACCATCTTGGCATACTACGTCTTTTTCTCATGGGCCTTTGGAAACGTTTCATACTATGTTCCAATGAGACCAATCCTTGCTTGTGTTGCCGATAGAATTCCTCCGTCCGTTGGTGCTGCAGAAATCGACAAAAAGAAGAAAAAAAAAGGGCCCCAAAGTTTGAAGACCAACTCTGAGAAAGTTGAAGCTACACAACAAGAGATTGGTAATGTTAGCAATGCCCATGATAAACTTACTGACAAAGGGTTCAATCAATACAAAATGGATTCTCATGCTGAAGGAAAAGTTGAAGGGGAACCCACACTGTTGAACAATATCGCTGAGGATGATGAAACTAGAGGTTAATGCCAGTGCCAAAAGTGTTACCCCATTGCAATGAGTTTGTAGTTGTCATAAAATTACTGATTGTGCTTTCATTCCATTATATATCCAATATAGGTTCCATTGCCTTGAAATCAAACACCTATTATCAACGATAGTCACTATAGCCTCCATATCCACCTCCTCCCCCTCCAGAAGACCAAGAACCAGCCATATTTCTTCCAAGCACAGCATCAGGGTTATTCTCTTTCAACTCTCTCAATGCGTTTCTCATTTCGACATAACCTAGATGGATTTTTCCAATGAAGTGATCTATCAACCTTCTATCATTGTCCAACCTGGATAGATACGCACCACAAACGTCACAAACCTGTAGTTTCTGCTGAGCCGCCTGATTTATATTTTCCACCAAACCGGAGTAAACCTTTGCCAACTGTTTCCTTTGATCTATCACTTCCGCCAATTTGAGATTCCAGGCTAAGGATTTTTCAACCTCGTTATTATCAACCAGTAGCTTACATTCTTGGTGCATCAATCCTATCCTTGTATCGAGCTCATCCAAATCTCTAGAGACGGAGGACAACTTCATCTTCTCTTCGTATGTCAAGTCTAACCTCTTTTCGGCAATCTTTGTCTTTCTGTTACACTCGTTAATAAAACCTTCAAGATCACGAATGTAATCCAACTCGTAGTTGTTCCTAGGCATCCATATGTTCTTCTTCTTGCATGTCTCGTAGAGAACCTTGTGCTTCTCAAGGTGTAATTTTGGACACTTGCCAAAGTCTTCCTTCGTTCCTGCAAACAGATCATGAGGACACTTCCCCACTAAAAAACTCTTGCACACTCTGCTGGAGTCTAACACTTTAGGATCGGTTAGTTGGTGCTGATTATATCGTTGTGAAGAGTTGTTGGGGCCGTTGTTGTGGTTGTAACCTTCAGGGAGACTATTGAGTAGAGACGAGCCCATCAGCTGTTCCAACTGTTTTCTTTGTTCGTATGATGCCATTACTGAGTTTAACCTTGTTGATCTCTGTTTGTTTGTTCGTTGTCTTGGGTGTTATAAAGGTTTGATTGTTTGGTGTACAATTTGAAGATGGTTTGGGGGAGTTCAAAAGGTTTGATAAACGCTCGCTTTATTTACCCCCAGTGAAAAATTATGGCACCTATCTAAAGTGTAAGCAGTAATAATTACTTTGAGCATCTCCCCAACATTACTATAACTACAACTACTACTACTTCCAAGTGTACTTTGATCCTTCCAATTCAACTCAATTTCCACAACAACGATTACCCAATTATTAACAGACTTTCAAAAAGATGTACCAACGAATTTCGGACATACTCTTCAAGTTCAGCAGAGCAAACGGCACTATAGCAGAAACCATACGAACTCTACCGAGAGTGGTGTCATACTCTATAAGACTTCTTGGATTCTTTCACGTCTTCTCAGAGAATATTGTGTCCTTTTCCAACACCTCTGGTGAGTCCATGCTACCAACTTTACAAGTCTCGGATGATTTTGTGGTAATGGATAAGAGGTTTGTCTATGGAAGAGGCATCAAGATGGGAGACATTATCGTGGCGAGGAAGCCAACGGAGCCGGATCAATGGGTGACCAAGAGGATCACTGGGATGCCTGGTGATGTCGTCTTGATTGATCCAAGCAAAGACACGATATCCAGTTACAAACCTATACTCAACACCAACGAGACGAATGATGACTCGTTGGATTCGTTCAATCTGGATAAGGTTGATACCGATGCTATCAAAGAGATTGAAGTGTCAAACAAGAGGAAATTGGCTGGGAATCATGACAACTATGTGATTGTTCCCGAGGGTCATGTGTGGGTTACGGGTGATAACCTTGCTGGATCTCTAGATTCTAGGACGTACTCTGTTACTCCGATGGGGATGATTGGTGGTAAGATAGTGAGAGGATGGTACGCTCCATCTGGAACGTTGCTTAGTGGATTTGGTCAAAGTTACTTCAGAACACTGGGCAACAATTTCGTTTACGAAGGATGATGTATAACATAAAGATAATGGTTATTTATAATATAGCATAATTGAACTTTTTTCAGATATAGCTTTCCTTTAATACATTGTGGGGAAGCTGCGGAAAACAAACGCCGAAGACTCAACTCAACGTAATCCTGCTTCTCTCAATTCACGCAATCCTCTCAAAACCTTGGATCCCAAATAGACTGCAATCACACCAACGACAGAAGTTCTAAAGATGGTTGTGAAGATAGAGGTTTGACAATAGTAATCGAAAAAGATCACCTCCATCAAAGCGATACAAGCAATGAATTGCACGGTGAACCCAATCGGAAGCTTGGTGATGTTGTTGAAGTTGATAGCATCAAACATGAACCAAGTCAAGAACAAGTATACTGTAATAATGATGATTAGCATGGAGAATAACGAGCATACTAGAGCATTGGCATGGGTTGGAGGTTCACCAAAAATGTTGAAAATTTCAGTCTTTGCACCAAATCTAACCACATTTTGGACACCTTTCAACGCGGCCTGTTTCAAAGTGTCGGTAGGCCTCAATTCACCAATCTTTTCAAAGAGATTGTTTTCAAAGTTTGAATCACCTGTGAGCAGGCTCAATTCAATGGCATCCTCGTTCAACAAAAATCTAGAAATGGAACGTAGCGGTATGTTGAATGTGACTTCATCACCGGATAAAGACTTTGGATAGAAGTATGAGTCCAATTGAGAGTCCACCGAAGATAGCAAGAGAGAGACCTGTTTAGGAAGATGAGTCAAAGATGAAGCGTCATCGTCTGTTAGATCGCACGTTATTTGAATGCTTCTATCCGAGAGATCTAATGGAAGATACGAAGAGGAGGTTAATGTGTGAAGTGTATCATTGAGTTTTATTGAACTCTCCTTGATCTTGATTGCTGTTGCTTGTTGAGCTGACAAGAATAACGACGATAGAAGAGCCGTGGCAAGAGTAGATCTGAGAATGTGTAACATCTTTGAGAATGTATGCTGAGATGTAGAGTTGACGAATTGGGAAGAGATCAATTGAAAATGAACACCACACTGAAATCAAATCGTCCTGAATATATGTTAGGTGTGACTATCTAGTGATCAATCGCAACTCAAAACACCTTTTCAAGTCATGTCTTCAACACCGAAGGAAAGGAAGCATTCTACTCTTGAATCTCTTGAATGGTGAAATATTGCAACGTGTTTGTGAGGGAGAGTAATCGTCCATTTGACACCTTTGCACCTATAGTTTTATAAGCCGTTGAAAAAAATATAGAAGTTATAAGCCCACCCATGCTGGGAGTCGAACCCAGAATCTTTTGATTAGAAGTCAAACGCGTTAACCATTACGCTACACGGGCTTATTTCTGCTCAAAAATAGCAAATGTAATCCGGGATACCATTATCTTACGTAAGCAATACGCCAAGCATGACGTAAGCTGCAGTCGATCGATGCGTCGATAGCTTAATTTGGGGTGGTTGGAACATGGAGAGCGACTTGATGGAAAGACAACACACCAAACAGCACGGTCTATTTGTTTAAAGATGGAGGAATCGATACAGATGGCAAGCAAGTACGAGTGTTAAAAGCAAATTAGACAGCTGGAATAGACATTCTTTTGCCTTTCAGTAATTATCATCAGTCTGGCCTCAATTGTACGGTTGAGCTTCGTTTCCCAAATCCAACATTCGCCCAGTCATGTTCAATCAAGCGACCAACCCCAGACTCAGACCAAAAGAGCACTCTGCTGCCCCATTGCCACCTTTACAGCACAGAATATCAAGAAGGTCCATATCCAAACATATCCAACCCAACATTTCAATTGCTGAAAGTGATGGTCGGTCAAGCAAGGCTGAGCCAATTGGAAACCTTGAGAAATTGAAAACGATACTGAAACCTGAGTGGGAAGTTGATTACCTTGACGAGCTTGGCGGTGACTCGCCGGATGGATTGAACTACCTACTGGATACTTTGAAAAGTGCGGACAATGTTGGAACATTGCAAGAGTTGAGGTATCTTGAAACACTCAATGCCAAACTGGAAAATTTGGATTATGAGAAGAATTTCGACAAATTCTTCAACTACCAAAAGATCATCAAGGATTCTAGAATATTTCTTAAACCATTGTTTGATTATCTGCTGAATTTTGAACAAAATCTAAACAAACTCTCGTTGGAAATGGAGTTTTTACAAAATAGATCCAACCTGTTGAATGTTGAAATAAAGGATAAGCAGCAAATCGATTCGAAACTGACACCCATAATCAACGATTTGATAATACCTCCAGAGGTGGTGACGTCAATCATAAGTGAAGACATTGATGAAGACTGGATAGAAAACTTAAGATTTATAGTAGAAAAGAAAGAGATATACTCAAAGTATGAAAAGGAGAACAACGTTCAAAGCTTGCACGATCTGAAAAAGCTATTGGAAATAATGGAGCTCAAGGCAATTGAAAGAATACGTGATTACATAGTGGCACAGATTAAAGCATTGAGAAGGTCCAACACATCTTCCCAGGTGGTACAAAAGCAAATGCTAGGCGTGAAGGAAGCCTATGCATTCCTCAAAGACAGTCATCCAAAGCTATCCACTGAGCTAAGGCAGGCATACTGTCATACAATGAGATGGTACTACTATCAAAATTTTGTCAAGTATCTTTCTTCTTTAGAAAAGTTGAAACTCCACAGAGTTGACAAAAACATTCTCTTGGGCTCGTTGGATGAAGAGGCCAACGGTAGTGGATCCGCTGCTTCCTCGTTCTTTGGAATCGGTTCCTCGCACCATTACAAGACGGAACTAACTTTGAACGAATACTTAATCACCCTGACGAAAAGGTTGGACGTGATGATGCAACAGGATGAAACAGTCATGATTGCCCAAATAGCAGAGACAAACAAGACCAAATATTGGCTGGAAAATGCCTTCAAGAATTTCAACCAGGCATTGATGGATAACACATCGATTGAATACTTGTTCTTGAATGAGTTTTTCACTTTAACCAAATCTGAAGAGATCTTAGAAGTGACCAAAATCATCTTCAGTCCTGTTTACCAAATGGGCTACTCATACACCAAATTTCTTACTGAAGAATCGTACGATCTGTTTGGTGTCCTAATGGCCATCAGATTATCCCAAGCGATGGAGTATGAACTGCAACATAGACGTATTCCGGTGATGGAGGACTATCTCAATCTTCAACTCATTATACTCTGGCCCAAATTCCAAACGATGGTTGACTTGAACTGTTTATCGCTGAAGACAAACGTTTCATCTTCAGCACTGATCAAATCCATCAATAAGAACCTGATGATTCCCTTGAACTTGACTCAGAATTTTGGTATGGTGCTTATGACGTTACTGCAACTATCTAACAATCTGACTTTTGAGCTGGAAACCTCGGAGCCGTTGACAAACTCTATTACTAGACTGAGAAACGAGTTTGAAAGTTGCTTGAACAAGTTGAGTTTACACTTGGAGAAGAAAAAAAGAGAGATTTTCTTGTACAACAATTTTTCATTGGTGCATACCATACTGGGAGAGATTGATGAGGATAATAAGTTGGGCCAGGTTGAGAAGGATCATTTCAAAAAGCTGATTGAAGCCTATGGTGGATAGGTGTTTGTATTCTTAGTTTTGAGCTTATAGAAAAAAATGTATAGTAATGAAAAGAAAAGACCGAAAGTTCAACGATGCCACGTTGCTACGAATCTTGTGTGACTAGTCACTACTCTGGAGTATTTCGAAGTACTTGTCCCAAAAAAAGTCCCAGTGTCATCCAAAAAACTCTAGTTTTGACATTGTAGACCTCTTCCAAGTATCAAACTTATAATGAGATTTGAAAAAAATAGAAAATAAAACAGAATGTCATTCCATCACTAATTTCAACCGGTTTTTGTACAACATAAGGCTTTCACAATTAAACTACATAATATTAGTTGATAACATAACTTGAGATGTCAACGATTTATTGATTTGAGGATGATTCAATATCAATGAGAGAATCTGGTGATATGGTGCTTCCTTTCTCTCAGTCGAATTGAAAAATCATGTGACAGAGAGCCACATGATAAAGCGGACTTCCACTGCCCTGTTCGGCTGGTTGATTCTTGATTACAATAAGGTTGAAATCGAGGCAGTGCGCGAGTGTGGCAAAGCGGTCCTTTCTATACGAAGAGCTGTTAAACAGTAGTTTTACATGGTTGATACCTTTTTACGTGAACATTTTAACCAACCTCTTGGATCAACCATTACCTCCAGACAATTAGTTTAGACTCAATTGTACAAGAATTTTTGAATGATCCTTGCGGCATGACTGACCATGTTGACTCGGACAGGGATAGGCTCAGTGATTTGACAAGCTCTCTTATGGAGCTCAACATCAGAGTTGGTTCGAACAGTAACAAAAATAGGAAGAGCAACATCACAAATACGTCTGGGAATGTGATACAAGAGGAGGAGGAAGAAGAGAAAGAAGAAGAGAAAGGGGTTCAGAAGAGAACTGATGAGGTCGATCAAGGAACAATTCCCCAAGCTCTACAGAAGACCAAGATCACGCTTAATCAGTCCATCCTTCTGGCGAAATTACCGTCGAGGACAACCAGTACCATCCTTTCTATATCCAAGCCTGATCAATTGAAAGTTCAAATACGATTTAAATCAATTGGTTCCATAAATCAGGTCAAACCGACCGTTTTCAAGATCAAAAGAAGTTCCAAATTTGACTCAATCATGAAATTTTTGGAAATTAAGGTTTACGGTACCGCTACACGAGGAGGCAAGATCTATTGCTACTTGAACAATGCCATTTCTCCCAACCCAGACGAAGAAGTTGGAAACCTATACGATATTTTTAGGGTTGGAGACGAGCTAATTGTGAGTTATTGCAACGTTGTTGCTTTTGGATGAACGGCAGCCTTATCCAAGCAGGTGAAGGCGTCCAATCGGCCCGCTGCAAGCAGAGGGTATACGTTTTATAATAGGTCACCAATGTAATATTTGAAGTCATGAAAAGTATGTATAAGAAGAGAGACACAGTGTGTAAGTGGCAAAGATGGACAGAAGCCAAAAAAGAATCAAACCGTCAACACAATGCTGAGAGATGAGGCACAGAAAAACGTGACGAAACACAGGAAAAGACGGAACCAAACATCCGTGGAAACACAAGGAGAAAATTCAAGTAGCCACTTGAAGAAAAAACGTAGAAGAAGAAATTGAACACTTTGAAGGAGCAAGAGCGCAACTGTAATAAAAATAAGAAAGACATGAAGCAATATCGGCAACCTTATTCAATTCTTGTCAGAGCTATCCCAAAACCAGCCTTTCTTGCGCTGTTCATTGAGAGGATAATTCTTGACGTTTTCATCGAAGCTCTTTCTGTTTCCACTCTGGTCCAAAATCTCTTTAACTTCCTTGAGATCACTGGAACCATCCTCATAAAGCTTGCTAATTGTAACAAATCTTTCAATCTCACCGTTGTCCAAGGTTCTGATCTGTGTAGACGATGAAGTACCTGTAATTCTTTTACCCTCAATGGAAGAGAAATTGTTCAAGGTGAGATCTTTAGCTCCATCAGCATCAGTGCTGGAAGTAGTACCGTCGTTGTTCAAAAACTTCCACTTGGATTTCTGCTCCTCTTTGAATTGTTGCCATTCCTTGGCTCTCTTTTCCTTGATGGTTGCCTTCATCTGAACTTTCCAATCCATATAGTCGTTGAAATTTGAAAAGAAGAGACCATTCTTATGGGTGGAGTCATTCTCAACATCCTCCTTGCTCAAAGCCTTATCCCTATACTCGTCTGGAATCTTTGCATTGGGGAACAAGCATCTCCAGTACCCTGCCGTGTCCCAAGCAGACAAACCTTCGACATCCTTACAAGACTGGTATAACTTTGGCGAAGGTAATGGGTACGACCAAATACCATATGGTGTCACCTTAGACTTTGGCCTATGTCTGAAATGACGGAATGGACCACCAAAGGTGAAAACATTGTCAAAAGAATCACTGTTTTCATTATCACCGTTGCAGCCATCTCCAAAACGGGCAAATCTGGATAGACCCAAATCTGAAAAAAAACCATTGCTGTTGTCAGTTATTGACCCTGCATTGTCCACCACAGCACGGTATAGACTGGACGCAGATGGTAACTCTTCGGAATCCATCATTTTTTGAGACCAGTCTAGTATGTTGGAGATGGATGTAGCAGTGAGATCGTTGGTTGCTGTGATTAAAGACCTGATTGAATTGTCAATGTCGGAGTCTTTGATGGGACCGGAGTAGTTATTAGTGGTGCTGTTGCTATTAGTAGCAACTGATGATTCGATTGGTGTATCCTGAACTGTGGATAAAGATTTTGAATCCTTATCTGACGATGGATTGTAAATTCCCATGATTGATTAGATTGATTGAATGAGTTGTTTGTTCACACTGACTAGACTCTGTTGAGTAACTATCTGGACCCTAGTGAATGATACTTAAAGGTAATTCTTCATCAAATACTGAATGTGAGTGTTTATATATACTGATAAGGTTGAGTGGCGATGAGCTCTGAAACCCGGAGATTTGCTCTCTTTCTAGAAGGGCGGAGAACCGCTCGCGGAATGGCACAGCCTTGATCCGTAATCCTTGAATCTACTCTTACTTGAAGCACAACAGCATTGGATGGACACTCTTGAGGCCGCTTAACTTATATGTAAACAAATGTGGAAGCAGAAAAGCACAAATTTAATATCAAAATATAGGAAAAGAAAATAGTTCAACTCAACTAGTCTATTGTAACGTGAACACACCCCCTTCAAATCTCCTTCTTTTCTTCATCAGCAGCTGCAACCTTGTCATCGTCCTCATCCCTATTGGCAATATCAGCAGCCTTGAAATCCATGAAGAAGTACTTCAAACCAATCTCGATAAACCAACTCAATGCAAGATCCAGGATCATAGTAACAGTCAACTTGGTCTTGAAGATAGTAGACATTGGGACAAACTGCATAGCCTCGTTCAACTCAGGCATGAACTCTGTAGAACCAGAGAAACACAAGAAAGTCACACCGAGCAAACCGTAGTACATACCTCTGTTGTCCTTGATGGATTCTCTGAACGGTGGACCTTGATAATTGATGGCAAATGTAGAAACCTGCTGTGATAGCTGGATTAGGAACATGGCAGTGTTCAATAACGAAGGTGAGAACTCCTTTTCCAAATCAATCTGTGGTTCTCTTGGCTCAAGAATGTATGTTTCTCTTGTGATGTAGATCAACGATGTCAAGTGAACAGCAAACTGACCAAGAATTGAACCCATAATGTAGATGTTAAAGATACCTGGTTGGGGTCTCTCCTTTGACAACTTATCCAAAGACTTACCTCTTGAGATTGAGAGGAAACACACAGAGAGTAACAAACCGGAAACTGTTGCCTGACCATCACCAAATTTGATTCCGGCAAGGTATAACACTGACAACGAGTATGCAGAAACCAAACAGTTCAAAGCTAAGATCTTGTACATTTGAATTGTTGACACAAGAGCACATCTACCCTGTCTGATAATATGGATAACAGCGGAAACATTGGCCAACTTTGAAGTGAATGGAGCAGCAACAGAGGCATCACCTAACTTCAACGTTGGCGCTTCCTCGTCCTCTTCCATATCTTGCATACCAGCCATCAAGGTTTGAGCAAATCCTCCAGCCTTCTTACCGTTTGATGGATCAGTAGTGGCGACAGTGGTAGCGGCAGCAGAGTTGGCAATATCAACGGCCTTTCTCATTTCATCAGTGATTGTCTTGCCGTGTTTTTCCATAGCAACCAAGTAGTTAGGGTTGGTCGGTCCTGGTGGGAACAAATGAGCCAAGATTGGTGGAACCTTCGGAGTAGGTTGTCCCCAGTTTCTCATCATGTCACACTGCTTGGCGTAAATTTTTTGTGCAGCTTCGATCCTTTTGTTTTCTTGGAGCTGCTTCAAACTGTCAACCGTACCGTTTAACAAGGCAATACCAATGTGAGCCTGTTTCAAAGCACCGACATCGTTGGTACCATCACCACACATCAAGGTCTTGTAGCCAAGATCTTTGTACGAGTTCAGAATGAATTCCTTCTGGGTTGGTGAAACTCTGGAGTAAATCCAAGTGTGCCTAATCAAAGTAGTCAACTGTTTGTGCTCCATCAGTTTGGAAAGAGCATAACCGGTAATACAAATGTCGTTCTTGATCAAGAAATGTTCGTCAAAGTCCTGAGATGGATTGAACGGAATCAGTCTAGTCTCGTTGATGTTTCTCCACATTAGCTCAGAATCACCAGGTTGGTTTTTCTCAGGAATATCCAAAATCAAAACATCCTTGGTAACAATCTCGACTTCTTTGGCAACGTGACAAGCAGTTAGTGGATTATCACCAGTGATCATGACACATCTATGACTTGAGTCGTTCAACATCTTAATAGTTTCAATGGCATCTTCCTTCATTGGACAATGGAAAACAATGAAACCAGCAAATTTCAATCCCGATTCAACGTGATGTCTATCAATAGTGTCCAAATTCTTGTCTGATGACAACGGCTTGTATGCCAACGCCAACACTCTTGAACCAGATCTGGTAAAAGACTTGTAGACAGATTCGTAGTTATCTGGAGCATCAGTCAACATGGTATGGATCGTCTCAGGGGCACCTTTACAACTGACGAGCAATTGACCGTTAACCTTAGAGATGGAGGATGATCTTTTTAAAGCGGATGAGAACTGGAATCTTCTGATGATCTTGATGGTTCTCCCATGACCTTCAACGGTGTTCTTGGCAGTCTTTGCTAGTTTCCATTTGGATGCCTTCAAAGTTTCCTTTTCCATTGGATCACCAACGATTTCGCCATCGTCTAGTTTAACCAATGCATGAACGGAACCTAGCACGTCCAAAGTGACACTTGGAACTTCTGGATCTTCAGGTTTTGAGAGACATCTAATATCATCCGTTTTGAAACCGGCCAAACCTTCAAACATCAAGTCTTCACCTGTCAAAGTACCAGTCTTATCAAAGCAACAAACGTCGATTCTACCTGCAACAGGAATTCTGAAAGGCTCTGTACAGTAAATGTAGAATTTGGCCAATGCAGCCAAGGATTGGTTAACGGCCATTGTTAGTTCCATTGGCAATTCAGGAGGAACAACAGAGGTGATGACGATGATACAATCCAAGATCAACTTGGATTGGATTCTACCCATCTTTGTACCTTCGACCCAGACATACCAAGATGCAATAACGGCAAAGACAAGTAGGAACAAAATGAAGAAAAATGCTTCCTTGTTTGCAACAGACATTCTCTCACTTGAAAAGATCATGACTCTAACCAAGGAACCCTGGGTAGTTTCGAAACCAGTCTTGGTAACTAGTGCAAATGCACCGTTGTCAGGAGCCAGTTTGAAGGATGGTTTTTCAGGAGCAGTGACTTGTAAACAGGAAGTACCACCGTGCAAGATGGCACTCTTGTCCAATCCATCCGGTTGGAACATATCTTCATCATCTCTAGATTTGATTGACTCTTTTAATAACGGAGTTGACTCACCAGAGAGCATTGCTTCGTTGACGATACAAGAACCATCCAAAAGTAGCATGTCACATGGAATTGATAAATCATCCTGTGGTGTTCTCACTATTGAGACAATGTCATTAGGTAACAGTTCTTCCGTGGAGATCTTGACCCAAGATTTGTTTCTGAAGCACCAGATGTCATATGGTTTGATACCCATACTTTGGAACTCTGTCATTGTTGATTTTCTTTGGAAAACGGTGGTACATTCAAAAGTGACCAACATGAACAAGGAGAACAACGATAGATACCACATGTCATCCATGCACCATAGAGCAATTGAAAATAGTTGAAAGATGAAAAATGGAGCAAGAGCATGTTCGATGAACAATTCGACAAAGGTTGGAATAGGAATGTCAAACTTGTTCTTTCCATAGAGTCTCTCTAGATCTTTCAAGCTTGCCGATGGTAGTCCTCTCAGACTTTTCAACTGATTAATTGTCAAGCCTTCGGAATCGATATCAAAGATTGGTGGAGAGAATTTCTTCAATTCGTTGTTCCATAGATACTTTCTCTTTTGATACAGGAATGACAATTGTTTTGATGCTTCATCATATTGAATCTTACAGATCTCACTAATACCGAAACTTGGTTTTGCCTGGATGTAGATCTGAGTTGCCTCGCTCAACGATTTGGCTTCGGAGTACTTGAACTTTGCATTAAGATCCAAGTTCCAGACAGGTAGTAGCCTCGTCAATGAATGAACGGACAATAGTGTCAACGTATAGACAAATGTCCATTCTCTACCGACAAAGTATGTGTCATAGTGATTCAAGTAGAGGTTGTAATACCAAGGATAGATGAATACAAACGGTAGAACGTATGGCTTCAAAATGGTCAACTTTGGTTTCAACAGTTGAGACGATTCAATCGTCTCACTGCTGACTAAATCCTGTGCCATGCTGTATGAATGAGCAAAAATTGAGGCAATGATTGTCGAGCCAAAGTTTGATACCAAAGGTGAAGAGGTGAAAAGTAGGCTTGACGGGGTGATGGATCAACCACAAGAGAATAAAGGAACAGGTGTCTGTTTAATAGGAATACCGTTAGTGGTGGATAAGGAGCCAAAGGGCAAAGCACAGCAGAACGTCCACTCTGGCTGAAACTTTTGGTTACTCCGTTTTGAGGCTGTGCTCTGTGAATCTGTGCTATTATATCTTGGATCTGTGGTTACTATTACACTCTCAAACACTTGCCAGGTATTGCTCGTTCATTATCCATTAAAATATCATGATAAAAGAGGAAGAAAAGAATAGATATTGGCCAGTGCAGAATTAAAAGATCGAGCAGCAACGTCTCCAATCAAAAGAGAATATAAGGAGAAATAGTTTCAGTATTTCTTCTCCTGAATCGTTTCAAAAGCATGTCTGATCTCCTCAGGACTCTTTCCTCTGATCAAATTAGCAACAACCTTACAACTGGAATTCAACAACTGTTTGATATCCAAGAAGTTAGCAGCTAGAATGATCGAACGTAGCATCTTGTCATCAACTGCCCTGAAGAAGTATTTACTCCATGCATCAACAGGAGCTGCCCTTCTTGCATTCTCTGCTTCCTCATTATCCTCATCGTCTGATAAAAACTCAAAATCTTTGTAATGATCACACCATTCAACAACCTTTCTGAGTGTTTCTGTTGAGATGTTCAAGATGGGAATCTCAGGAACTTCGGCCTCCTCATCATCACCAGCATCACCGTTACTATCTCCCAAGTTTTTCAACAAGTTCTTGATGTAGACTGATTTTTCAATTGACTTTCTGTCTACCGTTATCCTTGTATTATCCTGCGATATGAGTATCACTTGTGAAGGCATTGTTCTATTGCTGATTGTAATGTGGGTTCTGATCCTTTTTGTTGGTGGACTTGTATCTTTCCACTAGATTGTGCTGCGGAATACGTGGAAGTTTTGAGAGAAAAAAGTTGATGGAAGACAACGACTGGTCAATTATCTATATCACACCTGTGTGATTGATTGTAACTAACACCAAACAGAATAACAGTTCATCAGCGAAGGAGGAGAAGGAGAAGAATCGAGTGCTGTTTATTAATCTGGGGATGGAGTTGAAGTAAGGGCTGTTAATGTATGGTGCAGAGGTGCGCTGAGGCGACCTCGGTTCAAATGGAGTGTTTCGTGTCGACGCCTCAAAGGGACTCTCTGCTAAAGTTGAGTTGAAAAGTAGGATCGATATATGATCATTTCTATTCTGACTTGTCAATCTTGTCAATCTTGTCAATAGACAGAATAGCTTCATATAATATAATTACAGAATGAGCCAGACGGGATACCCATTAGAATTGGAATTGCCTTGGTAAGTGTCACGCCTCTTTCTACCACTCTTATACTTTCAGATCCTAACATGCTAACGACTCAATCGAATTGAACCATCATACAGGGTTGAAAAATACCGTCCACATGTCCTTAAGGATGTTGTTGGAAACATAGACACCGTTGAATCTCTCAAAAGAATCGCAATAGAAGGTAACATGCCTCATCTTATCATTTCCGGTTTGCCAGGTATAGGTAAAACCACATCTGTCCTGTGCCTTGCCCGTGAATTGTTAGGACCCCAATTCAAAGATGCAACATTGGAATTGAACGCTTCGGATGATAGAGGTATTGAAGTTGTTAGGAATAAGATCAAACAGTTTGCACAGAAAAAAGTCCAACTTCCACCAGGACGTCATAAGATTGTCATTTTGGATGAGGCAGATTCAATGACTCCCGGTGCACAGCAGGCATTAAGAAGAACGATGGAGGTTTATTCAAACTCTACAAGGTTTGCATTTGCCTGTAATATTTCGAGTAAGATCATTGAGCCATTACAGAGTAGATGTGCCATCTTGAGATACAACAAGCTTTTGGATGACGAAGTGTTGATGCAACTGTTGAAAATCATTGAGATGGAGAATATTGAATATACATCCGATGGATTGGAAGCATTGATCTTTACCGCTGAGGGTGATATGAGACAGGCGATCAACAATTTACAGAGTACCTATTATGGATTCAAGTTGGTCAATGCCAACAACGTTTACAAGATTGTTGATTCTCCTCATCCGGTCATCATAACAAGCATGATATTTGATAGTATTGATGGATCGTTTGAGAAGAGTATAGCCACTTTGGATAAGTTGTGGAACAGTGGGTATTCTGCAATTGATATTGTCAGTACCTCTTTCAAGGTTCTCAAATCGTTGTATGAGATTGAAGAAGATAAGAGGTTGGAGATTATTAGGATTGTTGGATTCACGCATATGAGAGTGTTGGAAGGTGTTTCTACGTATCTACAGTTGTGCTGTATGCTTTCCAAGATTGCCAAATGTTCTCGTGAATTTAGGTGATGGCTTTTGTGTGTTGTTCTTGTATGAGTAATAGACTGGTCTGTTATCAGTCCAAAGTTGAAGTTAAAATCTGACAACTGACGCGTGTAATAATTTTTCAGTTGAGACGCGTGTGCACTTTATAGGGCTGTGCAGCGCCAAAGGAGAGAGCCACTGAGAAGCTGAGACCTGAGACTTGGTATATCTATCCCCTTTGAAGTATTGACTATAACTGGATGTGCTCTTCTTGTTGGTATCACTCAATTCACTATCATAATTAAGAACCAATTGATTCCTATCGACTGTCAATATACCATATTTCTTTCGAACAATGACCACGAAACTGATGACAACAGCGAGAACATATGGAAGCGATTTCGTTCCAACCACTTTTGATTTGAAAGGGACAACAACCACAGGTGACGGTTCAGTGGAACCTTCACCACGAAACCGAATGAAATCTACTCTCTATGAATTGTTCAAAAGACTGGACACGATGATTGCTATCCATTATCAGACAACCTATCTTTCACATGCAGTTAAACTGTCTGTTGTTTCGACAAAGATCATAAACTTGAATCTATCGACAATATTGAGGTTGAAACATATCTACAACGATTCGTACAGTTTGACCAGAGTATCATTAGATGACGATGTTATAATAGATGTGATACCATCATCCATTGAGGGCGAAACCAAGGAATGTGCAAGGTCGAATTTGATCAAGAGGTTGAATCAAAGACTTGACACGTTCAAACTACTCCTGGATGAATTCTTTGATAATAACAGATCGATACAGTCCATGTTGGAGATACCCAGTTACAAGCTGTTGGAATCAAACGATTCAATCGTCAAATTGGGTTATTCTTCAAATGCTCAAAGCTTAAAATTGGCAAGCATTACAAGGATAGCCAATTCTAAAACAAAGTTTGAATTTCATGAAAAGAAGATGGTGATGACGGCATCAGTTACATCAACAACAGCAGACTCACGTATTTCCAAGCCAAAGCTGGAGAACATGACAAAGAAGAAGAAGAATGGTGCTGGTACTGATGGATTGACGGTGCTTCAAAGGATAAAGCTACGAGAAGAACAGAATAAGAAGCTAGGTAACGTTGAAGACAACAGGCTAATACAACGAGGCAAACTGTTAAGTTCCAAGATGGCGGCCGTTTATGAGATTCTATTTGAACAGTCTCCCAAATCGTCGTCGCTGATGGACTCGAGCAGAACCGTCAGTTTAACGTTGAACAAGTTGGAACAGTTGATCTCTGATTCTGCGAGATTGCCGATTTCAAAGCAGGACATTGAAGAGGTTGTCATATTACTTGTTGAAAGGTTATCATTGAAGCTGCGTCTTGTTGTTGTTGGTCAAACAAAGGTGTTAAGATTGGGTTCGTTGGATAGGAGTGAGGATCTCAAGAGACTGGTTCTCCAATAGAGTAAAATAGAATAGAATAAAATAGGACCGGGTAACATAATTCATTCATATATCTAATGGCGTAATGCATTACGCAACCATCCAATGATTTTTTCGACAGTTTTTTTGCTGGAAGGTTCGGCGGCCGTCCACGCTGCCGTTCCCGGTGACCTCCCCGGTGGCTCCCGGGGGCATTGCCACTGCCACGCCACACAACCAGCCATTGGCACCAAATTTTTCTTTTTTTTTTTGCCTCGGAGAACTGAGTGGGGGAGGTTGGTTGTTGGTTGGTGGAGAGTTGGACATCATCATCGATCACCACCTCTTGCAACAGACTGACAGAGGTCAGAGTAGCATTGTGGTTGTAGCATCGTCATCATCATTCTTGCCTAACAACAATCACCAATCCCTCCCTTGTTCATTGATAAATACAACCTTTCAGCTTTTCAAACCACTCTGAATAAAGATTTTTCACACTTGAATTACCAGGAAAGAATCCATCCATATATTTCACCCCTATAATGTTGGCCAATCTATCAAGAAACTTAAGAACAGTAAGTACCGAACCAGCAAACCAACTGAAAAACCTGCAAGAGCAGTACTAAGTTTGCCACACACACACCTATTTTTCAGTGAATACTAACATGCTTCATCATCACACTATTATCTCTACAGTCTGCCATTAGACAGGTTAGATACAACTCTAACAAGGTCACCGGTACCGTCATCGGTATCGATCTTGGTACCACCAACTCTGCCGTTGCCGTCATGGAAGGTAAGACCCCAAAGATCATCGAGAATGCTGAAGGTTCAAGAACAACACCTTCTGTTGTTGCCTTCACCAAGGATGGTGAAAGACTAGTTGGTATTCCAGCAAAGAGACAGGCCGTTGTCAACCCTGAAAACACCTTGTTTGCAACAAAGAGACTGATCGGTAGAAGGTTTGAAGATCCAGAGGTGCAAAGAGACATCAAGCAGGTTCCATACAAGATCGTCAAGCACACCAACGGTGATGCTTGGGTCGAAGCAAGAGGTGAGAAGTACTCTCCTGCCCAAATTGGTGGATTTGTCTTGAGTAAGATGAAGGAAACCGCTGATGCATACCTTGGTAAGACTGTCAACTCTGCTGTCGTCACAGTCCCAGCCTATTTCAACGATTCCCAAAGACAAGCTACAAAGGATGCTGGTGCCATCGTTGGTCTGAACGTTGCAAGAGTTGTCAACGAACCAACCGCTGCTGCCCTAGCCTACGGTTTGGAAAAGCAAGATTCAAGTGTTGTTGCTGTGTTTGACTTGGGTGGAGGTACCTTTGATATTTCCATCTTGGACATTGACAATGGTGTCTTTGAAGTCAAATCTACAAACGGTGATACCCATCTAGGTGGTGAAGATTTCGATATCTCATTGGTTAGACACATCGTTGATGCTTTCAAGAAGGAGTCCGGTCTTTCCTTGGAAAACGATAGAATGGCCATTCAAAGAATCAGAGAAGCCTCCGAAAAGGCAAAGATTGAATTGTCCTCAACTCTATCAACAGAGATCAACTTGCCATTTATCACTGCCGATGCTTCAGGTCCAAAGCACATCAACCTAAAGATGTCCAGATCCCAATTGGAACAACTAGTTGATCCATTGATCAAGAAGACCGTTGAGCCTGTCAAGAAGGCATTGAAGGATGCCAACCTGTCCACCTCCGAAATCAATGAGGTTATTCTTGTTGGTGGTATGACCAGAATGCCAAAGGTTGTCGAAACCGTTAAAGGTTTGTTCGGTAAGGAGCCATCAAAGGCTGTCAACCCAGATGAAGCCGTTGCCATTGGTGCTGCCATTCAAGGTGCCGTTCTTTCCGGTGAAGTCAAGGATGTTCTATTGTTGGATGTCACTCCATTGTCTCTAGGTATTGAGACTCTAGGTGGTGTCTTTACCAGATTGATTACAAGAAACACTACAATTCCAACAAAGAAGTCTCAAGTCTTCTCCACAGCTGCCGCTGGTCAAACCTCTGTTGAAATCAGAGTCTTCCAAGGTGAAAGAGAATTGGTTAGAGACAACAAGTTGATTGGTAACTTCACCTTGGCCGGTATTCCACCTGCTCCAAAGGGTGTTCCTCAAATCGAAGTCACCTTTGACATTGATGCCGATGGTATCATCAACGTTTCTGCAAAGGATAAGGCTTCAGGTAAGGATAACTCCATCACTGTTGCCGGTTCTTCGGGCTTGTCCGATTCCGAAATTGAAAAGATGATCAACGATGCCGAAAAGTTCAAGGATCAAGATAAGGCCAGAAAGGAAGCCATCGAACAGACCAACAAGGCCGACCAACTATGTAACGATACCGAAAAATCGTTGGAAGAGTTTGCCGACAAGTTGGACAAGATGGAAGTTGAAAAGGTCAAGAAGTTGATCGAAGAATTGAGAGAGGTCATCGTCAAGGTTAACGGTGGTGAAGAGATTGAACCAACTGAGGTCAAGGAGAAGTTTGACGCTTTGCAAGACTCTTCATTGAAGTTGTTTGAAAAGATGTACAAGGATCAACAGTCCAACGACAACTCTTCAAGCTCTTCAAATCCAGAGGACCAAAAATAAGCAAACAGTTCTCTTGCCAACAACAACAAGAAAAAACATATTAAAAAAAAACATCAACATCAACAACATCACCAAGAATGAAAATTGAAGACGAGAAAGATGACGCTGCTTCTGATGGGATGTTAGGTTTGTTCATTGAACTTGTGGGAGACGGTAGTTCTGTCTATAGATATCTCTGATTCTTTGAGGTGCCACTACAGTCTTTCTTCTTTCAACTTGATGATCTTATCCAATCTCAAGCCATGAGTTCTGCTCTTTCTCATTGCTCTTCCTTCTTCATGCTTGTTTTCCACCTTTTTGTTAAAAAGCCTTGTTTATAGTTTTCAAATTGATCTAATCCTAACGTGTTTTTCTTTTTTATCCTAGTGTGTTGTTTTTTTTTGTGTTTTTTTTTCTCGCCTCTATATGATTTATTAATTTTTCTTCCTATTACAATTCTCCTGGTGTTTGTAATCAAGCTCAACGTTCTGTCTACACATCGTCTGTATACAAGTTCTAGCCAGAATTGAATTCAATCGTACAAAAATTAGAGAAAAAGTACAAGGAATGAATGGTTTGAAAAATCAGAAAACCATTGGACAAAGATCTGGGTTGGCTTATTTATTCTTTGGAGGTGGTCTTTTCGTTAACCAAAATAACCTCCTCGGATTGAGAGTCACCTTGAAGTTCCTTGGCAAAGGTATCATCCTCACCAAGTAGGGAAATGTCAAATCCATTGTTGGACAAGTATGTCAAGAATCTGTGATCTTCCTTTTGAAGACTTTCAGGGTCCAATGGTGGAAGACAGAAGAATCCAAGTATACCAGCAAAGGCTGCCATGGCAGAGGCCAAGTAGAAAGGCACCTGATAACCCATGTCACCACTGTAATGGCTTTGGAAGGATGGGAAGGCATATGTACCACAGAAAGCACCAATTTTACCAATGGCGGCAGCAATGGAATAGTAGACACCTCTAACTGGGGTAGCACAGGTTCTTGCTGCCAAACAACCGGTTTGATTACCAGGACCAAACTCACCCAAAGTTAGGAAGATACCATAAACAACAACGAATCCACCAACGTGTTCTTTCAACTTACTGTATAGACCTGCCATGATAAATCCAATGATGGCTTGTAACCATAAGCCGGTACATAGGGTCAATCTAGGACCAATGTAATCGGCAACAATGGCTCCTGTGAAAGAACCTGGCAAGTAAAAGATGTTTAGAACAACGTTCCAACCAAATGTCTTGTAAAGATCACCGTCTGGAATGATACTGTTCAAGATTGGGGTTGAATAGATACCAAAGGCATAGACGGAAAAGTCGTAGATCCACCAGATAATAGAAACAACAAATAGTCTAAACCAGTAAAACTTTATGACTAGCAACCATGGTGCTCTGACTCTTTTGAATCTCAACTTTTTGAACTGTTCACTCTCTTTGAACTTGAGTCTCATGAGGAACAACGACAGTGGAGCAATGGCACCAAGACCCAAGGTAACTCTCCAGACCGGCTGTAGATTGTTTGGACCACAGATCCATAGCATCACCATTGGAACAAAGGCAGAAATGACAAACCCACAGTCAATCATGAAACAGGTGAACCATGCAAAGTATCTGTTTCTATGCTTTGCCGGTAGAAGCATTGCTGCTTCTGCACAGGCAGTGGATCCAGCAGGATATTCGGAACCAATGGCATAACCAAGGAAGAATCTGTAGGCGGTAAGAGAAGCAAACAGACCACCGGCATTGCCTCCAACTTTAGCCTGTGTTCCAACACCCCAAGCACCAGAACAAAGAATGGAGAAGAAGATGAGTAAACTTGAAGAGATCAACATAGCACTCTTTCTTGAAACGTAATCACTAACATAACTGAAGGAGAGTTGACCAATGACTATACCAACGAAGGCAATCGAGGAGACATTCTTCAAGGCGTTAGACTCTGTATACTGGTCGCCATAGATCAACTTCAAACAGGTTGAAGCAGTTGAGATACCATTGTTGACGTAACCATCCGAAAAGAGACCTGCTCCTGAGGTGAAGATAGGCCAGTAGTTCTTCTTTCCTGTTAGGTTTGTAACGGTTTGAGGAATGTAACCTGATCTAGCAGCAGAGGCAGTAACTGTGACACCATTGGTGTCAAGGTCATCGGTGTTTGCCCAATTCACCTCTTTGGAAATGGTACTTCTCAAGTTTGAAATGTAACCCATGTTGATGTGTTTGTGTTTGGTGATGATGGACTATCAAATACACTTTGACACTGATTGCTGGAGCAGCCTAAAAGACGAGGACTCAAAGATATATTTATACAAGCCACGTTCTTATCAGGAGTGTTGATCATCCGAGAAACTGTTATCGAGAGATGCTGCTTCAGATAAGTTTTTCAATGGTGATTCTTAGCCAGCCTCTCAACCTTGCATAAAGATTGACCATTTGGTCTGTTATCAGCGGCCACATGGTGTAGCGGCCAGCATAAAGCTCTTATCAGACAGGCACATGGTGAGCCCTGTTCCCATCTTCCAGAAATAGGTATAGAATACCGTTTTGAGCACAGATAGAGACTGAGAGAGTGTCAGAGACAGGACACACATACGCCTCCGTACCGTACCGTTCTTATCTTTTGTACAAGAGGGTTTTGGAATACCGGATCGAGGAAAGGTTCCATTCGAAGGGTGCTGTAGCTGACCAATGTTCCCATGGGACTATCGTTTCAACATTTCAAAGCTGTACAGAGCGGAACAAAATTGGACGGACAATGTTTGGATTGTCTGGTAGCACGCATGAGCCGCTGCAATAACTTCCTCAGAAACGCCGTGCTTCCCAAAATGGAAGCTTGTCGGTTGGGATGTGCGTCGTCGAACAATCCCAGAGCTCCCAACTGGGCAGGTGACATAACCAGCAATTGTTTGATCGATCCCCTGTTGAGCAGCTATTGTAGCTGGTTATGCGATAGCAATCAACCAGTTTCAAGACCAAGGGGCCAAGCTATGCCAAATGACTTGGTGTAAGACTAAGCTATTTCTGTCGAAGAAAGAGAGAAGAGCCTGTCTTGGCTCTCTCATGCGTCTTTAATTCTCTCATGATTATGAACCTCTACTGATGATTATTTCTTGGTACGCAAACGGAATGAATCACTTCTAGTAGCACACTGTCAGCATCCGTTTGAAAGTTATCATGGATGGATTGATCCTTGGATGGTTGTGTGATCTGTGATCTGTGGTCCGTAGTATCCTTATCGCAACCTCTGAAGCAGTATTGTAGGTGGATTTTCAATCGCCGAATCTAATCATCAAGCTGCAGCATTCCTTACCCTGTTTGGATGGGATGGGGCGCTAGAAATCTTTTTTTTTTTATTTATCCAGACTCATTCGATGCAACATTCCAGCATCAAAAGGAAACAACGAGATCTGGACGATCGCACTACGAGTTTGATTGAGTGGAAAAATGTTCATATTAAGATGAGATTACAAAGAGAAAGAGAACAGTTAATGTGTAAAATCAGGAAGGCTTCAAAATTCGAACTCACCATGATTCAATGAATGCACCTGCTGGAACAACGATCTCAAAGCTGTCACGGCGATGACACCTTCAGAGACAAGCTTACCATCGGTCACCTCAACACTATTCTTGATTGTGTCATGGACAAAATCATAGTCTGGAGCCCATTTATACTTTGTATCGCTTCCAACAGACATGATGGAAGTAGCAGCGGTTTCTGTACTTGAAAGCGAAGCTTCAGATACGCTCTTTTTGAACTCTGCTGTAGTCTTCTTGAACAACGAACTTCCCCACCTGTTCTCCATCATGGCTGCCCATTGAACCTTTGTTTCTCCCATCTTCAAACCTTTTCTCAACGGCACATTGATGGAGTACAGATCAACAGAAGGATCCCAACTGCTTTGCAGCTTTTGGATCATCTTGATTGAGATCCTACATGCCTCTTTCAAGATGGTTGGGTCAACAGTAAATTCATCGTATGCAAAAGAAAGAACAATCGATCTCTTGTTATGATGACAAGCTTCCAATGCTCCACCAAACGTACCACTGGACAAGGCATACAGTGCTGTCGAGTTTCTTCCTAGGTTGGGACCACTAATCACCAGATCAACTTCATCCTTGTTAGCCAAATGGTTCAATCCAATATCACAACAGGATGCAGGCGTACCATCAACCAAAGTCCACTCTTTCAAAGAAGAATCATTCTGATGTTCGACAACAGGTTGAGCAAATGGTCCTAGATAGCTGTTATCTTCTGGCTTGTCAATGGAAGAGTATATGTATGTAGCGGTTAGATCTTTCTCTGCAAAGTATGCCTTTCCAATCCATGATTTCTGTTCTGCTGGAACACAGATGGTGAGATCCCAATCGGTAGTTCTTTCTATGGCTTCAACAAGGTATTTCACGTATGGACTGTCGGTACCGTGTGGACAACCATCGTCATTTGTTAGGACAACCTTCATATTCAGATTTGTATTATGATTGTTAACTATTGATAGGCAGTGGCGTTGTTTATATTCAAACTCTTGATGGTTTCCTATCCCACTGATGCTATATCTGAGTTTAATAATCGATCCATATATCGATCTATATATCCTGTTTGATTGATGAGAAGAACAGACATACACAGTTCAAGAAGAAACTGAAAAGGGTTTGTTCTTAGGCTAGAAAAAAAGAATTGTGATGGATCTCCACTTGGATCGGAACATCTCATCTTTCTGGCTGCCTGAAAAAAAGAAACAACCGTCCATATAACCGCGGCTTTCCCAATTGGGAAATTGTTAGTCTTAGGCTCATAACTTTCATAACTTTATCTTGAGCCTCACTTATAACTTTTGAAGTTTCTGCTTCTGCGCACGCACAGAAACTTCGACAGGCACCGTTCTTACACCAGTGCCATCTTCTATCATCAAATACAAGGTTAATGATAAGCAACCAGAAGAAGTAAGTACCTCGGTTGGACAACACAGTACTGGGAAGTCATCGGATGGGTTATTGGGGGGAAAAAGGAATGTAAAGAAAAGTGAGGTAGGGACAGAGCCGCAAGAGTCACTGAAAGGTTTTGGTAAACCTGAAACTCGTCTTCATTTGGGAAAGCTATCCTTCTTTGAAGATAAAGAACTATTTCACATGCCAATCAGTTTGGTTTAAGTTGTCATTTGTGGGTGACATTTTACACTAGTGTTGATGAGTTTCATGGAGCAATGATTAGGAGAGAACAGGGGAAGATTACAGGTTGTGTGTGGACAGCTTCGATATATCCATCCAATCAAATAACCCGATGTATTGACCCGTGACACTGGCAAAAGTTCAAAAGGTTCATTGGTCTGTGGTGAGGGAGTTTTATTCCGTATGCAATGAGCAGCAATAGTTATTATCTATCTTGATTTCGACGAGTAGAGCTGAATCCCCACAATCAAACGGCAAAGATTCAATCTCTAAGAAAAGGTAAGCCTATTAACCTGGAAGTTCTCATATGTTCAGCTAGCAAAGTCATGTTGAAAAATGGGGGTATATAATACAAAGCCTCATTCTATGATGAATGATCTATTAACAGGAATGCAAGCAAACTGATAAAACACCTATGTTGATGGAGATTTTGAGTATCAATGTCACCAATGCCTTCTCTATAATGCTTCTATTTCCTCAGTTTGTGTAAACGATGGCCCTCTCATAGCAACAATGAAATAAGGAAATATGGATTGAGTATCAGTCTGGTTTAGAGTTCCTGTCATGATGTTCAAATGGCAATGGCAAAAGTCGTCATCAAAAGTCGTAGTCGTCATATCCATCACTCTCTGTGAAACTGACACTAAACAACACTATGCTCAAATAAATGATGAATCCACCACTCAAACTCAAGATCAAACTCCAAAAGGGTATCAGATGTGAATGGAAAAACACCAGTGGTAGGATGGATCCACTGGCAACAAGGAAACCAGTTAGGAACTTCAAGAATTCTTTGATTGGCATCGAATCATTACCAGAATCGCTAAAGAAATCAGACTCATACGAGGAGGTTATCGATTGAGAAATGGCATTTGGTATTGGTGCTATGAGAAAGATGGCGACGACAAACAATGGAAGCCAATTGTTGAACAACGCACATGATAGAACAATATTGAGAAAGCCTGCTGCTATGAGTATGCTTAAGAAGATCAGTTTTGTCAATGAGTTAAGTTTGTACATGTTTGGATAAACTATATGATGATGATGGGAATGATGAGTCGTTGTTGAGATCGTGGGCGTCGGTTCACTTTTGGTAGAGTCTGACAGCTGCAGGAAGTAAGATGTTGGTGTTCCGTATCAATCACTTGATTTGGTCAATAACGAGCTTTGCTGTTACCCCTGTTTCGTTCTCCCAACTCCAAATCAATTGCCTTTCTTCTTAGATACCAAAATAAACAACAACTCAATCAAACTTGAGGCTCACCTCTTTGGAGCGTCCTATAATTTTTGCATGGTTTTGGCAGAAACTGCGTGCCAATAACAGGAAATACTACGAGCTGCTCATCCTTGAAGAGCCATTCCCAGCTTTATCCGTTACTCTCTTTTCATCCATTTAACAAAGTTTACAGTTTACAATCCAATCTCAAATACTGACTCAATCTTTCTTGACTAATTGATTCATTAAGGCCTAAAAATTGAAGAACAAAACCCATACTCAGAAACAATTGGGACTACCAAATGACTCGATCGAAAGACTAGCGGAAACGACCCTTTCCAAACTTTTTCAAAGCTCTATGTTGAGTGGCAGTACTGCTGCTGGTTAAAGTCTTTGTTACCTTTGCCTTCTTTATTGCTCTTGCAAGAGGTGTAGTGGTTGCTATTGAAGTGGTGATTGTCTTCTTCAGTTTTCTTCCTGCTGCAGTGCTTGTTGCTGTTGGTTTGATAGTTGCTTTCTTGAGTGCTCTTCCAGCAGTCGTACTGGTAGTTGGGATGACTGCCATTGAACTAGACTTTGCCTTTACCTTTTTGATTGCATTGTTTTTTGTCAAAGAAGTGGTGGTTGTCTTGGCCTTAGCTTGCTTGTTTACACCGTCTGAAGTAACGGCTTTCAAGCTTGATCCCGAGGTGGATGTTGCTGGATGGGCTGAGGTCAACCCAATGAAATATCCCGAAGGTATAACTCCTTCAGTAAATTTGGTTTTGTTATCAGCAGTAGCATGGCTGACCCGTGATGCAACAGAAGTTGAAATTGAGTCTTTGTGTTTGGTAATTTCAAGCACAGCTCCTGCAATACCAATAGCAATAATGATCACACAAGAAGCAATTATAACATACCACCAGATTTTTCTTCTTGTCTTAACCTTTGATGAGCTGTTGGTGATGCCCTTATCGTTATAAGCTTTCTCCCCGTAAGGTTTGAATGTTGATCCACCCATTGGCGGCTGTGTGGTAACACTAACAAGAGCCTCCTGTTCACCTTTGTGGTCGAATATCATCTGATCAATCTTTAACACATCAAGACAGATATATTTGGTCTTTGTGAGAAGGGCTTTTTCGGTAGAGCTTCTGGCAGAATACAAAGCTGTTTCAAAATGCTTTTGATTCTCCAAGCTGCAGAAGCTTGCGACTAGGTTGGATGCTTCAACTTCAGAGATAAGTGGATTGGAAGCTACGATCAAGCTCTTCGCGTAGCTAAATATCTGTTTTCTTGCTGATTCAAGATCTATGCCTGATGTTTTCAATGTGTTCTTAAAGTTGAATATAAGCTGGTTAATTTGGCTTATCTTGTTCATATCTTCATAGTCCAAGCTGCCCCTTAATCTTTCAATATCGGAGATCACCTGGTACTTCAACTGTTTCATCTCGGTGAAGTTATAGTCAAGCTTTTTGATCAGGTTGTCATTGTCGTAGTCACCATTGATGATCTCGTCAATCAATGTTTTCAATTCCTTGCTGATGACTGTTAGTCTAGTTAATCTTCTTGTGACACCTGAGGAAGTGTAGTAGAAAAGATCTTTTGAAGAATCAAGATTCTTAAAATCGATCGAGCTTGAACGTTTGGCTGTATCATCTTGAAGATCTGCAAAGGAATTGCGCACCGCATCAGCTGTTATCTTGTAGTTCATCATTGGTATATCTGATGCTGCTGAGCATATGTTTCTTGGTGATCAATGGAATTCTGGAATTGGGGCTAGGAAAAACAAACATAGATATATATATATATTCAGCAAACTGGGAGCCATGGATCTGATGAGGTCCCTTCCGTATCGGGTCTGCCCTGTGGGGACCGGATCTTAACAAGTTTAGGGCTGTGCCTTTCTCTCTTCCCTGCCTGCTTGGGCCTTGGTCAGGCGATGACGTCTCTTCAGTGACCGCTCCCCATGATTTACGGGCTGCGTCATCTTGGCTTTTTATCACGGCTTTTGCAGCACGTGCCGTGTCAAAACATGGTAGCACCGGCTAACCGTATCACAGTATCATTTCTACCTATGCTTAGCCATCTACAGGATGATTCTAAAGTCAAAACAAACGATTCACTGATAAACAATACTAGAGCCAAAAGGAAGCAATAATAAGCTGGGATGTCACAGTCCCTTGTATAAACAATCAGGCGTTCTTCTCAATCATCTACTCGTGTGTAGACCTACATACCAATCAACAACTGCAAATGCTCCTTGCCTCCAGCTATAACAACAAACTTTTGGCATAACTGGAAAGCTTTTTTAAAGCACGTCCCTTGGAAGGTTTTAAAGAGTTCTTCTTCAAAGCTCTGGTGATTGGTGATGATGATTTGCTTGTTGTCTTGGATTTCTTCAATGCCTTAGCTTTATTTGGAGCTGATGTCTTGCTCTTTGTAACAGTCGTGTATGTCTGTGACTTCTTCAGAGCCTTTCCGGTACTAGCAGTTGTTGTTGCCTTTGCTTTTTTCAAAGCCTTACCTGAATCCCCAGTAGTCTTCACCTTGACTGTGGTGGTTGCCTTTGCCTTTTTCAAGGCTCTACCAGCAGTGCCTGAAGTCTTTGCCTTCGCAGTTGTTGTTGCTTTGGCTTTTTTCAAAGCTTTACCTGGAACTCCAGTAGCCTTTGCCCTGACAGTGATTGTTGCCTTTGCTTTTTTCAAAGCCTTTGCGGGTGTCGTTGCTGCTGCCTTTGTCGATGCCGTTGTGGTTGTCGCTTGCTTCACTTTTTTCAACATTTTGTGCACCGATGTTGATGTGGCTTTTGGAGCAGTGGCAGTGGCAGTAGTACTTGTATTTGTGTTCTTGACTCTTTTCAAAGCATGATGTGCCACCTTATTGGAGCCTGAAGATGCTTTTGACGTCGCAGTAGCCACGGCATTTGTTGCAGTGGCCGTGTTGGTTGACCCTGCGGTGGTTGCTGGTGAAGCCAGTTTGTGCAGAGTTTTCTTACTTCCAAAGATTCCTCCAAGAACAACAGCAGTAGCAACTATCACAAAAACAATGACAGCAAGAATCAATCTAATTTTTCTTTTTCCCTTCTTCTTTTGCTCCAAAGCTGAAGTGAGCGACTCTTCATCGCCAGGAATGACTCCATATTTGGTATTTTGCTTGATCTCCAATGGCTGATTGACTCTGATGGTTGAATCATCTTCTTCACCAGCTGATACCTCAGCCTTCTTGTTGATTAAACCAAAAGCACGCTTTGAAGATTCCTCGCATACATTATCAATCAGTGAGACTTCAATACTTGATGCCTCAAGACTCTTGATAATATCCTTTTCATCTTCTGTTTTGGCATTGTTTGACTCCTTGACAAACTTAGAGTGATCCTTTAAAATGACAATCAGTTTTTCTATCTCCTTATCGTTACCCTCAGGATTATCAGATAAATGGTACAGTTTGATTCTCCTAATGTAACTCTTCTTGTAGATCGTTAGAGCTGCAACCAAAGATTCAAGTGCTTCCCTGTATCTATCCGTCAAATTGTTGTATGCTTCAACTTTTTTGTATTCCATATCGTTCAACTCCTCTTCAAGGGTGGAAAAATCATAGTTGATCTCTGTTTGTAACGACTTAATCTCGTTTACTTTGAAAGTCAATGATTCTGGTTTGGTTGATGAATTTGTTGACTCCATTTCCAGCCTTGAAGACAAGTCTTGAATGGATTGATTCATCTTGTTCAAGTTGTCAATCTTGGATTTGGCATTGTATGCCTTGTAGAAAAAAACTTCTCCTTCGATCGTTGAATCATCATCGATTGAGATCATTCCTGAATCCCTGTTGTAAGAGGAGAATGGATCTTCCGACTTGGTCTTTTCTCTACCTTTGAAGGCGGACATCGTGAAAGATAATTTGTAGTCTTAAGGTTTGCTTTTCTTGCAATTGACAAAAGTCCAAGTCATACAAACCAACCCATAGGTTAGATTGAACATGGGTTTGGGTATCCATTTATATTAGTTTTACAAATATTTCAAATTAGGGAGGTGCCTCACTGGGGATCTTTGCCCAGCCCCTGCCCCCAGGGACAGGCCCCCAGCCGAGCGAGAGACTGTGGGGTAGAGCTTGGGCCATGCCCATCTCTTACAGAGACAACCGGGTCGTCTTGCTGTCTTCCTCGTGCTTCCAACAACCCAGTCCCCATTTCTTGCAAAAACAGTTACACAACTCCAAACTAGGGATACGTGATTGCTACTGTATCAAGGTGAAAAGTAGCTCCAGGGCATGCTGGTATGCCAAAGCGATTGGGTTCACATCAATCTACGAGATCAAGCGACGTGATAGGTAACAAATCATTGATTAATAAAGGAGAGTGCAAGTGTTTTTGCACGATCTGAACAGGGTTACAAGGAAAGGTAGACAATTAGGAAACAAATGCTTTTGGCGATACAACCAAAAATAGTAGCGAGACTGAAAGTGTTCTGATATTTCATGGTTACTCATCATAAGAAGAAACGTTTTTCACAGCTATGACAATCGCAACAATGAGAATCACATAAAGACAAATCAAAGCAATCAAAATACCCCAATGTATGAGTAAAACCCTTTTTCTGTTAAAGGAAACTGTGCTGCCTGAAGTTGGTGCAGGTTTCTGCTTTTCATACTGTCCACCGGGTTTGGTGAAAAAGGAAGCCTCTGGATCGTTGATGGTATCTCTAAGATTTTTGAACCCTTGCGATTCATTTGAGTATCTCAATTCAACAAGATTAACCTTGAGAGCATCCATATCCGCTAGTGCCAATTCCACCTTGTTCAACAATAGATATATATCTCTAACTTCAGAGAGTTTCTGCTGTGACTCTGGCAGATGTAATTCATTCTTTAATCCAGTGTAGTAGTGTTCATTCAAGATCTTACTGTCCAAGACTTCGTTGGGTGCAACGAGCCTGAAGAACTCACTGGCATTAATGTTCAGCTTGTACTTCAAGTTTCTCAAGCAGGCAATAAAGATGTCCAGCTTATACTTGAAGTTTAGCATCGTTTCGTTGTATGCGGTTAGTTTGGAGTAATCGGTAACATCCACCGAGCTCTTAATTTGCAAAAAGCTGCTGTTGATGTTCTTGGCCAGATAGGAGGCAGTTGTTATCTTTTCTTCAATATTGTAGAGCTTGGACAGGTAAGATTGGTTGACAAGAAGCTTGACTTCATCTACTAAAGTTTGAAAGTTGTTGGATTGAGACTTGCATTCAGCAATGTTGCCGTAGAAACTGTCTGGTCCTCTGTTAGCATTGTAAGCGTTGGAATCGTCAAAGGGACTGGCTGCTGCTGACTCTTGGAATGGGTCTTGCAATTCGTATGACTATAAATCAGAAAAGAACGGTTAGTACAGATGTAACGGCAGGTAAAGTGAGAAGACTGGAGTTGACTGATGAGCTTACCATTTTGACTTTATTATTGGGAAGGTTTATCTGTAGATGTCGTCTAGTTTGATTGTGTCTAATGTGGTCTACTCCAAATCCATCATTCTTCCTTCAACATTGCAATTGCTATCTTTCAAGAAGATGGTAATTGGTATTGTATTTATGTAACGGATCCAAAGTCTGGTAACATGGGCCGTGCTTTGGTGGTTTTTGGGCATGGCTCACAAAAAGGCGGAGAACCAAGACGGTAGAATGTCCGCTGTGGCTGTGCTGCCACCATTATATAGCAAATGCGTCGGTCGACGCCTCAGTCTTAGAACGCAGGCACTGCCCACACTTCTCCTCCTTTTTTGGGGAGCGGAGTTTCCCATATCATACCTCGAAGCCTAATCAAACCTTTTGACAGATCATTTGTTAGCAACATAATCATATATGAGTACACGTTCTTGCCATCATTAATAGTTGCTTCATGACCAGGTTTCGAAGCTCAAAACCTTTGGGCTCTTACCATAGTTGTCTCACCAAATTTCTATCAATTACCTCAACATGGTAGGTAGCATCGCTCATCGTATCATTCTTTGATCCCACTATACTCTTAATACTAACAGATAATACCATTTGGTTTTTAATTAGCCATATCGCGGTTTTAACCCTTACGTATCATACGAGGGACAATTCAACGACCCGTTTGATGATACGTGCCAGCAACCACAGAATGATTCATACAGCTACCAACCTCAAAATGGAGAAATGAGCGACCTCTTCTACCTAAAAACCTCCAAGATTTTGGAACAGATTCAACATTATGATGCCAGAATTTGCTCTCTTGAATCACTACAGCTTCAGCAAATTAATGCTATTGGTGATGACGAACAGTCAAAGATTTTGCGAGATCTAGAGCATAAGACAATCGATCTCAAAACGTTACAGTTGGATATTAAATCTTCCATTGATGATCTCAAGAACTCCTGCGATAGGTCAGATGAAGACAAAGTATCCCAGGTGAACAACTTAAACCATAATTTCAGAAATAAGATTGAACGCTTTCAAAGATTACAAAGCGATTACAAGTTAAAGCTAAGGGAACAGGCAATAAGCCAGTATAGGTTGGTCAACAGCGATGCAGACTATGATGAGGCACGAAACTTTGTTGAGAACTTTGGAGCAACACAAGTTTTCGAAAGTGCCATTGGAAGTGCAAGGTCACAAGAGGCAGCTGGAATTCTTCGCAACTTGAGAGAACGTTACAACGAGGTTCAGAACGTTGAAAATATGGCCAGAGAGTTGGCAGAACTTTCAAGCACTTTGCATGATCTGGTGGTGGAACAGGATCTTCAGTTTGACTCTATGAATACCAGCATCTATGCCGCTGGTGATAGTATCGAGAAGGGACATGCTGAAATTATCACTGCGGTTAAATATGCAAAGAAGTCATATAAGAAAAAGTGGATTTTGCTCGGTCTTTTCATAGTGTTACTGACTGTGATCGTGGCCCCAATAGTCTATCATTTTGCGCATTGAATGGCACGAAACGTTATTTGGCTGTTAAGTTCGCAGGTTCTTCAACCACCAGTGACGATGGTCTTCACACGAAGTTTCTTATAGTTTTTTCAAATTTGAAGCATTAGTTAGAAAGAATAAACTCTGCAGACTGTATATATCCACATGTAATCTCAAAGTTGTACAAAATACATGATCCGCCTCAATGGAGCAAAGCATTTCATCATTTGATGGCCTTCTTGACGATCGTCTCAAGTTCATCCCAATCATCAGTAGGAACTCTAGTCATCTCAATACCGCCAAAGTATTTGCTAATGGACTTCAAACATTCATATGCCCTCTCACCATCGATGAATGAGATTGAAACACCGGTTCTACCAAATCTACCAGTTCTACCAATTCTGTGCAAGTAGGTAGATGGATCAGGGTGTCCCTTCTGGTCGAACGGCATGTCATAGTTCACAACCATTGAAACAGAAGGAATATCGATACCTCTAGCCAACACGTTGGTAGTGATCAAAACCTTGGATCTACCCTCTCTGAAATCATCAATCAACTTATCCCTAGACTGAGAGTCCAAACCACCGTGTAAGACAGACACGGCATGTCCTTCATGCTTCATCTTGGCATAAACCATATCAGCAGTTTCCTTTTTGGCAACAAAGATGATCGAAGAAGCAATTGTTAACAAACCGTACAGCTCGCATAACACTTCAAATTTGTGTCCTTCAGAATTGCAGTCCATGTACAGCTGCTTGATGGCCTCAACGTTCAACTCCTCGTGTTTCAACTTTAGGGAGTTGGCATTTGGCACCACCCTTTCAGCATAGGCTCTGACCTCGTCTGGGAAGGTTGCTGAGAAAAGAACTAATTGGCAGTCCCTAGGCATGGTCTTCTTCACCCTAACACATTGATCTCCTAGCCCTTGTTGATCCAACATGTTATCGGCCTCGTCCAAGACGAAACATTTAACCTTCGATGTGTTTATCTGTTTTCTTCTAATTAGATCGACAACGGTACCTGGGGTACCAACCAACACTTGCTGGGTAAAATGCTCACCTCTTTCAAAAGAACCTGGAACGACAAGCTTTGTTGTGATTTTTGTATACTTGCTCATTGCACTAATGACATCCATTGTTTGTCTTGCAAGTTCTCTTGCAGGTGATAAGCATATGGCTTGCACAGAGTGATCATTCTCATTGACTCTCGTTAGCATCGTAAGAGAAAAGGCAGCAGTCTTACCGGTACCTGACTGAGATTGACCAATCATGTTCCTTGCCGGATTCTGAATCAACAATGGCAATGCCTTTTCCTGGATCTTGGATGGCTTGGAATATTTCATTGCATATAAACCTTTGAGTAGGTTTTCAGAAAGTCCCAATTCTTCGAAGGACTTGACTGAAAACAACGGCGAGTTTGGATCGGCTTGTAAATCCGCAAGTTTCACTTCAACTTCGTATGTGGAATCAATCAAATTGGAAGCAGGTTCATCCTTTGAAACCTCTTTTTTTGAGTCCTCCGATGAGCTCTCCTTCTTTGGCTCTTCCTTCAAGCTCTCCTTCTTAGGGTCCTCCTTCAAGCTCTCCTTCTTGGGGTCTTCCTTTGGGCTCTCCTTCTTAGGTGTTTCCTTTGGTTCCTCCTTTAAACTCACCTTCTTAGGTTTTTCGGTTTTGATCTCCTTCTCTATATCTGGTTTACTGTCCGTTGTTGCGGTTGTAGTTTCCAACTTCTTCGATGGGAGATCTTCCGCACTGGACTTCTTCTTTATCACGTTCTCTTTTTCGGGAACTTTAGAAGCAGTTGGCTTTTTATCCAAGGAAAGCCTTGCCAATAGTGAGGCTGCATCAATCTTTTCTGGTTTTGAATCTGTATGGACATAATTTTGGTACAAGAATGGCACAAAGATGGATGTTAGTAAGGCAACTCAAGTGGATCATTCTCACTCTGCTTGATATTCAAAAGAAGAGATACTCAAATGGTGAATACATACCCGGCATGATAGTGAGTGGTGTACGTTTAGTTAATTGGAAAGTAAGTTGTTACTTTATGCTCTGTACAGTGGTGGTGTCAACGGTTTTGATTGTTCTGGAAGAGAGTTATATCATCATGTGTTTGTCTCACACTCTCTCTGTGTTCGTCAACAACAACATCAACGGCAACAGGTTCAAGCCGTTAAAATTTTTGTGTAGTTCAACAAACGTCGATCGACGCGGTTGTTGATTAGCTCTTCTGGATCGACCTCTCTATTTTTGATGATACGCAAACAGCATTTTTGAACGGTCCTAGACCCTTATAAGAACAAGATGCTTATCTCGTTCTCCTGTTTCATGATTATACAGAACAGAGTATACACTTTCGATACGAGAAGCTTTCAGCAGCAGCATTCCACCACCGCAATGGAAGATTACTATACCACCCAGATAGAGGAGCTGGAGGTTCTACAGGCTATCTACGCTGATGTGCTGACCGTTACAACTCCAGAATCTTCAGCTTGGAACAAGAAGCCTTCGCCACAGTTTGATCTCAACCTCACGTCCGATCTTGCCAAAGAGCCTGTGCTATCATTAACGCTGGCGGTCAAATTCACTTCTACATATCCCATGACCCTCCCCATTGTGTCCATTCTCAAACCTCACAACATACTAGCTTCTCAACTCGTATTTCTCGAAAAGGAATTGAACTCGATAATGAAACAGGAGAAAGGGGAGCCAATGATCTTCTCACTGATAACTGCAATTGTGGATCATTTAAACAACTTTCAATCCAGCGCAAAGACAGATTCTTTGGAAGAGGAAAGGTTAAAGCGACTCGAAATGGAAAAAAAGCAAATGGAGTTACAGCACAGAGTTGAACAGGAAAAAGTTGAACTGGAAAGAGCGAGAGAGCAAGAGATCCTTGATAGAATGGTGGCATCCGAACTGAAAAGAAGGCATGGAACTTCTGACTACGACGTTGATGATCAGGATCAAGACGAGGAACTACGTCAGAGTCATGAGAAGGAATCGCTTATTGCCAGTAGCCCCATGCAGCATGGAAAAGGATCCAAATTACACCCAGTCAACACATCCTTATCAAATCAGTTCTCTTCAAACGACTATCCGAATTTGGCTCTGGACGATCCACATCTAGTACCTTCAACAGAAGAATTGCAGCAAAATAGATACTTTACTTTTGAAAAGCCTATCCTTGCTCAACTTGATTATCTCCAGTACAGCTTTAGATCAGTGACAGGCTTTATTCCTGTTCAGCCAATTGGGTTGCTGAAGGATGTCTCGAAACAGTATTTGGTTAAGCCTTACATTAACAACACATCACCGGCATACCAATTAGTACAAGATATAACCAAGAACACAAACAAATTGAGAAGAAAATTTGGAAAAAACACCAGAGGAGTTGAAAAACAGTTGCAGTTTTTACTCACAGAGGTTGAATTGGACAATCCTTTTTGGAAGAGTAGTCAGGGAAAAAAGCTCATCCTTTACTTAGAAAAAGAATTACAAGCAGTCTCACAGTTGAAACATGACAACATAGATAGAGTTTATGCTTCCAGTCTTGAAAAAGTCGAAATGACTTCAAATGGTGAGATATCAATGAACAATTCCGCTGCAAAAAAGACTTCCAAAAAGATAACATCGGATAATGGCAAGTATTGTGTTTGGAAAATTAGAATATTGACGGAGTACTCGGACACTTTGGGTGACCTACTTTCCACAATCCCCTTTATCAATTTGAGCTCAGCTAGGGAGTGGACCATTCAATTACTAGAAAGTTTTGAGTATTTGCACAAACAAGGTCTGATTCACAAGTGTTTAACTCTCGATGCCATCCAGATTTGCCAGCCAGAAGGACTGAATCAGCCTAAAGCCAAGCTCTCAAACACATGCTATGGATATACAATATTGGATATGCTGTCGAACTATCCAAATGTTGAGCAGTCAAAAGATGATGAAATCTTGCCATTTGATGCTGGAGGCTGGACAGCTCCAGAAAGGATTAATCCGAACAATAGTGGTTTGTTTGCCAAACCTCAAAGGAAAACAGATGTCTGGGATCTCGGTGTCATACTTATCCAAATGATCGTTGGCCCAAGTGTTGTCTATGATTTTGAAAGTCCACTAGAATTTTTGAGCAGCTTCAACAATATAGATCGCTCGATATACGAATTTTTGACGAGCATCTTTGAGTTGAAAACGAAGAAGAGACCAGATCCCTTGGAGTTGTTACCATCCAGGTTTTTGAGGTTGAATTTGCATGTTTCTCCATTGGTGAATATCTCAAACCAGCTAGTCGCTGAGGTTGGAGCCGGAGAGTCAACCACATCTTCTTCAATGGAAGCTTCTCTGAATAGATCCATAAATGGATTTAGCGACATCTCAGGAACAGGGAACTTGATGCCGCCTTTGAAACTAACAAGTTCAAAAACGTTGACGGGGAGAAGAGAATCGTTTAACGTGAACAACATTTTCTCTGGTGAATCTAAGAGTTACTCAAGGTACGTTCAGGATTTTGAGGAGGTTGGGATACTTGGAAAAGGTGGCTTTGGAGAAGTTGTCAAAGTGAGAAACAAACTGGATGGAAGATTTTATGCAATCAAGAAGGTGAGGCATACTGACGACAAGCTTTCCAAAATATTGAACGAGGTTATGCTTTTGGCTAGGCTCAACCATCAGTATGTTGTCAGATACTATGCTGCCTGGTTAGAAGACGATAACGGTACCAATTTCAAGCGACAAAATACATCTGCAATACTATCAGATGATGAAGAGGAAGGCGATGATGAGGACGGCAGTGAGTTTGATGCCGACGAAGAAGATGGAAGAGGAACAAGAACCAACAGCCAAAGTTTCATGTCAAATGATTTCATATCAAACTCCATTACCAACGAACTAGAATTTGATTTCACCGATGATGATGATGAAGATGACGATGAGTCCACCAGCCACTTTGAATCAGATGAGGATGCAAACGATAAAGGCCACTTGGTGAAGGTGAAAAAGAAACAGTCCAACACTGAAGATCCTGTTCACGACGACGTCGACAGTGATAGCGCTTTTACCTTTGGCTCAAAATCTTACTCGGATTGTGCTTCTGATGAAGATGCTCCTATAAAGACGCCCAATCAAGCTGTTAGACCAAGAAAAAGAAGCGTGTTGTTCATTCAAATGGAATACTGTGAGAACAGAACGTTGGATGATTTGATCAAGCAAGGATTGCCCAACGATCAAGACAATTACTGGAGAATTTTGAGACAAATCTTGGAGGCATTGAGTCACATTCATTCTCAAGGTATCATCCATAGAGACTTAAAGCCTGTCAACATCTTCATTGATGAGCATCATAATGTCAAGGTGGGTGACTTTGGGCTAGCTAAGAATGTCCATAACCTCTCGTCGTCAAGCCAAAAACAGTTAAACTTGAACAAAACCTCGGAAGATTTGACCTCTGATATTGGTACAAAATTGTACGTGGCAATGGAAGTGGAAAAGGGTAACGGAGCATATAATGAGAAGGTGGATATGTACTCCTTGGGTGTCATATTCTTCGAAATGATTTATCCTCTTGGTACCAAAATGGAGAAAACAGTCAAGTTGCTTCATCTGAGATCCGCTGATATTGTCTTCCCTGACGACTTTGACACTGCTCGATTGTCGACAGAAAAGAAGATCATCAAAATGCTCCTTGATCACAACCCTGAAAAGAGACCGACTGCCGAAGGCTTGCTACAAAGTGGTTTAGTGAGAGTACAACAGCAGGACGATTTGATGAAGGAAGCCTTGAATGCTCTAGTTGATCCATCTTCATCATGGCACCACCAGGCCCGAAATATATTGTTTTCGCAACCGTACAGTTTTGCTAGGGATCTGTTGTTTGGAGATTACTGGAATAAGAAGGACATGCAAGTCTCTGACTATTTGTTGCACGTGAAGATTGTCGATGAGGTTGAACGTATCTTCAAGATGCATGGAGCTATGAAGCTGGTTGAAAACAGTCCTGTTCTTTTCCCAAAGAATCCACTTTACGATTCTTCCTATCAGCTCTATGAAGTTCTGGACAGAGCTGGCTCTGTGTTACAGTTTCCATATGATTTGACGCTGCCTTTGGCGAGATTACTAGGAAGGCAGAAACTTTCTATCAACAAGGTTTACAGGATTGAATACGTTTACAGGCAAATTGATAAAGATGAAGGCTCAGGTCCGGCTAAGTTTAAGGAGATTGACTTTGATATCATTTCAAACCCTGGTGATGCATCCGAGTATCTGCCATTTGCTGATGCAGAATGTATCAAAGTAGTCAGCGACATCATCTCTATATTCCCTTTCCTCAAGCAAACCAACGTGAAGATAATCCTGAATCATTGCAATCTGTTGGAATCCATCATGGAGTATTGTGGGATTGAGAGTGCACAGATGCTTATTGTTGGCAGAATGCTATCAGACATTGGATACGGCAAAACAATGAAAGAGGTCAAGGCAATACTCAAACAGGAATTAAACATCTCTTCAACCGTTTTGAACGAGTTGGTTCAGTTTGACTTCAGTTTATCGCTCGCTAATGCTGACTCAAAGTTGCACAAGTTAATGCTTGACAGTCCATACCTGAGTAGAATCGATGATTGTTTGAACTACTTGAAGAAAGTCGTTGGCTATCTTGAACTTTTTGGAGTTGAACTAACTGTCGAACTGCAACCATTCAACGGCTACAATCTTTCCTTTTACAGAGGAGGTATAATGTTTGCTGCTGTTCTTGAAGAGAAGTCGAGGTCAATCATATGTGCCGGCGGTCGATATGACAACTTGGTTGCAACTTTGGCAAGAAACAAATCACCTAGATCGTTACCTAGGGCTGTTGGTTTAAGACTTGCATGGGATTTCTTGTTCAGCTCGATGAAAAGGTATCAGGATATGTTCAACAAACGGAAGGACGCAAAGAAAAAGCTATTCCAGAAGGACGATCTCAAAGTGACCTGGAATCCAAAGAAGTGTGACATTTTAGTCGGTTTCTTTGGTGTCGGTATTTTGAAAGAGATCGCACCTGTGTTGCTCAATTATTGTTGGTCTAACCAGATCAGTGCCGACTTGCTCAAGAACTGCTTGACGATTGAAGACATGGCAAATCAGGCAGCAGACGCTGGTGTGAAATGGGTCTTGGTTGTGAAAGCACAAACGACAGTTCATAGTCTATTGAACAATAGAAATAACAAGTTCAAACCATTGAGACTAAGAAACTTGGAGTCCAAGGCTGATTTTGAAGTTGACTTGCATGACATTGTTTCCATTCTGCAAGGAGATAACTCTCCTCAGCAAAATACAACTGGACAGCAGCTGTTAACGTCTTTGAATGATGCCACCAATAACCAACAGGACTCGTTAGGCTCGCCTCATACTCAACAGCTTGGTACGGTAAGCGAGTCTAACCAAAAGGTTATAGTTGTCCCCAATAACGCCATCAATGCAAACAAGAAGAACAACAAGAAGGAAAAATGGGCAGTTGTTGATCAAGCCACGGAAGCATCTAACACATTGATTGAGTCTTTTTCAAAGTGTCCTGTGTTTACCATAGAAGCCAAGTCAGAAGTGTTGGAGATGATATCAATCACCTCACTAGATCAGCCTGATGAATGGAAAAGAAAAGTTGGTGGTGTGTCGAGTTCCACTCCGAGGTCTTTTGTCACCAATATCTACAACGCATTATCCAAAGAAGCTGCAAAAGGCACAAAGTGGGCGATGCTATACAGTGGTCCAAAGTTGGGCAAGATCTGTGTAGTTGATTTGCAGAGGTAGATCAAGGGTATGAGAGAAGGGTTATTTGTGTATGGTTTATAAATTAATGAAGCTTAATGAGTGTATAACAGCAGGTTCAGCAAGTATTAGAAACTCTTTGATAATGAGAAATGGACTGTAGACTCAAGTCGTCCAAGCTCTCGTATTTCGCCTAACGTCAGACCATGATTGCTTGGATTTGATTTCACCATAGAGTTTATTCTTATGATTGTCCAGTTTGAGAAAAGATTGCAGCTCTTTATGCTAATAATTGTCGTGATTGTTGTGTGGAGTTTGAAATAAAGTCATGGATTGTCATGGATCAAGTTCTACTGTCGTTTTTTACAGCCATCTTGAACTGTCTTATTCCGTAAGAAGTCAATACAAATCCTCATTTCCATTGCTGTTAATGGGTGATAGCACTCGTTAGTTATCCATTGTGATCTTGCTCTGATGGATGGGAAAGACAGAATCAATCCTTATAAGTACTGAAAGGTGAGATTGTTAGCCGCTGGCGGGGATGAGCCTCACGAGAGTTGCCAAGGTGCGGAAGAAAATAAAATGTCTTGTCGTTTTCCATTTTGCTTATCAGCACCGGCTTTTGAGCTGTGCAAGGAGCCGCTCCATACATCCTCAATGTAGCTCTAGCTATATGAGCCCAATTCCAATGTAGTAGAACAGGAGAAAAGAATGGAATTATCCCTACGGTAGATGTGCCTGATAGGAGAAGCTGATAGCCATCAAGGAGACATCAGAAGCGTTAGTGTCGGACTTCTCTTCAGCTCCAGCTCCATTCTTCATTAGAGTGCCGATCGTATTGTAAGTTGATGATGGCGGATTCCCCACCTTGACTTACCTATGGGGGTGTGTATGTCATCATATAACTAAGCGTTCACCGAGTTTGGCTCAGCAAGAGACTCTTAGTCCTTATCGCCTGTTTGACTTGCGGGCTTCGCGATCCGGTGATCTTCCAGGTGGAGTGCCATCTCAACAATCGGTGATTTTTTGATAGTACGCTTCTCTCATTAATCCTGTGGAAAAGACAAGGGAAAAAGAGCCGCCACCCCCTGAATTGCTTGAAAGAATAAAGGACATTTCGTGTCAGGCAAGTCGGAATTAATACAATAGCTCACATTAGCCCAAGATAGGAAGAAATTTGGATATACGGCATGCAGTTTCCGAATCAGGTCCAGGCTACCTAATATCTTTACTATCTCTGTAATCGTATCTGTGATTATAATTATATATATGTCCTATCTAAACCTTCAACTATAACTTTTTGCTAGTTTTCGTTTATAAATATAACATTCATTTTCTTGGGCTGTTAGATTAGACCGTTTGAAGTATCCGTCATCGAGATCCACTCTCAACTAAACAGTACTTCAACTGTTCGACTAAAGAGATTGATCACAACAACAACAACAACAGCAACGAATTGAAGAAGAAGCAGCATGAGTGAAGTTAAATCTATGAAAACCATCGAGCAAGTGAAGCAAGAGGTCGAAGAAGAATGGGTTCCTGGAACTGTCCATCTTGTTGATATTGGCCATAACCTAAACGTCGAGCACAATGGAGGCTCCGACGTTCTCTTAGTGCCTCAACCATCTGATGATCCAAATGACCCATTGCGTTGGTCGGCAAAGAAAAAGTTTTGGCAATTTGCTATCCTATGGATGTGGTCTTTTTTGACGTCAGTGGCAACTAACTGGACAGGCCCTGCTTGGGAGCAGCTAACCATTGACTTCAATACAACCTATGCCGTTTTGAACAATACATCCGCAGTTGGATGGTTGTTCTTGGGTTTAGGATGTTTATTCTTACAACCTGTTGCAATGAAAGCAGGAAGAAGAGTCGTTTACTTGTTTGCCACCTTATGTCAAACATTCGGTAATGTTGTTGGAGGTCGTTCATCTTCTATTGGTATGATCTATGGTGCCAACATTATGACTTGCTTTGCAGGTGCACCATGTGACTCTCTAGTCCAAATTTCAACTACGGATATCTTTTATCAGCATGAAAGAGCTCACAGAATCTCAATGTTAACCTTGGCATTGTATTCTGGCTCTTTTCTTGGTCCAATCTGTGCAGGTTACATAGTTCAGTCTCAGTCTTGGAGATGGTGCTACTGGTATTTGGTGATATTCTTTGGTGTCATGTTTGTTGTCCAGGTCTTCTTCATGGAGGATTCCACTTTTATTCGTCGTGATATGAAGAAACAAGAAGAAATTGTCTTGACCCAGATTATCAGCCAAGAAGAAGGCATTGATGGTGCCAAAGAAAACTTTACCGTTGATGTTGAAAGTGTCAATCCTTCAGCTTTGAAGAAAAAAAGAACCTACAAGCAAAGGCTGGGAATCTGGGAAAGAGAGTACAACGATAAGAGACCAATCTGGTTGATCTTTATGCGTCCACTAACAACTTTGGGATTGCCCGCATTTGTTTGGGGTGGATTTGTTTATGGAATTCAAGTGATGTGGCTCTCTCTACTAGCCACCACTCAGTCTGAATACTTTGCTTATGAACCATACAACTTCAATTCTGGTGCTGTTGGTGACACGAACTTTTCTTCGTTGATTGGTTGTATTTTTGGTGCTGTTTGGGGTGGTCATCTGTCAGACAAGTTTGTGGAATGGAAAGCCAGGAAAAACAATGGTATTCTAGAACCTGAGTTTAGGCTCTGGTTTATCTTGCCGCCTGCCGTCATTAATTCAGCTGGCTTGTTGATGTACGGTTTGGGATTGAACTCTGGTGTTCACTGGATTTTGCCAGCTGGTTTTGGTATGGCTTTCCTTGGATTTGGCATTGGATCGGCCGGTGCTTTGACAATTACATACGCTTTAGACTGTTACCCAGAAATGCAAAGTGAAGGGTTGGTGTTGATGTTGTTTTTGAGAAACATGATTGGAATGGGTTTTACTTTTGCAATTCAGCCGTGGTTAGACAGAGATGGTTTGGTCACCACTACATGGCTAATGTTTATGCTTTCTGTTGTGTCCAATTTCAGTTGTTTGATCTTCATCAAGTGGGGCAAGTTGTTCAGATTGAAAACAAAAAGCTACTACTTAAAGTTTTCAAATGCCGATACATTCTTTTAGATTGGACTATTACTTACTTATCTCTTTTGAATCAGAATAGTCGTGATGTGAAACAATCGGCTACACACATACCTCAACAGTTATTTTTGGACGAACGGTTTATCATCTATTGTAACAAGTTTGTCGAGTGGAAAAGGACGTAGTTCAACGTAGTTTTGAGGGTAAGTTGCCCAGAGTTTCTAGCATGGATCCCCGAAGCCATAGAGGCGCATAGTCTGGTTTCTTATCAAATGTCCATTGGTGGACAGCTTCACATCAGCATGGCATGATAGTTCTGAGCACAATGGCATCCTTTATTTCGACATTAGCAACACGTAAGTAAACGACCTTGACAGTAAGAAAGCAGTAGTTGATGGCAATGACGACTTTGATGAAGCCCGTATGGGGCTGACGGTATGGCGTTGACAGATCGGAAATGATGAATGTACTGACTGTAATGCTTTGATGTTGACCGTTCGGGGATGATGACTATAGTGACTGCAATGATGTGATGTCGATAGTTTGAATAAAGACACTGATCCCATAAGCTTCGTATTTCTAATGAATACTTATCTCTTTTTGGATAAGCTCTGTGCAATGACAGATGAGTTCTGTCAATTCGACAAGATTTTATTGTTGATCAGATGGCATTCGAAGGAAAACGGGAATGTGCATTTAAAAGTCTATGTAACAGTGTACTAGTAATCTGCTCATTGTAAAGACATCCACTGTGAGCTTCTTCTACTTTGAAAGACCTTTGAAAAATCAACTACTCGAATTCCACATGGACATCTCAACTTGCCGTTTCTGCAAGATACACCTGAAATAATAAAAATTGCATTTTATCAAATAAAAGTGTTTATAGTAGAGCCTAGGAATCTACCAATTCAAAGGCCTTGAAGACGGTCACATTGATGTTCTAGTTGTCTCCAAGTTTCGCCATAAGAGCACTGTCTCCCCTGTATGTTGCACTTGGATGAGACCACAATTGAACAGCAATTGGTCCAACAGTCCCCCCAAATTGAAGCCCTATTTCTAGAAATTAGTTCACTGCCAATCAAGAAATAAATCAAGACGGGATATGTAGTCAAACAGTGGCATGAAAACCGCCCCTGTGATCAGCGTCCACTTGAAAACATGACAGGTTAATGCTGATGATCCACACAAGATTGTCCAATATGTTTAATACTTCCCTTACCCATCATATCATGACTCATAATTGTCTGCGATATACCGCTGACGTCCTGGAAAGTAGTCTCACAAGTTTCATGTGTACCGTGGTGATGATGGTGACGATCAAAAGGTTTTGTTGACGATGTCTGTAACACATAGGCGATATCAACACCAGCCCTTGCTCTGGCACTGCCTGAATTTTTACTACACACCCCTAAGCAGCCTGCTCTTTCCATCCTCTCTTCTGGCCAAGTTTTGCCTTGTTCTTGAAGGACTGGATGCAATTGTGAACTGTTCATTCAATTGGAGTATTCAGCAGAGTGCAGATATTGCCGCTCAATTTATAGAGGTATCGACTAGAAACACCGGGAGGCCTGATCATACAGTTTCTTGAAACATTTGCTTTTTGAAACGGTGTTCGTTGAGGATTGTATCGTAAATGCAACTTCCCCAAGTGAGTAAAGCAAATCTTCTTTACGGCTGGCTATTATTTAGGCATTAGACCGTATACTGAATAACTATGGGAGCAATTCAAAGCGATGTAGTGGCTCATACAGACGCCTGAGTCTCAACAATTGCACACCAGCTTCTTTTCGCGGCATGTAGCTGTTATACTTAACAGAAGTCATGATTGAAAAACAATTGATCTACTTCAAGGATGATGATAAAGCACATTGTCTGGAGATTCAATAACTATATAATAATCTCCATTCCAGAGAGGGATATATGACTAAATACTGGCCTAGAAGCCACCCAAGCAGAGTAAATCTGAAAAAACTGAGCAACCACAGTGAGGATGATCTATACGCCTTCTCTCGGTACCGACCTAGATACTTCAAGCAAAAAGAGGTACAGAATTACTCTTTGATTGCTAAGTGCTGCTGGAAATGTGGGAGGAATCTCGCAGTATGTATGACTATTGCCGTACAGTGGCATTCCATATCTGGCTAGTCACTATCGATTGGATGTCATGTTTCGGTACCTTGATTTATCATTTACCCTCTAAACCTACCATTCACTGTTCCAAAGATAAATCGGATGAAGTGGTTACCATAATTGTGCATGTTTGATGAGCCAGAACTGCGTTAACTGGTTGGATGTATCTCTTGAAGTTAGGCAGATTCAAAGGTGCTGAGGCAACGCAGTGGTAGGTAATATTGCTATTGGTCAAGTATTCAACTTTGGTCCCAGCAGGTGACTTGAAAAGTAACAAAATCAAATAAAAGACTGTATTGGCGATTCATTTGAAGGTATTCAGTGCACCTTTAACATAGAAAGCATGATTCTAGCTCCAGTTTTCATTCTCTCGAAACAGAGTTGAACTGTTTGATAGCTCCATTGGCATCGGCGGTGATAATAATGCAACCTTGGGAGGACAAACAGTCTAAGGCAATTTTCTTTTGTGAAGAAAAACACCAAGATGAATTGATGTTGTGCTCAAGAGAACTCTTCTCTTTTAGTAAGCTGATAAAGGCTTGATTCCTGTTTGGAAAAAAACAACATTTAAGGCCCGAGAAGTAGTGCACAGCTCAAAGATAGTTGTTGATCTTTTTGACTTCGCAGCTCATCTCTGAGATGTCAATACCCCGCGGCACTACGCCGAGCATGTGATAGTTACCACGGAGCCACCGGGAAGTTCCCCGTGGACAACCAACCGTTCGCGTACCTGACAGGTAGCTGTTGAGAAATGTGCGAATAGTGGCACAAAAGAACACGCCTGGATCAAAAACAAACTTAACCACCTAACCACTCTTCAGGATGAAGCTCTCTTTTACAAAATCCTTCCTACCACTAATAATCATCCTCAAACTTTGTCACAAAACACATATTAGTATGCTACATCAATGAAACACATTCAATTATTGATTGATGCTGCTGTTTAACCAGGTTGCCTTCATCATCATCAAAGAGGGCTCAACCATCTCCCTTAACGACCCCCCAAGCGTTACCATGATCCAGAATGATCTAGCAACCGGTGTTTTCCATTAAGCTATCCAGAATTTAGTTGACGAGGTCTGTCATGATTGGCATTGACTCAATTCAATACGAACCTAGTGTATCGAACTACGATCAAGAAACTCCACGATGGATCAACAATAGAGCCAACTGCAACCGAACTAAAACGAAGAGAAGCCCAACCGAAACATACTCAAGTTGGATCGTGACCAAACTCATAGAAGCATCATAGAAGCATCTTAGCATGAGAGTGTCACACCAGGAGAGTCAACAAAACAGCTATTCAACCATTGCCTGGGACCATTGTACCATCCTCCCATCCATTTCATCAGTTATGAAACGTCCTTAGCTTTAGCACTCAATGGCATTGTTGTTCGGTACAGCACAGTAGTATGTCGATTGTGTTTTGCTTTACAAGCTGCATGGTATCAAGAATACATGAGCATGGTTTATTATAGTTGTTATTTCATCAAAAAAAAAAAGAAAGAGCCAAAGAGCAAAGAAAAGAGACAGGACAAAGAAAGATCCAAATGTCCAACCCTCCTACATTTTAGAGCTGTTTCGTATCAGGTATACGTGAGCTTGTCTTATTATTATATCAAAAAGAAAAGAAAAAAAGAAGCCAAAGAGCAAAGAAAAGACACCGGACAAAAAAGATCCTAGTGTCCAACCCTTCATATTTTAATGCTGTTTCGTATCAGGCATACGTGAGCATGTTATTTTAAAGATTTTAAAGATCCAATTGTTCAACTCCTCTGTCTTTTGAAGCTTCATTGTATCAAAGTTACATGAGCATGTTATTTTGAGATTTCAAACATCCAAATGTTCAACCCTTCTTTCTTTTGAAGCTTCTTCGTATCAGGGATACGTAAGCTTGTTTTATTATTATATGATCAAAGAAAGAAACAAGAGAGAAACAAGAGAGAAACAAGAAAGAAGAAGAAAGAAGAAGAAAGAAGAAGAAAGAAGAAGAAAGAAGAAGAAGAAGAAAGAATCAATCGTTGAAAGTCATCATTGGAGTTATCATTTCCAATCTGTTATCATTTTCAATCTGTCATCGCCTAGACATCACATCCGTCAGACCATCACTCCAATCACTACGGTCATCATCTCCAATTGTCAACATCACATCACCATCAGCAGCAAAGCAACACAGTCACTGTAGCATTATCTTCAAACTGTCAAATTCAAAGCATCACTGTCATTACAGTCATCATCTCCGAACTGTCAACGCCAAAGCATTACAGTCGGAACAGTCGCCATCTCAACACTGTCAACATCACAACATTACAGTCATCAACATATCATTACAGTCACTGCAGTCATAATGTTTTATCTGTCAGCTGAACAACATTACAGTCACTACGGTCATTATCTTTCACCTGTCAACGGCATAAAATTACAATTACTAGTACAGTTATCATCTACCAGCTTTCTTCCAGTCATTTTTCCCATCAGCTGTCTTACCTTCATCTTTGGCACTGACCTTCTGAGAGTCGCAAGTTTGGTATAGTTTTCCTTTCATACAGCGATTTTGCTATCAGCTTTTGAATCATATCACTTTTATAACAGTTACGTTTGTTATCATTGTCATCACAGTTATGATTGCCACCAACTCTCTTGCCGTTTGAGGTTGATTACAATCATGATTGCTTGCAGGAATGCCATCAACTGCAGGTTTATTACAGTCAGTCTTCAACTACCGCTTTATTTCACCATTGCTACCAGTATCATTCATTGCCTTCAGCTATATCTTTGTTATGATCATCCTTGTGCTAGCCTTGTTGACTTCTCTTTGCCACAGGTTCACTACAGTCACCATTGCTGCCGTTATTATTTATTGCCATCAACCACAACTTCCTTACCGTCAACGTCATTGGCTAACGTGTTGCTGATGTCGAGACAGGACAAAAAAGATCGAAATGTCCAACCTTCACTACTATAGAGCTGTTTCGTATCAAATATACGTGAGCTTGTCTTATCATTATATCAAAAAAAAAGCCAAAGAGCCAAAGAGCCAAAGAGC